>JAVLUX010000048.1:8027500-8432500 GCA_032164185.1 Moxostoma hubbsi
ATCTCACTTAAATTAAGTATTTATACATTGTGTTATATGCATATACATTAGTTTTTGTTGTACAGCCTTCAATGTGCATCAACGCTGTATGTGTATGCTGTTCCTACCTGTGGGCCATGCTGCCTTTTTTAATGTCAGAAATGATTAGAGCTTCTCCTGGTTTCTTACTGGCTGTTGAAAGAGGGGAAAACACATCAACAGCACAACATTTCAGTATGCAACAGACAAACACACCCCCGCATGCACAAACAGTTTCAAGGCAAACTGGAAACTCTTTTTTGGATCCAGCACATCCATGAGGCAGGCATTCAGAGAGAATATTTTGCACAGATGGAATAGAACATTTTAAGAGTAGAATTTCATCCAGGGGGATGTAAGGGTTGCTCATCTTTTAAAACAGATATGAATGGAACCAAACGTGTTTACCAAGTACAATCAGAATATTTCCTAAAGATGTTCACAACTGCAATTAGATATTTTTTACAAATAAGTACTATGGTTGTATATATAATAATGATGGTATCAAATGGTAAAATACTGGTCCTGAATGATTTCAAATATCATATACAGTACCATGGTATTTACATGGTACTCCAAGGTATTTCCATGGTATGAAAAAAAAAAAAAAAAAAAAAAAAAACATGCTAATTTTATTAGTTTTAATGCTTTCTGTCTAAGACTACCTAGAGCTCCACTACATGACACATCACTCCGTATGTTCAGCTACTCAGCAGAAAAGTATCTCTGAGATAAATATTTAACTGGGAGAGAGAGAGAGAGAGAGCCTGTAAAAGACTCTTAACACACACAGAGTAAAGAGGATCAATTTAATGTCAGACTCAAGCGTTACTCGGTGCCTTCAATTCAGAACTATGCTGGTATAAATTGATGCACTCGAATTTGAACTGGAACCACAGGACTGAAAGATTTATCATGTCAGAACGTTTGCACTGAATTAATGACCTTTGGTTTTAAGAAAAGAAACAAATACAGTAGTTTAAAAAAGTAGTTGATGGAAATGGTTTTTCAATTACCTATACGAAATATATAGAGTAGTAAAATAACTGTAATTGCACTGACTTTTTGCTTTAGTTAAACAGCAGCAATAGGAACATGAGCAATGTTCAGTAAACAGTTACATTTTTCATTAATAATAATCAGAATAAACAAATCTTCCGTTTATTACCCTAACTATAGGAGTTTGCAGTTGCCAAGCAACAGAGCAACATGCCACATAAATATAGAATGTGTGCTCAAAGGTGTGGATTTACAGTGATTCTACAATAGCCATGAATGTGACTCGTCTAATCAGAATTTATAGTTAGAACAATCTGTTTCATAAAATGCTGAAATGCACTGCAAAGGTTTGGACATATCTACTCATTATTTACTTTTACTATTTTCTACATTTTAGAATAATATTAAAGTCATCAAAACTGTGAAACAGTCCAACTTATCAATTTAAAATATGCAATTAAAATTACATTTACATTTTTTTTACGAAACTCAGAAATATACACTGAAAAAAATAAATAAATAAATAATCGGCTAAATTTGCAGTAAAAAAATAAAATAAATCATAAACATGATATTAACCTTGTGAAACTGTAAATATCTGCTTTTTCCTTATAAGGTATTGTTAATCACTGTAAAAATGACAGAAGAGCACATGATGACATGAAGTTCATCAATAGTGGCTCTTCCAGGAGCAATGACCAATAAACATTTACAGACAGTGCTCAGAGTCACTCATACAAACATTAAACACCATCAGGATAACACATGTGTGAACTTTAAATAATGCAGCAGACAATAACTAAACTACATCAAATATACAACAGAACACCCCAAAATATATAACTGATATTAAAAACAAGAAGAAACATAACTATTCCCATAAAATATAATGAAATATGTTGGGTCATGCAAGGAATTGTGGGAACACCCACATAAACTGTACATTTTTACAAATAATTACCCAGAAAAATCATAACACTTTATTATAAGAGCTACTGTATTTTTAAAAATAAAAAAAATACATATATATATATATATATATATATATATATATATATATATATATATATAAAATGTAATGTATATTTTACAGTTAATACACATTAATTAACTAACTATTTATTCTGTAGCATTTTTTACAGTCTTTTACCTTTAAAATCTTATTTTAATTTAATTTAAATAATTAATTTTACAGTGTACTCATACATAAGCACACCATATATAACATTTACATGGTCTTCATAAAAAGCAATTCAATGATGGCAAACTAAATGTCACAACATAACTTTAAACTGAAATTAAGTGCACACTGATTTTCCATAATATCTTATATATATATATATATATATATTATTTTATGTAAAAAATTACTATGTATTTATTACCCAGTTAAAAGGCTGCCAAAAATAAATAAGTAACAAATGAAATTAAATGAAAAAAATAAATGTTAATGTTAAATGTCAAACAAATTCAATAATGGCACACGAAATGAACACAAAATTACTGAACACAAATGTAGGCTAAATACATTTCAAATAGAAAATTCTTATTATACATTCAAAGGCTGTCAGAACAAAACAAAAATAAAATGAAATGCACAACTATTTTGACCGATACTGTACATACAGTATTACAATGATCGCAAATGAAATGTACAAACAAAACAACTGAACACAAATGTTTGTATACTGAAATCAAAAACATAAGGATTTCCAATAACATATTCACAGATTACACACACACACACACACACACACACACACATAAGGCTGTTGTTAAGGCTGTCAGAACTGACACATGAGAAACAAAGACCTATTGATCTGGGGTGGAGAGTGGGATCTTTTTGGTTAAAACCAAAGGCGAAAAACAAAACTTAAAAGCACCAGTCACCATTCATTGTAATTTCATGGAAAAGAGTGACCAGCACATTTTTCAAAACTTCTTTTGTGTTACACAGACGAAAGAAAGTCATACGGGTTTGGAACGACTTGAGAGTGAGTAAAATATTTCCATTTCTAATTCGAATTTTTGGGTGAACTATCTAATTAGTTTCAGCGATAAGTCAGATGGAAAGATGCCAGCCTGTTGCATTGGCACTCTTCAGTAAACAACTCCACAGAAAGCCTGGGAGAGCTGCGTAAACATTTCCTCTGAACAGCAGGCTCACTTTCTGAGCCGTTATATAATTCTGTGACATGGACACTGGCTGTAGTCAGGAGAGAGGGGATGTGTCGCATCGGGTGGTCTGGATAAGAACATACTCCAGGAGGAAACAGATGTGTTTGGTGACAGAGCACATGGCGACTGAAGCGGATGTAAGAACAGTTTGTGTGGGTTTATTTTGCGTGTGTTTAGGGATATAAAGTTGGAGCACAACTACATGTTGGGAAATTTGAAAGAAAGCGATATGGGTAAAATAGGCCAGTGGGAGGAAGGATCTTAAAAGCTCAGAGAAACATTTAGAGAGTGAGTGACTGGCATAATCAAATGTTTTGATGCAGGAAAACAAACAAGAAGTGGGTGGCAAATGACATATGAGACAGTGATTTCATAAGCGGCCCAATACTCTTGCCATTTCCAATAGATTTTGAGAGGGTTATCATCATTTCATTTACATGATAATTGTAATGATAATTGTCTGTCTGTCTGTCCGTCCATCCAGATCTTACCACTGATAGTGATTCCCAGTTCTACTTCTCTCTTCTTCTGGAGTTTTACATGGAAAGTTCCACTGCTAGGCACAACTGATTCTGCCGATTAATCAAAAACAACAGTATGTCATTTAAGCACAATTTTTAACAATAAAAAAAAAACATACATTCTAGATAGAAAATGTGACCTAGCTGACCTGCCACATCAAACTCAATCTCTAGAGTGACC
Source organism: Moxostoma hubbsi (assembly GCA_032164185.1). NCBI lineage: Eukaryota > Metazoa > Chordata > Actinopteri > Cypriniformes > Catostomidae > Moxostoma > Moxostoma hubbsi. The sequence goes on from JAVLUX010000048.1 coordinate 8,031,398, forward strand.
TTATTGGCCAGAGCAGCATCTCGGAGCAGCTGATTGGCCTCCTCCAGCGTTCCATCTTCTGTAGGAATTCTATTGATGGATAAGACTCTATCTCCGACCTGAAGCAGCCCACACCTGCCAGTCAAAGCAAGATGAAAATAAGAAGAATCTCTTTGAAGAAACGAAGTACGTGTCAAAATAGTAAGTTCCAATCTGATTGGTTGACTTTCAGAAGTCAGGGTGGATGAATTCATATTCAGAACAAGTTCCATTTAAAAAATAAATAAATACCGGAGTCATGATGTTCATGACTTTTGGTTCCATTAATGGTTCTTCAACATGCATTTATCCACCGATGCTGATTGAACACCATAATAAAATGATCTGGCAGTTTTTTTCCAGCAGCGCTATTCAGTGGCAGTGCTGTCTCATTTGAATCCATACCATGACACAAACAACGCAACTAATGTAGTCTGATTACCAGACAAATGACTCTGATGAGCTGGTTCTTTGAATCTGCAGTGTGAAACACAACGTGACCAGTGTGGTCCGATTCCTGAACAAATGACTCTGAGTTTTTTTTTTAAAGTTTTTTTATCTAATACATGAAACATACTGTATGACCAGTGTACTCCGATTCCTGAACAAATGACTCTGATGAGTTGGTTCTTTTTAATCTAATACATGAAACATACAGTATGACCAGTGTACTCCGATTCCTGAACAAATGACTCTGATGAGTTGGTTCTTTTTAATCTAATACATGAAACATACAGTATGACCAGTGTACTCCGATTCCTGAACAAATGACTCTGATGAGTTTTTTTTTAAAAGTTTTTTTATCTAATACATGAAACATACTGTATGACCAGTGTACTCCGATTCCTGAACAAATGACTCTGATGAGTTGGTTCTTTTTAATCTAATACATGAAACATACAGTATGACCAGTGTACTCCGATTCCTGAACAAATGACTCTGATGAGTTGGTTCTTTTGAATCTAATACATGAAACATACAATATGACCAGTGTACTCCGATTCCTGAACAAATGACTCTGATGAGTTGGTTCTTTTGAATCTAATGTGTAAAACACAGCATAACCACTGAATTCCTGAATGAAAGACTCTAATAAGCCGGTTATTTACTGTAAAACATACAGTGTGACCAGTGTAGTCCAATTCCTGAACAAATTATTTTAATGAGCTGTTTTTTTTATTTTTATTCTACAACACAACATGTACTGGTTCTTTTAAACCTACAGTGTGACACATAACACGACGACTGTAGTCTGATTCCAGAACAAATTACTCTAATGAGCCAGTTCTTTTGAATCTACAAATAAAAACACACTGCGTGACCAGTGTAGTCCGATGCCTGAATGAATGACTCTTATGAGCCAGTTTTTTTATTTATATATTAATTTTTATGAATCAAAGTCACTTCAGTTGGAGCAATAAATGAACAAATCTCACTAACATGGAATATGATTTTCATCATATCCAACTCGAAATGAACCAAGAACTGTTTTGTTCTGTTGTTTTGAAGGCCTGTGAGACTGGTTGTTCATATATATTATTCTGTATATATATAATATTTTGTTAAAATCTGAAATGAAATCATCATTTGGCAAACGACTGAGGCCAGTAATGCAAAAGCAAATTAAATAAAATGCTTACTAGCAACCAACAGTACAGTTACTTACGCTAATCATTTAACCATCCTTTGTGTGAACTTCATGCTAAAATGTCCTTATAAGTGTGTTTTTTTGCCAGAATAAGTAGGCATTTAAATTTGACTGAACTACATGCCGATAGTCAAAACCAGTGATTTTAACAAGGTAATTTTATCAAACGCAAACAATAACAGCTCATGCACGTTTCTGTATGCAAGTCAGGTGTGGGAAACCGTGTGTGTACAAAATAGAAAAAACTGACCTGACACAGTATAACTCCCAACCCAAACAACACAAATGTCAGACACTGCCACAGTACAACACAGCTCAACACACATTAGATCACTCGTTTCATGGTAGAACAATCTCATATAGCGACTGACTCATGCAGTACTCAACAAAAACAGACCAAAACACACTTTACTGGTCTGCATATACAGAAGGTGAACCTGTGATGGTGGAGAACAGCCAATATTAGTCAAACTTGTCAATTTTCCACGATGAGACCACCAGAATGTGATGCTAATGTCTTATGACTGCTGCAATGTGAATTTGAAATGGTTTTACAGCTTTGTAAACGTATTTTCCATTCTGGGCAATAAAAACTAGCTAAAAGTAAAAACCTTACTTTTATCTATCCATGTGACTTATCGGCTAGGTTCCAAAACCTAGTGAGCTGCCCTACAAAGGCAACTGCCTTGTAAGGCAGCATTCTAGCTGAATTATAATTGTATAACTGACAGAATGGAACACTCTACATAGGATGACACTGATGTGCATCATTCAGATAGAGCTGTTTATGCGAAACGTCCCTGAAACGCGACTATTCAATAGAATTTGATGTTAGCATGTTGCTAAGCTAGCAACATGATACTCTAACAAGCATAAAAATTCACGGGCACACGCAAATATGGGGTAAAATTGTCTATTTTAAATTCGATTCAATTATGTGCACTGTCACTTTTCAATACTGAACTGAATTTACTGAATTTTCAAACTGAGAAAGTAGCATAGGCTAATCATGTCGTCTAATCGTGCTGCCTATCTTTCGGAACAGCCTTTGTGTAGAGCGTCTTAAATTGCTGCCTACATAGGCAGCTAATTAGGTTTTGAAATAGAAACCTAATGATCTTCCAACATCACAAGATCCCTCCCTATTAAGGTAACAAACGTGAGAGTAACATACTCCGGTTACTAAATGTGTTCAAAGGTATAGTCTCATTATTAATTTTGTACTGATAAAAGGCTCGATAGTTTTGGAGTCTGAGCCCCTGTTGAGTCTTGACCCAGATTCTGAGGTAATATCTACATAAAGTTTGATCATTTTCAAATGCCTCTCTTCAAGACAGTGTTCACAAACCCAGACTTGCAGAAAAATATATTTTTCAAAATGTATTAATAACCATAAAGGGGTCCTGGGTAGCTCAGCAAGTAAGACGCTGACTACCACACCTGGAGTCGCAAGTTCGAATCCAGGGTGTGCTGAGTGAATCCAGCCAGGTCACCTAATCAACCAAATTGGCCTGGTTGCTAGGGTGGGTAGAGTCATGTTGGGTTAGCCTCCTCGTGGTCGCTATAATGTGGTTCTAGCTCTTGGTGGGGCATGTGGTGGGTTGCATGGAGAATAGCGTGAGCCTCCTAACGCGCTAGGTCTCTGCGGTAATTCGCTCAACATGCCACGTGATAAGATGCACGGATTTGCGGTCTCGGACACGGAGGCAACTGAGATTCGTCCTCTGCCAGATTGAGGCAAGTCACTACACCTCCACAAGGACTTAGAGCACATTGGGAATTCAGCATGCCAAATTGGGGAGAAAATCCAATTTAAAAATAATAATGATAATAAAATACACTGCTGTAAGACTAAACTTACCTTTCCGCTGAGCTGTCGGGCTCTATGAAGCGGATCAAAGGGGGTGCAGAGAGGGTCTCTGTTGCGAATATTCCACCTTGTAGCTGAACCCCAAACCCATTTAGAGGGTCACCTCTCAGAGTGACCTCAATGGACTCTGTGTGGACTATCTGACCACCAGGGCCCACAGAACTTGAGGCTAAAGACACAGCTAAACACAGAGACAAAGCATAACATAGGCTTAGTGCCTATAGAGAATGATGAGTACAAGTGAACATACAAGCTCTGTTTAAAAACCTTGTGAGCCACATTTAAAGTCAATATTGTGTAATGTGCATTATATGCTAACTAGAGTGCCATGTTGTTAGCTTAGCAACATGCTAACATCAAACAGGAGTTGTGTGTATATATATATATATATAGTGTTAGTTATAGTGTGCAAACAGGCAAGAGCTGCACGGTGATAAGGCTGCTGGGTTCTGCTAGGAATTACGATAAAAAAAATTTTTTATTTTTTTTATTTTTTTTTTTTTTATAAATAACGTGGATTAATGGCTTTAACAGAAGAATATACAGTTGTGGCCAAAAATATTGGCACCCTTGGTAAAAATAAGCAAAGAAGGCTGTGGAAAAAAAAATCTGCATTGTTTATCCTTTTGAACTTTCATTAAACAAATTCACAAAAATCTAACCTTAAATTAAATTAAAACAATTGAAAGAGGTGAAATAGCTCATTATTAAATAAATATTTTTCTCCAAAACATTCTGGCCACAATTATTGGCACCCCTAGAAGTTATTATGAGTAAAATATTCTGAAGTATATTCCCATTCATATTTTAAATTTTGAGTGCACCTGGGTGACTAGGAACATGAAATTGTTCAGCCATGACTTTTCACAGGGGTATAAATATGAGGCAACACACAGGCCAAATTCCTTTAATCATCAATCACAGTGGGCTAGACTAAAGAATATAGTTCTGATGAGTGGCAAAAGGTTGAGCTTCACAAAATGTGAAGTCGCTATAAGAAAATAGCCAAAGCATTGAAAATGCCCATTTCCACCATCAGCATCCAAGTTCCGGGAGATCTTAAGAATCACCCTGGAAAAGGACGTATGTCTATATTGTCTCCATGCAGGAGTGATGGAGGAGGGTTCAAGTGGCCAAAGGATCTCCATGGATCACAGCTGGAGAATTGCAGAAATTTGTTGACTTGGGGTCAGAAAGTCTAAAAAATAAATCAGACATCACTTACATCACCACAAGTTGTTTGGGAAGGTTTCAAGAAAAAAAGCCTCTGCTCTCATCCAACAACAAACTCAAGCATCTTGAGTCAGTTTGCAGACACTAACCAAACTTCAAATGTGACCAGGTTCTATGGTTCTATGCTTTTTTGCAGCCAACACCAGAGACGGGTTTGGCGCACACAGAGATGAAGATGTACCCAATGCCCACGGTTAAATTTGGTGCTGGATCTTTAATATTGTGGGGCTGTTTTTTCTGCCAGAGGTCCTGAACATCTTGTTTGGATACATGGCATCGTGGACTCTATCAAATACCCACAGATAAAAAAATCTAAATCTGACTGCCTCTGCCAGAAAGCTTGCAATTGACCCTGGTTGGATCTCCCAGCAGGACAATGATCCAAAACAAACATCAAAATCAACACAAAAATGGTTCACTGACCACAAAATCAAGGTTCTGCCATGGCCATCCCAGTCCCCTGACCTGAACCCCATAGACAATATTTGGGGTGAACTGAAGAGGAGAGTCGGCCAACATGATCCTCTGAATTTGAAGGATCTGGAGAGATTCTGTATGGCCGAATGGTCTCAGATCCCTTGCCAGATGTCTCCAACCTCATTAGGCATTATAGTAGAAGACTCAGAGCTGTTATCTTGGCAAAAGGAGGTTGCAAAAAGTATTTAATAAAAGGGTGATGCATTAAGGAGAAAAATATTTATTTAATAATGAGATATTTCCCATTTCAATTGTTTCACGTCAATTAAAGGTTTGATTTTTGTGAATTTTTTTTAATGAAATATCACAAGGATAAACAATACAGATTTTTTTTCACAGCATTCTTTGCTCATATTTCCCATGGGTGCCAATATTTTGGCCACTACAGTACCATCAAATCGATTAACAGCCTCTTAGCTCACGGTAAGACTGCTTTAAAGGTTTATAAGTTATCATTAAAAAATCAATTCCCCTATTGAAATAATGAATGAAACTATTTCACAATATTGTTAGAATGTTTGGTTTCAGATGAAATAATGATATTGGTATGTATAGCTCTCTAATTGGCCATAATGATGAAATTATAATATTAGTATTACATACTGTAGAGGAAATTGTATAGCCCCCTAATGAAGCCATACTGACATTGACATGAATACTGTAACCTCGGGTGTTATGGAATATCACATACACAGAGAAAACAGTCACCTACACGAGCACTTGTGCTCCTTTTTCCTCTGTCTTCTCTTCAGCATGGAGTTGCGGGGGCTCATGGGAGGGGCAGTGCGGGGCAGCGTGCTGGAACCCTGGCTGGTTATGCCCGATGTGGTTGTGGAGCCTGGGGAGAAGTTACTACAGACTACCGCTATGGAAGAGAGAGAGAGGGAGGGAGAGAGAGAGAGAGAGAGAGAGAGAGAGAGAGAGAGAGAGAGAGAGAGAGAGAGAGAAAAAACACATTCAAAAAAATAAAATCTAAGAGGAATAAGAGAGATTGGGCCAAGTGACTAAGGGTTCACTGCAGGTTAATACACCAGATTCTACTGCTCCCTTGCAAGTCATTGCCAATCTACTCTACTACTCCAAGCTTTTGTTATTTAAGGAGAGTCAGGGGATTTTAGATAAGAATTGGATGTAACAGCTGGGAGGTAGATGTCTGGGTTAAGAACAATTTTCCATATTAATATAAGGCCATTTTAACTTTAAATTAAGAAGAAGTGCCTCAAGACACCTTGATTTATGTTATAAATGGGTTTCATTAAACCAATAAAATGCAACAAAAGTGTATAAGTTGACGCCTTTTAACATTTGCAAGATATTCCACTGCTTTAGGGAAGAATACATGTGTTAAAACATCTTTATAAATGTTTCTAACAATGGATAGAGTGGTGAAGTTTCTAAATGTTGATAATAATGCATGAGTGATGTCAATGTGGTTACATTTGCAGTAATCCTGAGAGCTGGATGGGTTACTGGAAGCAGACGTCCATGTTGCTGTTTTACAATGACCAGGATGTTGAGTATGGCAGTAGTTCACACAGGGGTCCCAGCAGTGAGGGTGGTCACTTTTCTGGACTTTCACTACACAAACACACAGAAATCACTTACTAAATGACAACTTGAGTTACAGTACTCATTACAAGCTTCTCAGTTACAGATGTTATGCAAACTAAAATAAATTCAACATAATCAATATATATGTTTTTAACGTATAATGAAAAAATAATGGCAACATTTAAAAAAATTTTTGGGTGAATCTTTGGGTATTGCTTTAACTGTGCCTAGAGGTATGTTAAATATGGAACATATCAGATTTAAAATTGACTTTTGCATGTTAGACATTTCACAAAATAATGATATTTTATACTCTGCTTTTTTAGATATTGTCTGTTTTGGAGGCATAGGTTGCTCACACCAAATATTATTTATTTATTTTTGTATTTTAATTTTTTTATATTAACTGCGCTTTTTATGAAGTTAATTGGTAAGTGAAAATCATTCATGGCATTATCGTTATACAAAATGTACAACTGCCTAAAACGTTTACATATGCAACATCATGAACTATAAAAACGTGGTATGGCTTCTCTCAATATTGTTCTCATTAATACTCATTTGAACTCTGGAATCCTTCGTGTGGAGTCTTGGGGGTTTGCTGAAGTCGCAATTGAGTGATAATATCCGTCACTAATACTGGTCTGTGGTAAATGAATGTGCATGCAAAACAATGAGAAAGCTCATTAGAAAACAGGCTAATGAAGTCCTGCCTGCTAGAGGCAGGCTGTATAATTGAGTGCCTCTGCGTGTGCATGCTTGTTCACATTTGTTCTGCAGGACTGCAGTATCTCTGAGCACATACACTGAACTAAGAGCGGTGGGTCTGATAATAGCAATGAATTAAAATGACCCTGTAAAATTAATTCTACCACTTGAAATAAGTAGTTAAGTACAGGGGCTTTTAAACTGGGGTCTGGGGACCCCCAGTGGCTCACAAGGGAGTGTTAAGAGGTCCAGAAAGAAATTCGGAGAAAAGTGTTACTGACATTATTACTGTTTCGTTCCGCAGTCATTATATAAATCACTATTTTCTATTTTTATTTTATTGACAGCCATAGTAAGAAATAAAGACAGAATCACTATTCTCTGTAAAGCTGCTTTAAAAAATGTTTTATTGTTTTTTTATACTTTAACAATTGTATTTATACTGCACATTTCACAATAAATATAAATATTTAAAATAAAACAAATAGATTTTTTATTATACTATTTTTAACTGAACTGAAAGTGTTCTCTTCAGGTTTATATATCAAACATTACTCAAGCATAAAAAAGTTGCACTTTCAACTTAATAAGAAGTTAATATTTTAGAGATAATATTTTAATAATTTATTTTGGCTTTAGAACAATGACAATATAAATGTAAATTCCTTAATTTTATTTATACTAGAAGTCTTTATACTATCATGTTTACTACTTTTCTCACACAGTGGTTCACTCGCATGGGGAATCATTAAATTTGGGGTTCCTTGGCATCAAAAAGTATGAAAACGCCTTTAGTATGTTCTTGAAAATCAAAGTCGGAATAAAGTTGCAGTCACACTAAAACTTCCATTCACTTTCATTCATACACACTGGACTGTGTTTGCACCATGCTGTTCTACAGTATATACAAGAAGTTTAAGAGAATACAAACTTACATTAAAGGTGCACTCAGCGATTCCTGAGAAACACTGTTGACATTCGAACTCAACTGCCAAAACAAACACACCCCTCCATTCAGTGCTCCTTTGGAAGCTCCACTCTTGACTTATCATAATCCTTCTTTTTTACTTTATATTCGTCTGACCTTTTTCTCTTGGTCTGTTTCTCAGCCATTTGTTCTCTTGGAGTTTTCAAAGTTCACATCAGTCTGATTTGCCATCGCTCTTATAATTAATTTCCCTCTCCCTCTTCCTCTCGCTCTGCTCCCAACCCCCATCCTGTGCACGTGCAAGAGCCACCCCTGTTGCTGATTGGCTGGAGTAGTGTTGTGTTGATCGGTCCGATCTACTTTGTTTTTGTCCCACTACAGAGCCAGGGCTGTGTACAAATACTAGATTTTGTTTCAGCCCTCCTACAGAACAGACAGCTAGCAGACTGTGAGGAGATATTTGCAGAATTTGACAAAAAGGGTATTGGATTAGAATTAATGACTGAAACTTTCACTCTTTGCAATGTCGCAGGAAACGTATTATTTTTATTTTATCACTTTTAAAAGATAAAACTGAACATCCTGTTTCACTTGTAAATACATCATGTTACGGAAGTAAAAATCAATTACCAATGCTTGTGTTACGCTCCTCAAGATCTTAAAAACATACCTCCTGTTCATGCATAAAACTCACCACCATTTTCATGTGCACTCATTAATAAGATTTTTCTTTTCTTTTAAGTGTTGGGTAACTAAAGCTGCCCTGAAGCTAAACACATCAATACAATGCACTTCAACTACTCACAAAAATGTCAGACAGAATTGTTAATTCCAATTGTAATGACTGAAAATGAAGTTCCACTTCTATCACTCACTCGACGTTGTGTCGATGTAGTGACACTAGGGGTAACTTCTGGGAGCCCCAGACATCTATGATCTTTGAGAAAAGGCCAATGAAAATTGGTGAGTGGAATTTGCATGCCACTACCCCGGACATACGGGTATAATAAGGAGCTGGAATGCAAAACTCATTCAGACTTCTTCGGAGCCGAAGAGTCTCTGAGTCCAGTGAAGCTGTTGAATTTACAGTGCATTATAGCAGCTTTCCCCCTCTTGCACCGTTTTAGTCAAGAGAATGCCCCTGGGTGCTTCAGCAGCCTAAAAGAGTATATTCTTCCTCTGAAAGAGTATATTTCCCTTCTAAAAGAGTGGAACTCACAGAGAGCATCTTTTTAGAGATGCATTTTCCATTCGTTTATATTTCCTGATTGCAATCGCTAACTCTCATGGTCCCTCAACCCATCTACTCATCGCCAAGGGCGCCCCCCTGCAGCAGCAACACTTGTTCCGCAACAGTCCGCCCCAATAGGCCAGCCTCTTTGTGGAGCTTCCCACAGAAAGCAGACGCCACCCATCTCATGGCCGGTTGCCAAGAACCCAAGAAAGGCTTCAATGCACCCCAGAGACGGGCAGTCTTTCCTTACTTCCTGGGTCTCACAGTTGGTGTCCACTGCCAACATTATCACGACTGCCGGGCACCGTCAGGTGGACCTGTTCGCTTCCTGGGAATCCTCCCACTGCCCGCTCTGGTATTCTCTGACTGAGGCTCCCCTCGGCACAGACACGTTGGCACACAGCTGGCCCCTGGGTCTCCGCAAGTATGTGTTTCCCCCAGTGAGCCTACTTGCACAGACATTGTGCAAGGTCAGGGAAGACCAGGAGCAGGACATCCTAGTGACAACTTATTGGCCCACCCGGACTGGGTTCTCGGACCTCACGCTCCTTGCGACAACCCCCCTGGCAAATTCCCCTGAGAAAGGACCTTCTTTCTGGTCCTGCGACCAGACCTCTGGAATCTTCACGTCTGGCCCTTGCATGGGACACGGAAGACTTAAGTGGCCTACCACCGGCAGTGGTAGACACGATCACTCAGGCCAGGGCTCCCTCGACGAGGTGCCTGTATGAACTGAAGTGGCGTCTGTTCGCTAAGCGATGTTCTTCCCAACACGAAGACCCCCAGAGATGCGCATTCGGATCAGTGCTTTCCTTTCTGCTGGAGAGGCTGGAGGGGCGGCTGTCCCCCTCCACCTTGAAAGTGTATGTTGCCACTATATCGGCACATCACGATGCATAAGACGGTAAGTATTCAGGGAAGCATGACTTGATCGTCAGGTTCCTGAGAGGCGCGAGGAGGTTAACCCCCCCCAGACCGCACCACGTTCCCTCATGGGACCTCTCTGTGGTCCTTCAGGGCCTACAGGGAGCTCCATTTGAGCACCTAGAGTCAACAGTGTTAAAGGTGCTCTCCTTGAATCCTCATCTCCATCAAAAGGGTAGGGGACCTGCCAGCGTTCTCTGTCAGTTATTCGTGCCTGGAGTTCAGACCGGATTACTCTCACATCATCCTGAGTCCCCAACCGGGCTACGTGCCCACGATTCCCACGACTCCCTTCAGGGATCCCAGGAGGAGGCAGACCAAGCATTGGCGTTGCTGTGTCTGGAGCATGCATTGCACATCAACTTGGATCGTCATAGGGACCCCTAGCGTCACTACATCAACACAATGTTGAGTGAGTGACAGAAGGGGAACGTCATGGTTACTAACCTAACCTCCGTTCCCTGACATTGAGACGTTGTGTCCCTCCAACCACAACACTGAACTACCCACTGAAATGGCTGGGACCTTGTTTCGCCTCCTAAGTGAGAAACATAAATGAGTGGTTGCATTCCAGCTCCTTATATACCCTTATAAGGACAATAGGACAATACATGTCCTTGAGTGTCCTGAAAAGCACCCACAAATAAAATGTATTATTTTTATTATTATTATACCCGTATGTCCGGGGGAGAGGCATGCAAATTCCATTTGGCAATTTTCATTGACCTTTTCTCAAAAATCAGAGATTTCTGGGGCTCCCAGGAGCGAACCCTAGTGTCACTACATCGACACAACGTCTCGTTCCCTCTCATTCTGAATATACAGACAGTAACTAAAACATTTAAAGATAATAATTTAACCTTTTAACCCTTCAAAGTAATTTGGGATTCAGTATCTTACTGTAGATACAATAAAACCAAATTCTCCTCACTACTTTTTAATCTATTGTACATTATTAAACAACCAGCATCTCCTGCATACTGTACTATAAATTAGCTATATTTTTGTATTTTTGTCTAATTGTATGCGACGAGACATTAAGAAATGGCACTTTCAGACAGATTTTCGAAAGCCAGGTTAAATACCAGTATGGGTAAGAGCCAATGACACTCTTTAAATGTTTAAGCGCTAAATCCTTCTTCCTTGTGGCTTACGCTAAGCTCATCGGTTATGTCTTGAGGAAACACAACTCTGCCACTTGATGTGGGAATTGAGAACAGCAGAAATGACAAAAAGTAAAGTCTCCCACACAGGCCGATGTGACAGGAGCTTAATATATGTAAGGAGATTACAATACTGCTGTTAAAGTACAAGCAATTTATCTGAAACACAAATTGAACCAGCAGGTAACAAGCGCTAAGGTTAATTGCACTGGGTTTGTGTAGTTATTCAATGTTTTGTAATTCAATACAAAATAATAACAAGTTTTCTATGATGTGATAATAGGATGCCACATTACTGCAGCACAGAATGATCTCCAAAATTCAGTAAATATTTGGACTATTGAGGAGTCCCATCCAAATTTAGATGTGGTGTATTCCTACTTGCTATATGACTTCTGACCAGCATTAATTTTTAAATAGTTTTTCACACTAAACACATTTTTGTGTCTGTCTGCAAAATGTTTAATTGTTTCACTTTACTATCATGAGCAATGAACAAGTCTTCTAATGTCACTGTCTTTAGCATCTTGCACAGGAACGCCACACTTTTAAAACAGCGTGTAAAGATTTTATCTCTGACAAAAATAGCATAAGATTTCAGTAAATGAAAATATGATGAGCAAAATGACAATAAAAAAAAGACCAAACTTTAATATTTAATTTTTGAGAAATATTGTAAACATTTTTTTTTAAATTTTTGATAAATCACATGTACTTAACTGTAACTATAACTGTTCTTGTTATGAAAAGCTGAGCTCCTGAAACAGTAAATGACTGTTTAGAAGTGAATGTATTGTGAGTATTTCATGGTAAATAGAAATAAATGTTTTTGGACAGTATAATATATTGTTATATTCCATATTTTACAGAAACAACATATTCATAATGCAAGTTGTGAAAAGCATGTAACTTAGTTCAAATTTACCTGAATTTTTGCTGTCTATACAGATGTAATTTTAATGCTAGGTTTATGTTGTTGAAATATGTGATTAATCACATCTAGGAATGAGATTGAGTGATGTAAATAACCTCCATGGATTTATTTTCATAAATAATTTCTTAATTTGTCTTTTTCTAAAAAATAAATGGCATTGTTAATACCTTACTATATTTTTTTTATCTTGTCATGTTTTTGTCAACAGTATGTTTTATTTAAGTATATAGCAAATAGTAAAATATGTTTTTATGTGTATATATATATATATATATATATATATACACATAAAAAAATACACATCATCACAAAGAATGAGGATGTCAGCATTCCGCCAACAACAAGAGTAGGCTTCTAGTCCACTCAGAGGCCGAGCTATTTCACGAAACATCTGGGAAAGTGCATGGAATCACAAAATATATTGAATGTAGCACACAGAGCAAACATAGCCTGAATCACAGGCTTTCAAAGACAGCGTGGATAAATAAATATATAATAATAAGATTGTAATTATTTACAATGATATTTATTAATTATTGTAATCTTTTTTATTATTATTATGGGGAGAGACCAATATTTTGCACTTAGTCCACTGTATGTTTGAACGGCGAGCTTTTAACATTGGGTGTGAAAAAAGCAGGTGGCTGCCAAAATATGCAGTAGAATTGAAGAGGTTAAAGTTAGTATTTTCAATTCTTTCTCACATTAAATATATAAGATCTCAAAAATAGCCTATATTCCCAAATGAGGTTGTTCGCAGAGCCATAATTGAATTTTTTTTCTTCCCCTAAAAAGGTCTGCTATAATATGAGCAAAAATAAAATATAAAAACTGATGGAGTCAGACGGCAAAATATCAAACTTAATATATTTTCTGGATGAAGTTTCTATCAACTTGGGCCCCACGAGTGGGCGTCGATTCATGATTGATGTCGTGCCAGCATTGATAGTTCATACTCGCAAATATATTTTTCCATCATTACAGCTTTCCATCTCCCCTCTAAGCATGGCAGAGGCTGACCTATATATTGCAATGTGATATTTTGATAGGCCCTGAAAAATCCTTAAAGAGTAAATTACTATACTGGTCCTTTTATATCAGGGACCCTTGTACCAAAATCTACATATTAATATTGGTGTTGGGGGCATCCTGGTTTCATACAACTCTTGCAATGTAATGTTTCTAAATGTTGCATTTTATTAAATATGGGTAATTAATTCTTTAATTAAAAGAATAGTTCATCCAATGAAACCAATTTTGTAATTTCTTCACCCACATTCCAAACAGGTTTAGAGTTAAATAATAAATAATTTTAGCGGGCGAAGAAGGCAAGGGCAGATGTTGAGCGTGTGTGAGATAAGCAAAAAAATTAAACAAAAAAAAAAAACAACAACTGCCAAGCAGTCTGGGAGACTGAAGTTAAAAAGAATCTCACCGCTAAAATAACATACTTTGTCCATTGTGAATATTCAGTGCAGCTGTGTATACGAAGCACCACCCACACAGAGTTTCCTGACAAACCAAACAACTTCCTATTGGGAAGGAAATTGTGCCTGTCAAAATTCACCAAACTTGAAATCCAAACAAAATCAGCAAAGGGGAATAGTCCATCTTGCAAAACTAGTATAAGTTTTTGAATAGTCCATCTTGGAATTTTGCCCCCGGAATTTTAGCGTGCAAAGGTACGTGTGACCGTAAGTTATGTGTGACCGTGCCTAAATTCTGTAGAATAATTCTGTAGAATAACAGTAGGCTGGCTTTGTCAAGCCAACATAATAACAACAACAATGTAAAGTTTCAAGATTACCCACAATATCTCCCATAATTGGAGTTGCCTGACCATTGGGTGCATTCACAAAGCTGTGCAATGATACAATATGTTTATTCGGCCAGCGATAATTAACTATCTATTGCATCCTATCTGCAAAAATGACTGAGACCTCATGCAGACTATAATACTGTATACTAATTCAGGCTTTTAAAGCAATGTGGTCCATACCATTAGACATCTGTTCGTCTCCTGCATTTACATACTTGGCTGAAAATAACTAATCTGGGACTGCGTCCTGCGTCTCAGTTTGAGATGGAGTTACTGTCTGTTGGTTTTCTAGGGTGAGCAGGTTTCCATATTTAATCTGTCCTGCAGAAAAAGCTCATGGGGTGACATCAAGCAGAACTAGAAGCTAATTAAACAAGATGACAGCAGATGCGATGACAGCGCAGCCCTCATTTGGACATTGACTGGGCGCTCCAGATAGGATGCATATGAAGCTTGTATCTCAAGAATTAGTGGGGGAATATAATGACCTCATTTTGAGTAAATAGGAGAACAAAGGAATGGTTGCTGTCAACCAAAAAAAAAACTTTGGTGAAACCATAGAACACAATGATACCAGATGGTATTATTTCCATTGAATTTTTATAAACTATGGCACTGAATAATTACCATAATCATATACCATTATACCATGGTTATACCAATCCATCCATCTATCTTAAGTATCTATCTAGCCATCCATCCATCCATCCATCCATTCATTCATTCATCTACTCTATTTATCTGTTCGCCCATCATCCATCCATGAATCTATCCATCCATGAATCAATCTATCTATCTATCTATCTATCTATCTATCTATCTATCTATCTATCTATCTATCTATCTATCTATCTATCTATAAAGATGCAAAGGGAGACCAGCAAATTAGTTAAGTATCTTTCAAGATACAGTTTAGGCCTGTTCTAAGATCAAAGTCTACTATGTCATGCTATGCTTAATCTCATACAAGGAATCTTATACTAGGCTTAATCCATGACTAGAAAATACCAGGAGCATTCCATGTTTTCATGCTTCTCTCACCAGTGTCCTGGGGTTTCCCGGGTAGGCGTGTTTGGTTTGCGGGCAGGATCTCTAGTTTGGTCTGATCAGTGGTGCTGGCTAGCAGCTGTGTTGCCTCCAGAACTGAACAGTGCTCTGTGCTGGTACCATCTATAGACAGGATATGATCACCCAAGTGTAACGCTCCTGACCTGAGATGCAAACAGACACCTGCTAGAACTGTCACAAATGTGAGAGTGTTGAAGACAACATGACATCAAAACTAATTCTGTTTACTAATATAATAGTATACTATAATATAATTTGTAATATAACATGTATCCTTCTGTGCTCATATTTCTAAAGAAATGTCAAAACTTTCATCAAAATGTAACAATTTGCTCGCTTTTAAAATGACTTTTCTGTTGACATAACCGTGGCTATGCAGAAAAATTATTTTAACCAACAAAATGTGTCCATTTTCTGAAGAAAAGGGAATAATGGCCAAAGTCAAGAGTCCACTCACAAGTCTCTATGATATTCTGTGCTCTAGAAATGGCTCAGGTCCCAGCTTCAATGTATTTTTTTCACATCCGGCTTAGCAAACACCAGTAATAATAACTAAGCCAAACATATTACACCCCTTCAGATTCAATCGGATCCTGATGGACAGAATCAAGTCCCATCCTACATTTTTATAATAATGAGAACATTACATTAGCTTTAAAACAGTTCACCATCCAAAATGAGCCTACAATTCTAGTACGAAGACAAAAAAAAAAAGAGTCAAAAAAGACACAACATCTATTTCATGAATAAGGCCTATTGAGTGCGCACCTGTCCACCACACTGCCGGGTTTAATCTTGTCAATGACGATGGCTTGCTTGTTCCTGTGCATGGCAGTGGTCAGAGTAATTCCCAGACTTGCTCCAGGTGCCTTGGCGATCTCAACCAACATTGGACCTGAAGCGTTTGTCACAGTGTCTGGATGGCAGATGATAAGGGGAGATGAGGATATAATTCTTAGACTGCAGGTTTGCTTTTGGGTCCAGTATAGTTGCTGCTACCACAGTGGTCCTCATCAAAACAGACTAACATCATCTTAGAAGTCCAGTGTGCAATTTTATAATCGTAAAGCAAATGGACTAATCTGTGCGATCCCTATAATTTAGAGCATGACCTTTCTGGAAAATCCTCAGATATGACTCTTGAGATCCACATCAGTTTCCTTATTAATCTAACTCACTTCCGACTCACCCATGATGGAGACATCATACTCGATCTGGAACAGGGCTTCCTGGCCACACTGGGTAAGTATAGTCAGGGCATCACTGTGACTGGCACTGTGTAAAGGCACGCCATCCACACTTAAGATCCGATCGCCTGCTTTGAATGTCCCTTCTCTGCACAAGAACATATGCCAACACGATCATCCAAGCAAAAATGAAACTTTTTACGAAATTTCGCCAACGTTGCATTATGCTTGCAGTTATAGCTCACAGTAAAATATTATAAACATTAAAAACATTCCATGATAAACCTGAACATGATGTACATTTAATGTATTTGTATGACAAAAATAATTAGTATCAAACTGCAAATTTGAAAAAGGGTTAAATCATCTTAATATCTACAAAGAAAATTAAACGTTCTGGAAACATTGTGAAAATGTTTAACATTGTGCCTAGGGCCTGGTAGAATTTCTTTAAGTAGCCTCAAAATGTCAGCGTCAAACATATTAGCGTGTATGCTGCCTTAGTTCAACAGCAAATCCGTACTTACTTAATTTCTCTTATGGTGAGTAAATTGTGATTATTCTTATTATTTACATTTTTTTGAATGGGGATAAGACACAAGTTTCTCACTTGCCTAAACAATATTATACTGACTAGAGCAGAGTACTATATGTATTTATTACTTAAAAAAAGTGTAATTTATCATATTTCACACCAATGATTAATTCTACATATGAGAGCATTGGGGCTTTCAGGAAAGACAATACCCAAAATGTCCACATGTCAATCAAGAAATACACATACACATACACATTTAATTTTCTCTTTTAGCAGGTTGTGTGATGCTGATATAAGTAGAGAAAAGTGGTTAGGAAGTCAGGCAAGGAAAATCCCAGAACTAATAATAACTAGCCTAGAAGCAGAGAGAAAGAGAGAGAGAGGATGGGAAGAAGAGAGGCCCAATCTGCCCCAATTTCTGGGTTTTAAAGGCAGACACTGTGTTGAGACATGAAGCTTTAAACATGGAAGTCAATTGCAGCCAGAAATGTAAGTGCAGCGTAGTTCTAGCGGGAAGACTCACAGCTGCACATTATCGCACCATTAGTTAGGTAACTTCAAGCCAATCATGTATCACCCGTCATTTATAAGTCTGCTTACAGTCTATCCCATTTCTGTTTCAGTGTGTCAACATGGCAACCTCCACCACCCCACTGCCACCGGTTGAGTCATGTCCTGCATGGGGATAGGCTCTTCGCCCCTGTCTCCTATCTCCGGCAGGATCTGACGATTTCGATTGCAATCTCTTCTGACCGCCAGATGGGGCTTATGCCAAAGAGAGAAATTACATTCCTGTTTCATATTCATCAAATAAATGTTATCCTAACTTTACTCAGGTCTGCGATGCATTATGCTATAATGCTATTAAGTCTGCAGTAACATCAGTGGCATAGTAAATATTTAGTATTTTTATTCTAACTAAGCTGTGTTATTTTACACCCTCATGGTGGCCACCATATTTAGATTTCACTTTATCTCTGTTACTGAACACTCTCAGTTATATAAAATAAGGAATTAATAAATTGTGGATGACCAAAATCTTTTACTTTTATATGATTATTCATCCACACTGCTAGGTGTCAGTATAAACTCCAAAACCACTGTAGTATCAGCCAGCGAAATACGGTAAATATATAAATCAACTCTACATTTTTACAATTTACAATTTTACAGTAATGAAAGGGCAGTAATGAAGTTAAACACAGTGACAGACCCACAAACACTTTCTATCCAGTACATCTGGCTGAATTCAGACTACTGTAGGACCATTTAAAATGAACCAGTAGTGTGAAGAAGGCGGTTAATAATGGTATAAAATAAAATTACCTGTCGGCGGGGCTACCTGGCCGTACATGTGTCACCACTAAAGGTCTAGTTTTGTGCCAGTCCTCATGGGTGCCACCTGTAGTTTGACACAAGCAGTATAAAAGAACATTTCTAGAAGAACACTACAGGAAATCTGTGGATCAATAGACTGTTAGAACATTTCATTTTAAGAATATTGCTTAAATTTCTCAAATATGTTGTAATAGAGCTGTCAAGGTTGTAGTCCTAAAATCTGGAAGAAAACTAGCATTTTGAGAAATCCCCTCGGGATTCCCAATGGATTTTTAGAATAGCGGTTTTTGATTTATGAGCAGTGCTGGGCAGTAATCAGGTACTGATTACAAATTACATGTCAAAAATACATTCAATAATGTAATCTTGTCTATTACATTTTTGGGGTAATCTAAGATGATTACCTTTGGATTACTTTCAACCTAATTCTATTTTATTTTGTCACATGCATTTGAGTAAGGTTATAATTATACCATTAAAGTACAAAGAGGGAGAAAATATATTCCATTCTTTATTTCTAACAAAAAGACCCTCACAAAAAGAGCTCCTTATGACATTTTTAAAATGTGCATTAAACATTACATGAATGAAATAAACATTAAATCTAACAGCAATAACAGTGCAAGGCCAGAGCTTATAAATCAAAACACTGAGACGTCAAGTTCATTTTAAGTGCATAAAACAATAACAACATTAAGAATATTAATGACCATAAAATCAACAGCAATGACGTTGCTAGGTCAAGTTTCATGCAGTGGACTCCACTGCATCAGCAGCAGCAGTAGAGCGATACGTTTTGTTTCATATTGCTGCACATTTTGCAGTTGAACTATTGTGTACCCTGCGGGCAGGACCCTTAGAGATGCTATCCACTAGATCCTTCGAAGCAATTAAGTTTAATGTGTGAGCTGCACACCATTGGTGTAATTTCCTTCATAAAAATGAAATTATCTCTATAGATCCAGTAGTTAAATGCTGAGGTAAACTGTCCATCTTCACCTAGCTGGCTAGTATCAGTTCTGAGTGCGATACACACAACCCCCCCTCCCGCTCTCTTCTGGAAACACTCGAAGACTTTACGAATGTATATCAGCGGTGTGCTGAATTAGAATCAAAAATGTAAATGATTGAAAGAAGAGAATGATTAGGATAATCAATAAATTATTAACAATTTGTCTTGTTAATATGTAATCATGTAATCTATAAAATGTAACTGTAGTCCAATTATGAGTATTTTAAAATGTAATGTAATCCAATTGCAAGTACTTGTTTTTGTAACTTGATTATGTAATCCAGATTACATGTAATACATTACTACCTAGCTCTATTTATGAGTAAAATAATGTCTGTAGTTAACATTACCTGAAGAGTCTTTTGTTTTGTTCTACAACAAAAACAGTCATAACTCAAACATGATTTTTGAAACCACTATGTGATTTAAAAACATAAACTGCTAGCAAGTAGCAAGTTATCTCGTGCTTTAAAAAAAAGAAAAAAAACATGCATCTTAAAAAGACACAAAAATCTAGATTTCATGGCAAATTTGTCACGAATTTGCCACTGATCATTTTCATATGCAAATAAGCTTTGTGGCAAACTTGCGGCAAATTGTCCATTGTGGCCAAAGTAGTGCTGCTGGTTCACAACTTCTGGTGAAGAGCAGCAAACATCTGGCAAACACTTGCTTCGAATCACAAGATCATTTGCATGTGAAAATAACGATTGGAAAATATGCAGCAAATTTGTGGCAACTTTGCAGCTATTTTGCCAGAACTTCTGATTTTTTTGGTAACACTTTAAATAAGGTTCTATTTGTTAACATTAGTAAATGCATTAGTTATCATGAATAAACTATTAACAATATATTTGTTACAGATTTTATTAATCTTTGTTAACATTAGTTAATACAAATAAAATTGTTCATTGTTAGTTCATGTTAGTTCATAATGCATTAACTAACTATTAGTATATGTTGAAATGATCATTAACTAAGACTAATAAATGCTTAATGTGTATTGTCCATTTTTTGTTCATGTTAACTAATGTTGTTACTAATGTTAACAAAAGTAACCTTATTGTAAAGTGTTACTATATTTTGTAAGGGTTATTTTACTCCTTGAAAACCAGTATTCTATATAGCCATTAGAAATGTCTGGGGAAACTTGTGGGGAATTAGCGTTCCAAATCTGGGTTGGCCAACAAATTGACGTCTTGACTAACCAGCTCAATGGCTGTCAAAACAAATACAATAAAATCCAAACCCACCTCGCATCACAAAGCCGAAGCTGTTGCCCTCTTTCTGCAAACAGATGTCGATTGTCTTGGAAATAACACCTGAGGTACTGTCTGGAGCTAAGAGGGAAAACAGATACAGAAGAGAGGGTATAGCATCCCTAAATCAGCACCTTTTACTGGGCGAGTGGCCAGATCAGGCGGACAATCGGATAAATGAACAAACTAACGTTTAGCAGAAGGTCAAGTGCAAACAGAGCTTATAAACCGCAGTTTGTCTGTCATGTACATTATAGGCTGGCTAACAATCCCAATACTGTATATCATGAGACATGCCAAACTGAGCCAATGAGAGACAATCACTTCGAAACATGAGAATCATGCTGTGTGGATGCATGAATGTCAAAGTTGAAAAGAATTTGATGCGGCTTTATGACAATGTCTGATAGCATGGCCCCAAAACGAATTTGGACACTTGGTAGATCTAATGTTGATATACAAGCAACAATTTTAAACAATTAAATTTTTTAAATATTACAAATAATAATAATAATAATAATAATTTAAGTTTATTATCTTTTGACAAGGTTGAGCCAGCAACATTTTTGCTCAATGCTGCTTAATTAGCCAAAAACTGGCATCATAATCAGTAATATTAACAGATTAACTGGTAGTTTGTTAAACCCCATTAAATCAAAATAGTCCATGTATTTTAGCTTTGCTGCCATTTACATGCAAGTATATATTATAAGTGCTGAAACTATGGGGTTTCATGCTAAATGTTACATGCTAAAATGTTATATTTGACTAAACTGTAATAACTTTCCCATTTCTGTTAAATTCATTTTATAACGGAAATGTGCAACTCTATTATAAAATGACTAAATTTGTATATTAACTTGCGATTTTTATTATATGAGTACTTGCAGATCCACATGCTTTCTAAATACGTTGCTGTGCAGCACGTGGCGTTTAGTCTATTTTTTGTATGTCTAAAAAATCCAAGAAAAGCCATATATTGTTTCTGTTCCAACCAAATGTTCTCTAAAATGAGAGTGTTTCAATAGGATAAATATTAAAACACAGGAAAGGAAACTGTGCCGGGAAAGCCATTTCATGGTGTCTTTGCGAAGTGAAAGGGTGTTGGTACAAATGGCGAGATCTGGAATTAGATAAACTGGTCAACTTCATTGTGTGCACTATTTCAGGTTCATTACACGTTAAGGTCAATTGACAGCATTAGTGGCATAATGCTGATTACCACAAAAAACTATTTTGACTTGACCCTGCTTTTCTGCAAAAAAATCACTTACAATGGAAGTGAATGGGCCCCATCTATTCCTAGATCTGTGTTAAATATATAAAGCTATTTCTTATATCAGCTCCTGTTTTTTACCTCTATGCTGGTGTGCACTCGGCAAACTGTAAGAAAAATGTAGATCTGCTGTGTTGTTAGAACACTTTTTACTGAAGTGAATATAAATGTACAGTAGACATGCTTTTTTATACATGAAAACGGACGGACGTTATTGAAACTCATTATAATTATTATAAGACTATTATTGTTGTCTTTTGATAAAAGTAATTTCAGCAGCTCACAAACGAAACGATGTAAGAAATGATAAATATACTTTGTTCTTATAATGCTTAAAGCCTCTACTGAAGTTACACAAGACACTCCACCTTCTGGCATCACCAGAAATGGTCACTGAATCATGAAATGGATCTGAACGAATTTTGTTGAACGTAGTCAAAACACTCGAGCCACTTGGATACATTTAAATTCCACAATGAAAAAATGAATTGCACATGCACAACTGTCATTAGTGTAAATGATTAAATAAATTATTCAGGACCAGCTTGTGCTCAGTCTTTTATTGTCATGTGTGTAACAGGAGCAAGTGCTCCACAAGATGCCCATTATTTTTGCAGCTAATTTTGCAAAGTTTTGCAAGTGTTGAGTCTGTGCGAGCCACCTACTCAGGGCCACCGCTGGCCAAATTGATGCCCTACGCAGAGTTCCAGGGGGGGGTTTGCGTGATATGAGCGTGAAGCGATCATTTGACTTCCGCAACTGCTTTCGGGTCCTTGAATGACGTATAACGTGGAGTAAGGACAGCCGGTGGACTTTCTGGTGCCCTCCTAGGGTAAGATGGTGCCCCCCCTAGGGAGTTGGTGCCCTACGTAGACAGCGTAGTCTGCTTATAGGGAGCGGCGGTACCCAAGACTTTTAAAATGACTGCTACGCCCCTGACGGGGCCAGTCAGTAAACTTTAAAATACTCACTCTTTCATGTTATCATGATTTTAGTGTTATAAAATCATTGCTTATATTTTTTGTGTAAAGCTATATCCAATTTTACAACATTCTTGCCATGGTGGTGTAACCATAAAACCCAAAACGACCATATCAAATTATAAGCTTCACATTTTGCCTTTAAACCCTGTAAAAATTGACCCCATTCACTTCCATTGTAAGTGCCTCACTGTTACCTACATTTTGGCTTTTTTAATGAAAAGGAAGGATCCGTCAACATTATGCCACAAATGGTGCTGATCGAGCTTAACTTGATTGAACCTGAAATATTCCTTTAAGTTAAAAACAACTTGCAGCCATGCATTTTGAAATGATTTGGTTCATGCCTATGAATCATCATGCATGTATAGCAAGTAGGGTATTACTATGTATAGCTATACATATACAGTACACTTCCATTTCGGCTGCATGCTAATGTGGTAAAAGGTTTTTGTGATGATATTCTTTCATGAATTGAGTTCTGGAATTGGACTGGGTTTGATTGACAGAGACATGCTACAAGACAGGCAAAAGTCAGAATACTTCACTTCCTACCAGCTGAAGGCAGTTCATACTCCACTTCCAGCACGACACGCTCTCCTATGTTCTTTAACAGACTGATGATCTCATCATGACGCAGTTTGGTCAGGTTGATGCCATTGACCGACTTGATGTAGTCGCCCACATTGAGTTGATCACTCCTGAGACGGATACAAATTAGAGTATTTTTGCACTGTTATTTAAAAAACAACAATTTGACAAAGACAGCCATGCACCCATACTTTGCTAAACAATGCAAAGATTGTTTATTATTATTATTTTATTTGTTTAAATGAACAGTTTGGGAACATTGTTAACTTTAAATGTGGAAAATTAACAAGAAACATTTGCCGGTCCAGAAAAGTGTCCAATCGCTGGTCAAACCCAAAAACTGAATATCTTTTTAATTGAAAATAAATGCAAAGTGAGAATTCTTTATCAGTCGCTGAACACCCCACAGGAAGTATAAATATACTAATTTAGATACTAATTAGACAAATAAATGATATTCATTATTTTTGTCCTCTGGGCATACATGAGCTAGTACAATGATGCCTGACAAAAATGTGTCATCAGCCCAGAAATGCTTCATAACATCCTCATACCAGTCGCAAGTCGCAAGAAGAGAAGAAACAATTGAAAAACGTTGACTTTCTTTTCTTCTATGCAAGTTCATGAATACAGGCTAAATGAAATGTGTCGAAAGGCATTTCATAACGTAATGGCAGTCGAATGCATTCTCAGGATTGCCACAAGGAGTGCTAAAGTGTGCATTAACGTAAACGGTTCTCTTTTATGATCAGCTTTCACTTTCAGGCCAACTAATATCAATGTAAAGCAACAGTTTGAAAATGTCCTTGCCAAGAAAGTTAGTTCATAAAATCTTTTCAAAATCAAACATGCCGCAGATTTCCCATTCATTATTTTCACATGCAAAGCTTGTGATTTGTTTGCCAGATGTTTGCAGCTCTTCACCTGTAGTGATGAGCCCTCAACAAACCTTTGGCGACAATGAGTTTGCTGCAAAGCTCATTTGCATGTGAAAATAACGAGTGGCGAATTTGGCAAGATAGCAGCAAATTTGCCAGAACTCTTGATTTTTGTAAGGGCTGGTCAAGGCTAACTACCTGCATTCTTGATGTGAGTTTGTAGAGATTTGAATGAATTTTTGAGGTTGCATTGGTGATTTACAAGCCCTCACCTAGCAGCAAGTCCACCTGGCCGTAGATTGGAGACACGGGGTTTGCCATCCTTGTCTGTGCCGCCTGAGATGGTAAGACCCAGAGTGCTGCCCTCTTTCTTAATCAGCTCAACCAGTGTAACCCCACGCATCTCTTCTGCCCAGAAACACAACAGACAGACGCACATACACACAAACACAAGAGACAGCAGTCGGCTGATGGCCACATGACATTATGAAACTTAACCGCTTAATCTAAACTTTAGTGTGATACAATTTGGTTTCATGCTCAGTGGCTGAACGCGATTTTGATTATTATTTGTAGCTATTTGTACATAGCGACACTGATATGTGCAATATGAGCTTATGCACAACGTCTATAATTTAATATTAATAATTTATTAATATTGGTAAACACGGAATCTGGATCTCCCCATGGAACAAAATATAAAACACAATTGCAAGTTTATAGCACGCAATTGCAAAATATGTTGTCGTCACTGTGTGAAATAAAGTAAAAATGGCTAAATAAAAGGTTGCAATTGCATGATAAAAACATGCAATTGCATGATAAAAACATGCAATTGCATTATTTAAACTAAATTGCTTTTAGAATTGAGTTTATATCTCAAAAATCCGAATAATAAAGTCGCAAAAGCATGATAAAAAGTTGCATTGAGCAAACAAAGCCTGAATCACAGCCTTTAAAAAAAAACTTAATCATAACATTGTTAACAGCATCTTTTTTGGCAGACGCTATTTGCCCCATTGTGCAAATAATGGTATATGCTTGTGGCAGGGCGGAGGGTGGGGCCAGGTCGTGATCCTACACACCCGGTCCTGTATCAGGCTAATCAAGCCTCCGAGAGGGATAAAGGCCGACTGCAGAGGCTGGTGCGGGAGAGAGAGAGATAATTTATGGACATGACCGTCATGTGTGTGTTTTGTCTTTTGTTTAAGTTCAAAAATATTATTTATATTGTCAAGCCGGTTCTCGCCTCCTCCTTTCCCTTCTTAAATCCCTTTACACTGCTGCCGAAATCCGGGAAGGATGAGGGATACGCAGCCGCGGCCATCTGCCGGGGGACGAGGAGCCCAGCCGCGAAGCGGAGGAATGGCCGCCAACCGCGAGGGGAGAAGGGGCCCCTAACCGACCGCCTGGTGCAGTCAGGGCCGCTGCCAGTGGCGGAGGAGTCGCCTTCCAGCTGCTGAAACGCGGCGGGGTCTGAGACCGCCGACCACCTGGAGCGGGAGAACCGCTGCTAGGGGCGGGGGAGACCCCTTCGGCTCCCCGAGAACGCGGCGGGGCGTTCCGTCCGCCAGGGTCTGGAGGACTGCCTCCGATCCGCCCAGAGAGGCGTGGCTGTCGTCCGTTAGAGCAGTGGTTTTCAAAGTGGGGGCCGCGGCACCCTGGGGGGCCGCCAGGGGGCGCCAGGGGGGCCACAGCAAGTTGGAAGAAAAAAAAAAAGCAAAAAAAAATAATTATAAATTTTATAAATATTTTAAAAATATTAAAAAATATATAAAAATATTTATATTATTATGAGTATTGTTATGAAGTAGCATTATAATAATTTGTCGCATATCTGAACATTAAACTTTTAATTCTAATCTTTCTGATTGGCTGGTACACGTAATCTGTCAGTTTAGCCTTGGTAACAACCGCCAGTGCTCAGCTATTCAGCTATTTATTTAGTTAGCTGGCTAGCTCTATCAAAATGGATAGATTTTTAAAAAGGAAAAAACCTGACGAGCCAGCTATCGAAACCTCAGATAAAAAAAAAAATACAAAAACGAACTCCTGGCCGAGTAAGACTCGTAGGTATGAGGCAGCATATATAAAGTATGGATTTACATGCGTCACGCAGAAGAATGGCCATGAGTGCCTCAAATGCGTTCTCTGCTTCGAGATCCTCTCCAACGAATGCTTAAAACCATCGAAACTTAAACGTCACCTGAACCAGAAGCATCCAGCAGAGGCCGAAAAACCAATCGACTTTTTTAAAAGAAAGGAAGAACATTTGACCAGGCAGTCAGCAACATTCGCTACTGTCCCTGAGAGAGCATTGAAGGCATAGTTTTTGGGTTCCTTGCACATTGCGCGAGCTAAAAAGTCGCACACAATTGGGGAGGATTTGATACTACCTGCTACAAAGACATTGTAAAAGAGCTACTGGATGAGGATGCTGCCAAGAAAATTGACGCTGTACCACTCTCTGATAACACTGTGAGCAGACGTATTGGAGACAATACGCACACACTCACACTCACTCACAAACACACACACTCACTCACTCACACACACACACTCACTCATTCACACACTCACTCACTCACTCACTCACTCACTCACTCACTCACACTCACTCACTCACTCACTCACACAAACACACACACTCACTCACTCACACTCACACTCACTCACACACAAACACACACTCACTCACACACACAAACACACACTCACACACACACTCACTCTCTCACACACACACACTCACTCACACAAACACACTCACACACACTCACACTCACTCACACACACACACACTCACTCATAAACACACACACTCACACACACACACACACTCACTCACACACACACTCACTCACTCACACAAACACACTCACACACACACACACTCACTCACACAAACACACTCACACACACAAACACACTCACACACACTCACTCACACACGCTCACACACACTCACACACGCTCACTCACTCACACACGCTCACTCACAAACACACACACTCACTCACACTCACTCACTCACTCACTCACTCACACACAAACACACACACTCACTCACTCACACACTCACACACTCACTCACACACTCACACACACACTCACACACACTCTCTCTCACACACACACACACACACACACACACACACACACTCGTTAAGATCTCTCTCTTTTTCCATTCACTGACACACAGATACAATGTTGAATGTTGAAATTACTTTACCATATATGAAGATCTGTCATACAAATGTTATTATTACAACACAAATAAAGGTTAATGGATGTTCACCTAGATGTTTTATTTATTTCTACATTTGCTGTAGTATTGTTGATGGGTTTAATAACACATCATGGAAAAGGGGGGCCTTGGCCAGAACCTAGTGGTATTTGGGGGGCCTTGTCATGGAAAAGTTTGGGAACCCCTGCGTTAGAGGGTGGAGGAGTAGCCGAGGAACAAGCTACAGCATATCAGAGAACTGGCGAGTAAGTTTTTTTGTTTTTCATCTCTCTCTCCTCTCTCTCTCTCTCTCTCTCTCTCTCTCTCTCTCACTGCTGCTCTGCATTGGCCTTTTCCCTCTCTTTTAAATTTTACAGTGTTTTTTTGGGGGGTACTACACTGTTACAGGAAGTCCCCCCCATTTTTTATTATTTCTATTTCCCTCCCCTTGTCCCCTCCCTCGTCATTAATGCTGAAGTGTCCTTGGGCAAGACTCTGAACTCCAAGTTGCTCCCAATGGCAGGCAAGCGCCTTGGATGGCAGCTCTGCCGCGATTGGTGTATGAGTGCGAGTGTGAATGTGTGTGTGAATGGGTGAATGGGACACAGTGTAAAAGCGCTTTGGTAACGTCTAAGGTTTATAAAAGGCGCTATATAAGTGCAGACAATTACATCTCACACCACTGCATCGATTGGTTAGTTTGTTGTATATTTCTGTGGTTCCACCAGTTTACTGGGGTGCAAATAGCTGCACTGTGTGGCAGATACTATTTACACCAAGGTGCAAAAAGACACTCTTCTTTTTTTTTGTCATAATCTGTATTTTGAGTCCAAGATTTAGCAATTAGTCCACTGTATGTGTGCAAGGTGAGCTTTAAAATTTGGGTAAAATTTACGAACAGCCAGAATATGCATCAGAGGTGAAGATACTGAACGATAGGTGCATACTGAACAAACATGAACTAATTATATATATATATATATAATTAGTTCATGATACCTATGGTTTTAACTAATATTAACAAACAGAATATAATTGTGATGTATTTTTGATGTAAGAAATTAGCTTAATTAAATTCTTATACAACATGTCATATTTAAAATTACATTTGAACATGTCTGTTCTGCTTTAAAACTTTTCTAAAGTAACACTTGGAGTTAACTTTAATTAATTAATGTTGAAGAAGAGAGAGAGTACTTGAATGAGCAGTGCTTCAAGCACCCCAACACGCTCCATCTCAAACAGACATCTAAGCCAACGTTCCAAGAAGAACTCAATCATTCCCAAAGGGAAAAGACACAAACACAATACCCAACATCAAAAGAGATTGGCGAAGACGGCTCACCCTGTAGTGGGCATTAGTAGTTGTGTGGGCACAAACAGAGGGGAAACAGGGTGGGAATTGGGCGTACCTGGGATGCTTTGTCGTCTGGATGTGAGCAAGTTGTCAGGCCCTGTTGAGTCCTTGTTTCCTTTAGAGTATGGCCCATCATCTGTAGGGCAAGAGAGACATAATAATTAAATGAAACCTTCGAGAAAACTACCCACTCTCAAACTGGCTGTGAACTAAGATGTCTGTTGTAGTAAAAGAAGTAACACCCTTATATGAGGGGTAAAACTATACTTTAAGATATTTAAAAATTTTCTTCTAATTGTGTCTCCTATGTTCAGAAATGCTTTACACTTTATAATAACTTAAAGGAAGAGTTCACCACAAAAAAAGGGAATTCTGTCATTATTCACTCACCCTCTTGTCATCTTAAACCTGTATGCTGTCATTTTGTTTCAGTTGAACACAAAATTAGACATTTTGAAGGATTTTAGGTCTTGCCATACAAAAAGAGTTGACCAAAACATTGACCAAACAGGACATAAAAATATCATAAAATTAGTCCTGTAGGTTTGGTGTGTAAAGATTCTTCAAAAATGTCTGCATTTACTGTATGATGATCCCCGGAAAAATGAATACAGATGTATATATGAACTATATGAGTGTGATTAAATACTGACAAGAATATGGACTTTTGGGCGAACCATTACTTTAAAGTTAACAAGTAATTATCAAACATTAGATATGCAGATTATACAGTAGGTGTAGGTCAAAAAATCCAAGTGTAACCGGTCCTGCTCGACCTGCTCCAAGCGGGATTCGAACCGGTGTCAGCCGGCATGAGAGAAGGGTGCACTAACAAAGAGGCTAACGTCTACAGCCTTTAGAGTCAGTCGCTAGTGTGCCTCTTGAGGCCAGGGGAGTGAGTTTTTTCACATACCACACAGCTATCACATACCAGCTGGCTCCAATTACACTCACCTCACTAAACCTCATTTCCATCTGGGTCACAGCGCCACTGTAACCGGTCCTGCTCGACCCGCTCCGAGCAGGATTCGTACCACGGTCTCCAGCATGGGAGTTGGGCATGCTAACGAGGAAGCTAAAAGCCTTTAGCATCAGTCGCTAGTGCACCTCTTGAGGCCAGAGGAGTGAGGTTTTACACATACCGCACAGCTATCACATAACAGCTGGCTCCAGTTACACCCACCCCACTAAACCTCGGCACAACTGTAACAGACCTGCTCTGAGAGCAATTCAAACCGGGGTATCTGGCATGGGAGGCAGGGGCATTAAGGAGGAGGAAAAAGGCTACAGCCTCTAGTGTCAGTCGCTAGTGTGTCTCTTGATGTCAGGGGAGTGAGGTTTTACACATACCGCTCAGCTATCACGTATCGGCTGGCTCCTGTTACACAATTAATATAATTTATATTTGAACGTAGATAAATTGATTCATTTTTAAGCATTACTTATTGTAATAATGATTTATTGATTATTCATTTATATCAATTGTTTATTATACAATTTTGATAATTGTTTTGTGGCGTTTTTTTAAGGAGAACATAATTATTCTTTGAGTTTGAGATTTGAACTCAAAGTATTAGCTAAACTTTGATATATAACATGTTCCGTTCATGCTAAAGACATGAACGATACCTCAAATCATGCACATTGTTGAGGAAAGGCTTGCTATTTTTCTAAATGGATCAGACCTATGATTTAGAAGACTTAGAAAGTCATATTGGGTCTCTGGGGGCTCGAGCCCATGCCCTTTTTCCAGCCAGAGATGCATGTTGTTGAGGAGGGAGAGAGAGGAGGTTGAAGAAGGAGAGAAAGCGGGAAAAGTCTGAGAACACTCAGAGATGCATGTTGAAGAGGAGAGAGAGAAGAGGTGGAATATGACCTGGGACAAAAGTTGAAAAGGAAGCACCGCATATTGATGAAAAAGAAAGCACAGAATTTGAAAAATGTATTCAGCTGTCGAATTTTTATGAGCCATGAAGACAGGTACAAACTCCAAGGTGGATGGATGATAGCTGGTGTTATAAACTGGAAGAACTCAAAACAAAAGATCAATGCGCAGTTGTAGTGAGTATCATATGCTGAGTATGATAAAATGACATGCACTTAAGAGAAATGCTCTAATCGCAGCCGGCCAAAAAATGCTGGCTGCCAGAGAAGAGGAAAGACAGAGGAACAGGTCCCTGTTGTCTTGTTTAATTGATGTAACATTGTTCTTGACATGATAAGGAATTGCCTTCCGTGGTGATGATGAAAGTTCTTCTAGTACCTCCTAGCTAATATGACAGTAGACTACAGCTCCATCTGGAGTCAGTCAAAGAACAAATGCAGTCCAAGAAATGACCACAGGTGTCTCTCCTTTCAATCATACATAGAATGACATCATATCAGCCCTTGCTTTGTATATTTGAAAAGTGATACACAGTGAAATCAAAGATGCATCCATTTTTTTTTCAGTTTTACTTGATGAAACCACTGACATCTCCCATACAGTGCAGGCATCATTTGCTGTAAGATTTGTGCATCCGATGGTAATAAAAGAGCCTTCATTCGTTTCATGTAGTTTCCACAACAGTAGAGGAGCTTTGAAAATGGTCTTGAGCGTTCTCCATGAGAATGTCCTCAGAGTGGAAAACCTACAGTATATAGCCAAGGCTATGATTGGGCTGCTAATATGAGTGGTCACTACAAAGGACTTCAGTCACGAATCCAACAACAAAATGAAAAAATGCAGTATGTCTTTTGCCAGGCACACTGCTTTAGTTCTCGTGGAATTGGCAAAGTCAAGCATTCCTTTGGCAAGCTTTAAGCTTTCAATGCAAACTCCTCAAAGCGGCGTGTTACTTTTGTGAAGACGCAGAAAGAAATGTGTCCAAATCAGGATCCATTGGAGCAACAAAGACTCTCTCAGGTTCGGTGGGCATGTAGAGAGAAGGCCTTGAAAACCTTAAAGAAAACCCTGCCAGCAGTTGTGCAATTCCTGACTAGACTAACTGAAAAAGACCCACCAGATGGAGCCGCCGGAGAAGCAAAGATACTGCTGCATTCAATCAACTTTGAATTACTGCTCTGTTTGGAAATGACAACTCCTGTCTTCAACTCAATGCCCTCCACAACTCAATGCCCTTCAAAACGAAGACTTGGATTTTGGGAGCTGCTTGTACCATTGTGAGTGGTGTAGTCACTCAACTGAGAGAGCTAAGGACTGAGGAGGATTTCAAGACCATCTATGCAAGAGCCACAGGCCACGCTGAGGCAGCAGGTATTGATGTTCCTAATGTCATTCCTGGACATGGAAGAAGAAGAAAAATATCTGCAATGTTGATGTACTGCTCAACATCAGCAGCTGAGGATCATGAGCCACACATACTGGAGGAATTTTACAGGGTCAGACTCTTCTACACATTTTTGGATGTGCGTTTGCAAGAGCCCCAGTGGCGGTTTGAAGGGAAAGAGAACAAATTGAGGCAGATACAGACTAACAAAATCATAAAGTCACTTCATGCACTGACAGATTAATCTAAATGGAAGGGTGTGTTGGCTCATGAGGCCAAGGAAGCTGCTTATATCCTCTGCAGCTTTTATGGAGTTGAGGTAGTGCCAAGGTAATATTGGAGATTTTCAAAAACACAAGGTTCACCTTGTGTTCCAAGCCTTATATCAACTGGTGAAAATATATGCTACCCTACCAGTTTCCACAGCCACATTCTCAAAGCTTAAGTTAGTCAAGTCCAGATTGAGAAGACTTTGTGGACAGTAAAGGCTGACTTGCTGCTACATATCATAGAGAGCAACATTCCTATTGCCAAAGAGGAAGTCATCAACATCTTTGAACAGATTATTCCCAACAGAAGGTTAAAACTATGAGACTAAAAAGCCAGTTCAGCAAGCAGTGCTGCAGTGAAAATCATCTCCCACCTTCATCATTTGCTCTGCATTTATTTTTCCTTCTCTGTGCTTAATCGAGCTTTTATGTTTTATTGAAATCAAAGTACTGCTGCCAAATGTAAATGTGAAATTGATACAGTGGGTATGTCACTAAGGTACATTTGAGTATAGTCGATCATAGTGTGTAATAATCTGTCCAGATGGTGATACAGTTGTTTTTTATTTAATAATGTTTCGATTTTCCTTTAAAGATTCATCACTCCACTAAAAGTTGCCTTTTTGTTGTAATTATTTTTATCAATGTAAAAATAAAATACCATTAGGTTATGTTAGTAGTCTTATATTCATTATGTCTCCCAGGGTGATAATGATAAGAATATGTAGTTATTATTAACAGTTGTAATATTGCTATTACTTAAAATGAGCTCTGTGGTGATAGATAGCCCTTTTTTACATTTGAACCCCTGAGGAACTCTCTGCACGTCCCTGTTCAGAACATTTACAAATCTAGATATTGTGTTACCCAAAATGCAGTACAAATGAATGTATTAATATTACAGGAATGCTCTTGTATTTATTTTCAGCTTCAGGTCTGTATTCATTCAAAGATAAACTGTGACTCATTGACTCTAGACTGATAGGATTCTTTGCCTAGGGACGTGCGAATAAGGATTTGCCATCAACTGACGGTTAACCGAATCCTACTTTTGAAAAAAACATTTGTGTGACAAACCACTGCTGTAGGATTGTGTTGCTGTCAAACCGAACGCTAGAATGCTCTTGCATCATTTTGAATGGTTAAAATATTCATGAGCACCCATAGTTTTAATTTCTTCAAACTTTCTGCATAAATAAGGATTTTCCTCTTGAGCTCAGTACTCAAACATCTCTGGAGTTTCCATACGCTTGGTGCAATTCAGTTAATCTTTTTACGCCTACAGGACTATTAATGTATTCCGACAGTGACAGACAAACTATGATAACACTCGTAGCCACCATTGTTATTGCACTAAAGAGTTTGATTTCCAATCAAAAGACAAAGCCTTAAAGGCATAGGCTTGTGCGGTTCTCTAGTGCACATCCATGTTTCTGAAAAAACTCTTTTACATCAACCGAAAGTACCAGTCTTTTTTTAAACAAATGGATCTGCAACAAAATCTTTAGCATGAAAGCACCCTTAATTTCTCTTTTATTGCTTCTAAAATTTAGCCCATTAAGCAAGCCAAAACTGTATGAATGCTTAGTGTGTCTTAAACTGCTCAATGACAAATAAGGTTGCCCGAGGTGACGAAAATGAGATTGAAAAGATAAATGTTTTGAAAAAATATGTATAGCATTTTCTACAAAAATGTATTTGATGACTTTCAAAATGGTGTGTGGTGTAACCATCAAGTAAAAGGTACATTTGTTCCTTGCACCTTAACTACTGTACATTAGAGTGTATAAAAATGTGCATACAAACTCAGCATCATGCCACTTACCCAAATTTACATTTATTTATTTTTTTATTTTATGTAAATGACTGTACTTTTGAGTGGTTGCTAGGGCATTTCTAGAGTGTTTTGGTTTGTTGCTTGGAGATTTTTTACTGGCCAAACTCAAAAGAGTTGTTTACTTACCCCAAAGTCTCTAAGACACCATAGTCTTTACAATCATGAATTCCCTAATGTGACCAAACCAGACTGTATGACAATACAAAAATATAGTAACAATCCATTGTACCACTTGCCAGTCAAGGCAGGACAGAATGATATCTCACAAGTGTTCAAAAAATGTCCAGTGTCTTAGTCAGAATGTGAGTACAGTCCGTGGGGAGCAATATAAAGTGTTTATTGTAGGATTTGTGCAAGCTATTACTGACAGAGCTCAACGGCGGGATTAGCCTCCATCGCTAGCACAAGACTAAACCTATGAAACCCCCTTCCAGCTCGCAGAAAACTCCAGCATATCACCATTCACAGTGATGAGCGGCATTCGTCTAATCCGCTAGCTCGGGGGCTTTTGAAATCCTCACGAGTCACCTATCAAAGGAAGTTGTTTAGCTGTGACAGGTACCTTACATGCGAAGCACAAAATCATCTGTTTTGTCATGCACCATTGTGCCAATCCATAAAAATACAAATCCTAGCTTCATTGAGCTAACTGTTAAAAGGGCCATATATCTACATTTTTGCTAAATAATTTTTAAGTGGCTTGTTGTACGCATTGCAACAGATTCCTGATGAAGTAACAACTAGAGGCCTTTAAACAACAACTTTTATTTCCTTTCAGGCTCAAATAAATTAGTCAACAGCACACAAACAGGATGTCTGGATTTTGAAACTAACAACAGTTACAAGAGTGAAGAAATGTGAGTGACTTCCTCTTTGTCAATAGGAATGTCGCTCTCAATGCCAATAAAATGTGAGTGAAAAGAGCCCAACTCCAAGTCTCTCAAGACCTTCTGGTCTGTAAATATGTCCCTCCGTCAACGTAGGTCTACTGTTTTTTTTTTCGGGAAAATCGTTATGTCAGATCGCTAAAAGAAATTACGACACCAAACGCAATTGCAAATTGATCTAATTATCTAACAAATTCCAAAAAACTTGCCCTGTATTTCATTGGTTGTACAAACAGGTAGTGCCATGCAATGGTTAAGCCAATAATACTACATTGGGCTGGCCTTGGTAAGCACCAGTAAATAACCATTATAAACCAATACTTGTGCAATCCCACATTTCTATAACAATATGCCGACCATAACACACCAGAAATGGTTGTATTTAAAAACGGTTGTGTATGCAAGCTGTACGGAAAGATACCGTTTAGTGACAACTCCATAGAGCACTCATCTCCATCAAGAAAACTGCTTAAAAGAATAGCTCTAATTAGTCTGAAGATACCGTAGCTGTAATCTGAAAGTCTCTCTTTGTTTAAACTCCACATATCCTTCAGTAAATACTCACCATCATCAGCATCAAACAGCTCATGTCTCTTTGCCCATGAAAGAAATGTGCAAGTCGGGTGATACAAATGTGCTCCACACTGATTGCAAACACACTCATACACATCGAAGCAAGGAATATATATGTTTGGAGTAGAATGAAAAGACCAGCAAGATAAATTACTCACACTGAAGTTTCCAGAAAACACCAACAATCACATGGTATCTCTGATGTCATGTAACCTGCAATGGTGATAAATTCGGTGTTGGGGGACAAGTGAACTAAATGTTGTGACACAATAAACTTAACTACACAGTAAACAAAAAACAAATAAAAAAGTGCTGATTCAGCTCATGAACTTAAATTAGATTAGTTATAACAACTTTACTTTAGTTTAATTAATTTTAATGCCACTGTAAATTAAGTGTTCAATGAACCTGTTTTTAATTGTCAATTACACCCCGCAAGTGATGCATTGCAAGATGACCTCTTCTTGAGAAACTCAAGGGAACACAAGCATAGTTTAATTTGGAGGCACATAAATGTCAACACTTGACTCACAAACCTCAGTAATGGTGATACTCAAAAAACATCATTAAGTAAAAGATGATCTCATCACCACACATCTATTAATAAAAACACAGCAGCACAAATAAAGTCTGCAAATAGCAAATAATTAAATAATAAGTTTACAACATTAACCTCATTATGTATTCAAGCTGCAAAGCACGCTGGGAGTAGGAAAGTCTTGGTTCAGACAACTTCGTTAAGAGAGTTGAGATATTAAATACACTTGTTGATTCAACTAAAGTACAAGTTGATAAAATCACAACTTAATATGTTTAGCTACTGGACAATTTAGTTGTGTCAACTCTTTATACAACTACATTTTTTGTTTTTTTTTACATTTTCATTAGCATGACAGTAGCTCAGCTATTTTCACAATACTGTTGCTTTTCCAGTAATTTTTTTAACGGTAGTGCTTTAGCATCACAAAACACTACATGGAGCTTACAGAGAAATCAAACACGCTCATGTAAACCATCCTCTCTCTCATATGTAGCACTGGGAAAACCAAATAAATTAAGTGAATTGGTTCTTTCAGGTAGTTCATGCTGTGACTCATTGACTCTAGACTGATAGGATTCTTAAATAAACAATTCCCTTAAGTTTAGCATATTTATTGTATTTCTACAATCTTGATTAAATAAAAAAAAATTGAGTGCTTCTAGTTTATTAGTTTATATTAAGTATACATTTATTTTAAATGTAATGTCATCACACTATTTGTTTGACCTTTATGAAAATTAACTATGGTTTTATAACAGTGAAACACTTTTTTTTTTTTTTTTTTTTTTTTCATATACTGAAGTAACCAAGGATTTACTATAGCAATATTGTAGTAACCATGACTGTATTAGACATGGTTAATTTTGTGGTAACTATGATTTTACTACAAATATACATGTATTCAAACTATTGTAAGGGAATGTTGCCCTAATTAAATATGTATTGTATAACACTCAGGTGATATTGAATTCTGCGATCATAACTGATTGCGTAATTATATTATATCATCCAATGTTACATATCTAAAAATATTTTCTAAATTAAATGGCTTCTCTGTAGTTTTTTATTAACATGTAGTGTAGCTACCTACTTTTTTATGAGTTATATAAAGTATAAACTACTTTAAGTTATGAGTAGCTTGTAGATTGGAAAGTACCAGTTTCAAAGTAGCTTCCCCAACACTGAACTAAACTTATTGTTACATGTTCAATTCACGTTCACACATAAATACATACAAAAGGCTTTTCTTGTACATGGTTACAAT
This sequence comes from Moxostoma hubbsi, assembly GCA_032164185.1. Classification (NCBI taxonomy): domain Eukaryota; kingdom Metazoa; phylum Chordata; class Actinopteri; order Cypriniformes; family Catostomidae; genus Moxostoma; species Moxostoma hubbsi. The sequence goes on from JAVLUX010000048.1 coordinate 8,069,255, forward strand.
TGATCTATGGTAATCACATGACCTCACATTCATGGATGATCTATGATACAAATACACAATTAAAAATTGTCATCATAAATTAAGCAAAAAGCTATGATATATGGCATCACTCCCCATGAAACATTCCCCTTTTCTATCATTGGTCAAACAGATAGTCTCGTCCCAAAGTCACGCCATTGGTTAAGACAGTGTTACTATGTCAATCTGGTTTGGGATGCTCAAACAAATAGACTAATGTATTGAGAGCAGTCACAGTGTTTATACTTTTCATGGAAATCAACCTTTGGAAGGCTTGCTTATAATTGTCTCATATAAAAGTAAAGACAAGATATTTTAACATCTAAAAAATACACACTTCACCTTCACATAAAAAGGTAACACCTGGGTTTTTAAACCAACTAAAAAGCTCTAAAATGATGTCATAGTTAACAGTCGTAATCCTTGAGAGTCACATTCAGAGACATTTTCTCAGGCAGACAAAACTGTACCGTCGAGGGCATTTGTGTTCTGGAACATCTAGATACAGAGCTATAACCTCCCCTATGTCTCTGACTCTAAAATTAATGTGCTATGAATCCGTGTGGAGGTGAATGGGAACCAGCATTTTAGATCAAAGCAAGTCACGCCACAGGATACACTACGAGCTGTGTCACGGAACGTTATCATTATGACTGCCATCACTGAGGGAATTGAGGATACAGAGCGATGTGGCAAGGGAACTGTGCCATGAACGAACTGGGACTGGGAGTACTGGGGCTTGATAAGGGAGTAAGGTCATTAAAAGTGCAGCATTCTTGAGAGATATTCCTTGAATAAGATACTTCAACAATAAACAACCCACCCTAACTTTGTAATGATCCAAGAAGGTTTATTTTCACCATGTTTTAAGGCTTTATTCTTCAAGCTCTTAGTCCAGTAGGAAATAAAACATCTCAAATGAGATCTCCTCAATATCTCAGTTGTGTCTCCTAGACCGGCAACATATTAGGATGCAATCTTTTGAGGGGATGGGGGGGTTCGAGTTCTAATTTTTTTGTGTTTTATTGGTTTTTAGTGTCTCACTTTTTATGCAAGAACAAGTTCAGTCTGAGATTCCTGAGGAATTTGAGAAAAAGTTGATACTTAAATAAAATACATCTGAGAACTCCATGACATCATTTACAAAAAATATTGAGTTTTGGCAAACTTGTCGCAAATTTGCCACTCATTATTTTCACATGGAAATGAGCTTGCAATTTGCTGCAACTGTTTGCCAGAGGTTTGCAGTTCTTCGCCGGTAGTGGGGAACGTGCAGCAAACCTTTGGCGACAATGGACAATTTGCTGCTACTGGCAAACAATTTTATGGCAAACCTGTGTCAACAATGAAGAGCTCATTTACATTTGAAAATAATCAATGGCAAATTTTCAGCATGTTTGCCAGAACTCTCCATTACTTAAGGGGTCTCCACAGCTATGAAAGAGCAATCTCTCAGCAATCAAATATTGCACTGGGAGAGGTAGTTGGTAAAAGGTTTACTTTCCTTTGAAAGCACTCAACCTCAATGCCACTGTAATGTTTTAAATTTACATTTGTTTCACTTAATGCAATGGTGCTTAGCACTGTTTACAGGTACATTAACCTAAACCAGTGCTTTAAAATACACCATTAAGCCTCACAGCTGCCAATCACATCCTTTCATGTGTGCACAGCTGTTCTTTTAAAAATGCATTGGATGAGCTCTGGACCAAACAAATATGATGGTTTTCAAAGCAATCAGCCTAATCAGCATTGCAGTGAAGATTTTAGCTCTGTTCCAAAACCTAATGTGCTGCCTCTCTAAAATTGAATGCAACATAGGCACACATCTTCGTAGAGAAGGTGACCCCAGACTGTATTGTGAAAAAGTTCATCCATTTTCCAAGATGGCGGACAGAGCATGAGAAATAGTGACTGAAAATATACTTGTTTTTTGTTTTCAATACTGAAAAGTATAAAACAATTGTAAACAATATTTGTGTATGCTACATAATGTCATGCGCAAATCACAAGATTAGCAAAATGCTAACATCAAACTCTGTGGGATGTAATTGGGAGTTGAGTCAATTCTCAATGTGCACTTCTCATTGAGAGCGCTATTTGTATGTCATTGCTGCCTACGTAAAGTGTTCCATATCAGTCACATAAGAGGTTCCATTTGGGTTACGATGCTTCATTATAAGGTAGCTGCCTATGTAGACAGTAAACAACAAGGCAGCAAACTAGGGTTTAGGGAGGAGCTATTCTGTATCAGTTTAGATGGCAGGTGTTCTGGAACTTATATCATGTTTCTGTAACAACTTATATGGATGTAATAAATCAGTGATGCGTGGATAACCGTGTAAGAAATTGTCAGCATTCTGAGTGAGTTTGATTGATACATTGAAAGATCTTTGTGTTGATAATAGAGTATTGATGCAGTTTATAACACTTTCCCATCCAGAATGCTAATTTTTAGCGGCAAGTAAAGATTTCTTATCATATAGCATAATGTTCCAGAAATTGTCGACATTGTTAGTGAGTTTAATGCATAAATTAATAGATTGTAAAGACAGCGGTGATGAAGCATTATACACATCAGGTGTGCATCATCAACCACTGTCAGAATGAGGCTCTCCAGCCCACTCCCGTTGTGAGCCTGGCTGAAGGACAGCCCTCAGAGGCAGGGCGACGATGACGAGAGGGAGGGGCAGGTCATTCCGACACAATGTTTATTATAATTTGATAAAACGAGCAATAAACTTTAATTAAAAGTGAATTGGCTATAGGATGGTTTATACATTTATTTTCAGCTCAAATTAGGCTGAAAAAATAATCATATTGTACAAAGGGAGACCATAGGTCCTCTTTATCCTGGACATGTCCACTATTTCAGATCTGAATAAAGCACCTGGTCGGAATTTAAAAATTGTCAAAAAAACAAACAAAATAGAAATAAAAAATATGGCTTTGTCTTTGTCTATTTTAATGTGTCCTATACATTCAGGACTATCAAAATTTCTGTCTATTTGATACTGTACATCAGTTTTCACTTTGACCATCTAAATGCTCTGCCGCTCTCAGCCATACAAAATCAATAACATAATAATGTAAGTACATTTTCAAAACTGAAAATTTCCAACTCTGCAAATGAAAAAAAATAAAAAATACAACACCTGTTTCATCAGACTTGTACTTGCTATGCATTGCCATTTTTAATAACTAAACATGTTGCCTAATAAATATATTTTATTAATGAACCTCTTGCTTCTGCCAGGACATAGTTTCTTTTAAAGATGTTGCTATTTAAAAATTAATGGCACATAAATTATGGGACATGTTTTGTCCAATGTCTCAAGAATCTATTTGTGGTTACAGGATGTAATTGTAAATGTAGCAGGGGGTGAAATTTTGAGAAAAGAAATTGCACTGAAAAAAAATTGCTGTTCAATTTTACTTTCCAAGACTAGTATAATATAATCTCTGGCAGGTTGTGCTATTTGTCTGACAACAAGGATGTAGGATCTTTAACAGGGAACAAATTTCAGCATGTTAACCTCTGGCCCCTCCTTCTGGCTGTCTGCTGCTCACCAAGGGAAATGTAATGCATTCCCACCCCCCGGACATGACCATAATTCACAGCCAATTTAACAGAGAAAGAAACAACCTGTCATCGGGACAGCAGAAGGCGAGACAGGTACAAGTCAACCCCTTTGGTGTTGATATTAGCTGTCCATGTCTCCTGTTTCAAACAAAACCCTTTTTCGTTCCTGAGAAGACTATATGCTAAAAGATAGTGAACAATTTATTTTGACGATTGGACGACTGATTGGTTGACTGATTTAACGAAAGATTTGAAGTCGATAAGATGCTGATAAACACAGAGGTAAATGATTTGGAAAGCATGTCAAGAATTAACTTACTGATAGCATTGTTTATTTGCAGGCGATGTTCGTGTTGTTTTAACACCTGATTCACAAAGGATTTAAGCAAATTGGTTAACGTCGCAAACACTGCCCCATAATTAGTACTGACAGCAAATTGCACAATTCACCATCTTGTAGGAGGATCTAAGTGCTAGGTTGTGAAGTTGGCTGCATACAACCATGATCTAGAATTCTGAAACTGTACAGCTCCACCATTGTGATCCAGGCACCTGATCCAGGCACATCTCTTATAAATAAAATGTAGTTGACTGCAGTCCATGGCCAGTAGTAGCGCAATGTTAATTTGCGTCATGCAAATACCACTGGTGTAAACCTAGAAAAATCTAGAGTTAACGTTGCATCAGAGGAAGCTTTGAATTAATTGATTTAAATTGAGATAGTGTTGTCGCAAGGAAAAATATTATTTAGTGACGTTCCGTAATGTGCCCTAAAGTTGAGAACATTTTCAAATTTGACATGGAAATCTAGGATTGCCAACTGTCTCGTGTTAGACGAGATGTCCCATATTTTGACATCCTCTATGGGAAGCTAATTGTCCCCCTCCCCTATCGGATGTTGAAACACCTGAGGGGGACCTCCAACCCTTATTGAAGTGCTCTTAATGCTCAAGTGTCCCGTATCGACGTAGCGAAAAATTGGGAGCTCTTAAGGAAACCATAGAGCTTATTCAATGTAGCACCATCTTTGCTCAAAAATTACATCTAATTTTCCAGAACTCATGTTGTGTATAGTTTTTGTCTACTGAAATTTCAATGATTCATCAGCAGAACGATCCAAAAACACTTTGAACAACTGTATGAAGATTCTGAACATCAATCACTCAGAGTCTCATTTTCATTCCCATCAAAAAACAAAGATGGCTGTGCTGTAAATGAGGTCTATTGAACAATATGAATCTCCAGATATGCTTTCGGAACTTTATTCCAGTTTGATTTCAAACCAGCATGGCTTTTTGGCACTCTCACAACAAATCTTACACATTATTGCCATCAAACTCTCAGTTACAGCTTTTTCTAATGTGTAGATGCCATAAGACGCAGAGTTTGGTGTGTTAAAGTGGTGCAAGTGGTGTTTTGTGAATTTGCCCCAATGAGTTTTAGAATTACACAGGCAAGTGGCAGGTGATGTATCAATTCTTAAAAATGACAGTGCTTTTCTAAGACAAAACATTCCTTGTACAAAGTTAGTTTCATATTCACCATGGCATGAGCTCCTTATTCTAAAGAAAGACTTTCAATTGTGAAAAGACAAGTCTTTTTAAATCACACTGTATTAATTGCCACAGTTGCAAAGCAATTAACAGCACAAATATACATGATTACCTGATTGATTGATTTAAAAAGTATAAAAAAATTATATATAGCAAAGATAACAATTAACATACAGTGCAGGGAGAGGCAGAAAAACCTGTAAGGGCTTATTTAAAGCCTCCACCTAAATAATGTTAATATTTCATAATGTTAATGTATAATTATTAAAAGAGTTATACTTCGAAAACATGTAATTATACCTAGTCTAGCTGGAAGTCACCTTGCATCATTATATCTCGCTTTTCTCCTAAACACAACAAGCAAAGCAGCATCTGGACAAACAAGGCACAATTACTGTAATGAGCAGTTTCAAAATGCCAGCGATGTAAATGGGATATTAGTCACAGGAAAGACAGCGAAGGAGGATGCTGTGCTCCTCTACATTAAAAGTGGTGTCAACCCCATTCTGCGTGGGTGATGGAGAAAGGTGGCTATTGGCATAAGCATTTATTGTTCAAGTTAACCGAGATGCTCAAAGGTAGATTATTCGATTGCAATTATTACTGTTATTTTCAATGTTTTTTTTTTCTTCTAAATTTAAAAGGATTCTGTAGAACAGCTTGCTTCATAACCAACCATTTATTCAACCCCATCACTTGCGTCCATGTACACATTAGCAGAGTTGTTTTTTTTCTGTCATTTACCAGCCACTGACACTCTGGGAAAGGTTAGGGTTAGGGTATGAGTTACACAATCACTTTCCTTAATTATAATTAAATTTTGCACAGAATTAAATTGTAATGTATGCTCCTCTTGAACACACAAGAAATCAACATGTTGCTTCAGAAATTTGATGTACCCTGAAATTGACCCCATTAAAGGCCTGTTCACACCAATTGTTTTTTCCATATGAGCCTTTGAATGCCAATAATGCGTTGCAATGCTGCTATTCACATCAGGTCCGACCAATTGTCCGCCGACAATCAGAAGTTTTTTTTATGGAGAGTGGTCTGATTTTTAATTTTCTTTGGACTTCTGACAACTGATGACTCCAGGTGTGATAGTCAGCGTCAATACTCGCTGAACTACCAGGCCCCCAATGAGATTTTTGAGCATTGGAGTCATTGCAGCTGCCAGACTGCTTGGTGACAATAATTATCTGCCAAACACCTGCATTGAATGTGCAGCTGGTACCCGCGAAAAATATATTCTTAAAAATAAATAGTTGCAGTTCATTAACGATGAAACCGTTGTACTGCAAACCCGGTCTGTTTTTGAAAGACTGCTTATTTTTTTATTTGTCTTAATATTATTTAATATGTACATAACTGTGCCTGTTATATTCTCATGGCATTAAAATGGTAGCGAGGGGGCCTGGGTAGCTCATCGAGTATTGACGCTGACTATCACACCTGGAGTCATGAGTTCAAATCCAGGGTGTGCTGAGTGACTCCAGCCAGGTCTCCTAAACAACCAAATTGTCCCAGTTGCTAGGGAGGGTAGAGTCACATGGGGTAACCTCCTCATGGTTGCTATAATGTGGTTCTCGCTCTCGGTGGGGCGTGTGGCTAGTTGTGCGTGGATGCCGTGGAGAATAGCGCAAAGGCTCCACACACGCTGTGTCTGTGTGGTAACACGCTTAATAAGCCACGTGATAAAATGCGCGGATTGACACAGATTATACACTCCTCAAAATGCATCAACACTATGGAAAGAACATAATGAATCTGTTAAGCCAATTTAGGTAAATAAATACTTTAAAAGCGTTTAATCTACTAATCTCTAACAGTTGAAGGTGCGGGCAGGAGACTGGTATAAATGTTTGTAGAACAGCAGCAGCGCCACCTACTGCACAGGGGTGAAATTGTTTTTCCTTTCATTTTTTATGGACTCCATGTGAATATCCCTGCCGTCAGAGGTTCGTCTCACAAAATCTCACAGCTTTGGTGTGAACAGACCTTTAGCCAAATTACTGACAAGTACCTGCGGGCTGCATGTTGAGTAGTGCAGCTTTACACAGAAAAGGTTGGTAAGAGGTTTTATCACACTAAAATCATGTTAACACGCATATTGTTTACGTCTTGTGGCTATACACTTGAAACAGTGAGTATTTTAATGTTTACATATTGGCCTAATTCACTTCCATTGTAAGTGTCTCACTGGAACCGGAAAACTGGTGCCTCACTGGAACTGGAAAAAACGTCTTTTTTTTTCTCGAAAGAACAGAAAGTACGAGTTGAAAGTAATTTTTGTTGTAATCAACACTATGCCACAAATGCTGTTGATTAAGCTTAACATTTATTGTACCCGGAATATTCTTTTAAAATCCAAAGATTTTTAAAAAAACAGAAAGCGCGTGTCCACAGATTGCATCTTAGCCTGCGAATCACCCACCAAGAGCTTGCAAGCAAACATGTCTTATCAAACCATCTGCCAAATTAGGATTCCGTCACTGCAATCTCATTGAATGCTATTTTATTCATGACACATCTAGAAAACAGCTTTTTTTAATCTGAAGACATATCTTTACTGATGTACTCTTAAAGACATAATCTCAGTGAATATGGGAGACACTGTTAAACAAATGCTTTAGACCATACGGAGGAAAAATAAAACAGAAGGGTGTGAAGATAGATGATGCCAAGACCGATACAGAATCTGCATCTTTAAAACTTAAAAGATTTCTGCATAATTGGATCAACCATCAACAACAAAGTTCTCCACATCTCCCACCCCAACATTCTGATTATTCTATCACATTTTTGGGAGATAAGATTTTTTTTTACAAGATTATGAGAGCAGAGCCTGGCAGTAGAGTTTCGGCAATGTGTGTGTGTGTGTGTGTGTGTGTGTGTGGCAAATCAGGTAATAGGAATAGCAAAGTCTGCTTATCACTGATACAATCTCTTTATCTCTCTCTATCTCTTCTGCTCATCTAGTGTGTAAGCATCATTACTAGCATGCGTGCACACAAACACACACACACGCACACACACACACACCCACTCCTCGCATCTGGCCCCCGCTGGGAGAACATTAGACTGAGCTGTGTTGCGTGACGGTTTCCTCTGCAGCTCTTCATTAGATCATCATCCCCTGATTCACTCAACGGAGCCCATAAATATAATTTTCTACTCGAAACATGGCGTCATTCATAAGCAGGATGTGATTGTTGTCAATTTAAACGCATGAAACTGTCATTAGAATTTATAGAGACAGAGTGAGATTTTTGCATTAATTATGCAATATTTAAAGTCATTTCTGTGCCTCTACCGAACTGAAAAATTCCGATTTCAAACAGGTTTCCCGAGAAATCAGCCATTACTATTTACTTACTGTATTTACATACTCAAAGGTAATGCAAAGGATACCGTACTGAACATGCCATATAAATGTTTCACTCTAAAAAAAGTAAAAGATAAGAAATTGTATTATTAAGATATTAAGAAAACGATTGGCTTTGTGACATTATTTTGTATAAAAATGAAGCATATTTCCCCCTGAATTCTTTATACCATGATATGTCCAGATGTTTTACTTTTGAATTTTCTTTAGATATTTTAACTGTTTTTCACTGCATAAATTTCTGTGAAAATTTACAGTGAAATTGTTGTATTTTTTTTTTTTATTAAAATCAGCTTTATATAAAAGCAGTATAACAAATACTACCATGCTGTATAAATATTTTACAAATTAAATTCTAAAAAAAATTAATAATAATTATAATTTGTATTATTATTTTAGAATATCTAATATTATATTTTGTTTGAGGGCATTTTATGGTAATCAGGAGGGAAGGCTCATTAAAACATGAGGTTTCATTTAATTAGTTGCTGTATTTCATGTATTTGCTCTCATGTAAAGTGACTTTGGGTTCAAGAAAGGCGTTATATAAAATATACATATTATTATTATTATTATTATTTAATGCATTTCTGTACCATGTCCAGAAAACATGACAACGGCATAATACTTTTTGTAGTACAAATAAAAAAAAAATAAAAATAAAAAAAATAAAATAAAATATATATATATATATATATATATATATATATATATATATATATATATATATATATATATATGCTATTTATAACAGGACAATAAATAGCATGTAAACCATCAAATAAAGCATATTTAATATAAAAAATGCACAAGAACACATTATACAAGATACCATATATTCTTTAGCAACTTAAGGTGATTTAAACAAATTGTGTTTATAATGTGCCCTATCTGTAGAAGAAAAACTATTCTTCAATCTATGAAATCACCAATTAAAGCAAATCGGTGTAACACAACATATCCATTAAGCCATTAACAAAAATGTAAATTCTTGCTATTTTTTCAAAACTGTATAACATCCTTTCTTCTATGGAACACAAAAGGAGATCAGCCTCAGTCACCATTCACCTTTTCTATTTTTATTTTTTATTTTTGGAAAATGCAATGAAAGTGAATGGTGACTGAGATTAAGATGTACTGTATATCATCTCCTTTAGTGATCCACAGAAGATAGCAATTAACATGGGTTTGAAACAAGATAGGGGTGAGTAAATGACAGAATTTTCTTTCTTTTTTCTTTTTCTTTGTGAACTATATCCTCAACAAACAAGTAAAACTTTATGAAGAACCAACCTAGTCCAAATGAGAAGAATAAATAGACCATAAATATAGAAAAAGTGACATTGTCACAAGTGACGAACTTTGGATGACCTCATCTCACATTTGCAAGAGGTTGAGACTGAACTCACAGACATGTCTATTAAAAAAATATAAATAAATAAATATTCAGTTTACATGCAATCATGCTTAAGTCTCAGTATTCCAAGCCAAAAAAGAGCAATTCTCACCAAAGCTGTTCTTTACCTCTCGTCGGAGCCCACAGAGCATGTTGCTTGTTCGGTTCAAGCACACACACAGACCAGGAATCACGGTTCTGCAGGCTACAGAAGCGCCCTTCAGTCTGATCACTCGCTACAGCTATGTGTGTGTGTGTGTGTGTGTGTAGTCTCACTGACACACACTCATGGGAACAGACACACTCTCTCTCCGTAACTCTACTCAAGCTGTCTTTTTGCCGATTGGGGCTGCACCATCCCTCCTGCCTTGCACATTTTTGGATTTGCCTTTGATTTCCTTTACATTTAAAATTAATTCCTTTCATTCAGCTAAAGATTTAAATTCGTGTAAAGGACTCTGGCTGTCTTATTTGTCATATTCAGGCCATCGTTTCAGTATTTCATCAGTTTATATTAAATCCAATAAATGTGATTCCACCAGCCTGATTAAGTGATCGAATCCAGCCATTCTGCCATCAAATATTCAACTTAAAGTCAACCTGAATTCAAAATTGTCCCTATTTAATGCATGTGCCTGGACACATTATGAATGATTCAATGGTGCATTTTATTCATAAGAAAACCAGAAGCTAATTGAATTGTTTGCTTATTTTTAAAGCTTTGTCAAAATCCAATCAATTTCTGATGGATAAAATCTAATCAGTATTTGAATATGCTGTACTGTTTTGCATGAAAATAGGTCAAATTACGGAAGTTTAGCAACTCAGTAATTTAGTAAGTTTTACTCGCTGAATACATTTTAAATGTTGAAGTTGAAATGACAAGTTGATAGGTTTGGTCTTGGGACATTAGATCTGCTTATCCTGCTGCTCCTGCACAATCAGACATACTGTACATACTGTACACACAATCCCTCTGAAGCAGATCTAGACAAGTGTTGCTGGTGTGGAGGAGGGTTTCAGAGAGAAAACTGCAGTGAAGTGAGCTGGAATGAAAACTTGATTACCTGCAAACACCTGAGGTAATTAACATTTTAGACACTGAGAGAGTGTGTAGGCTGATTAGTGACACTACTATTAGTGAACAGACTACTAGTTCAAAAGACCAATTGGCTTGTGTTATGTATATGACTGAACATAGAATAATTTAAGTTGTCATGTTGACTTTACTCAGTCAACATGACAACTTAACTCCAAACAGCTTGCCCAGTCTTCCTAAACCATTTGTTGAAAATAAGCTGCAAATGTGAATAACAAAAGGAAGTGGGCATTCCTTTCCCTCTCAGCAGCTGTTGCTGCATGTCCACGCCTGGACACTTTTTAGACAGATACCAACAATGACACCAATCAGCTCCAGAGCGCCAGTCATCTTCACCAGAGCGATTCTGTTCTGTGTTTCTGCCCCTAAATCAGTAGCATTCTGAGCCTTTTTTCCCCTGCAAGCCATCAAAATGCCCCTCTGACATCAATGACAAAAGCCCTTCATTCATGGGGAGTATCTTCCCCATCCTCTCCTTCTGTCTATCTGCCTTTGTAGCTTAATGTCTCTCGTTCTGAGTCAGAGGTATGGTGAAAATTCAGATAAGATCCACATTAGACAATAGTCCATAGTGGTTACATTATATAAGCTACTAAATAATTTGAGAACTTTAGTACTATAAAATTACTCATCAAGTGACACGTTGTTGGTTTTTCCAAGTTCATTAAATATATATTATGAAAAATATAAATCAATCAGTGATAAAACTGGTGAGTTGCAACCTAAAAATGGGTTGCAGACAGTGTCAGAAATGACAGGTGTTTTATTAAGGTGCCAACTTTGCCATGTGGAATTGATTTTCATATAACCTTTATGAGGGCATATTTATTCTAACTACAAAACAACACAGTGTTCCATTCATTCATGTAAACAACAACAACAACAACATACCAATAAGCAGAGAACAGAATTTAAAGGGGTCATGACATGCCTAATTTTGTATTATTTTTAAGTTCCTTGAGTTTCACTTATAATACTGGTTACACATTTTTTTTTTTTTTTTTTTGCATAGTCACATTTGTAAATACATTTTTTTATTTTATTTCCACCTTCATTCTGATGCTCTGTAAGAAACACTCAATTTGGTGCTGCTTCTCCTTTAAGTCTTGACATTAAAATGCTACTGTTATGATTGTCTCTCTGCTCTTGACTGACCTGCTCTCTCCTTGCCATCTCACTGCTTACCACTACTGGGTGGGGCTACAGAAGTGACATGGTAAAGTAGGTTTCCATGTGTTGTGGAGGCAGTCAGATGTAAAAGTCTACCACAATGTGACATCACAAAAGGAAATAGAGAACAAACCATTTCTGCAGCTTGGTTTCAACAAATGCTCTTTCTTGCAGTGAGGAGGAAGTTTTGAGTTCTGAAACTTACAGTATGTTTGTAAAGTACAATGAACTCTTATGTGTCAAAAGATCAAGGAACATTTGATTTATCATGTCATGACCCCTTTAATAAAATGGACCAAAGGTTAGATATAGCTACTGTATATTCTCTTCAATTTTAGTTTTATTCATTTTTTGCCTCCAAATGCTGAATGCAATTAATAAAATGCACCTAAACTCTACATAATTTTGGTGCAAATTCATGTATGACTTTGTGGATGGAGGCCATATTAGGTAGTTCCTTACAACCATGAACAAAACTACTAAAAGTTACAAGATTTTATTACCCAGACTACATGAAGCATTATTATACAGGTTCAGTAGCGATGAGGATATACATGGTTTGTGTGACCACAATGAGTTTTATGCTGTAAATTATTGGCTGCCGATAAATAAAAACTGAAGAGACATTTAGAAAACAAAATTGCCAGTTTTCCTATTCAGGCTATGTCAAGTTTATCATTTTGCAAATTGTAATTCATGATAATATTAATACATTTCAATGCTGTATCTTAAGGTAATTTTTGTTATTTTTAAAAAAAAAAACACTTTTGTCCGATGTGAAATCTTGGCCTTGAAGCAAAGATGTGCAGTTTAATTCCTGGGGACAACATATTGGCCAATGATTGTTGGGTAAAACTCCAACAGGGTCTAATTGAGTAATCTGCATATGGCTTTCATAAGGGCTCCTTGTAATCTCAGTGCAAATAATGCTTTGTAAAATGCTGGGCTTTGCTGGCTCATTGCAAGGACATGACTATGGCAACAAGTCAACAAGAAAGCAAGTCACCCCAGCGGCTCCCTGCTTCGGTCCTTCTACCCATGGGTATTAGGCCAGCGTGGCTAGCACTGGGGCGATTTGGGGACCACAATGGGACCACCTCCGCCGGGTAAATCCCCATGGACCTCCCATTCCCCAGCATGCTTGTTTGCGCTGATTAGGCTTCCGGATGAGTACGCCGGCTTGTCTCAGACAGCATCTTACGCATCTATTTGATCGCACGCAGAGCTTCAGAGGCTCTGAGCAGCTCTTTGTCTGCTTTGGCGGACAGCGGAAAGGAAGCGCTGTCTCCAAACAGAGGATAGCCCACTGGATCATTGACACCATAGCTATCGCTTACCAAGTTCAGCATGTGCCAACCCCGGCAGGGCTACGGGCCCATTCCACCAGGAGTGCCTCTAACAGACATTTGCAGAGCAGCAGGCTGGGCTACACCCAACACCTTTGCAAGGTTCTATAATCTTTTAACCTAAGGTTGAGACGGTTTAGTCCCGTGTCTTATCAGGAACGAACAGGTAAGTTCGGGTCAGCCGGCCGGGTATATCGCTTGCGCATAGCACCTTTCACCTCCCTTGAGCTGAAGATGTGCGTTGTTGATTCCAAGTAACGTACACAAAATGTTTTCCCTGGTTGACTTCCTCCTAGACCTGTGGCAGGCGAGTTTGCGGAGAAACTCACTGCCGGTTCAGTACATGTGCTATATAAGCCCTGTACTGGGATAGGTGCTCCGCATGCTCTGGTTCCCCGCAGGTAACCCCTTGTAAAGTGTATCTCCGCTGAAACGTTTCCCTTTTGGTAAGATGCATCATCCATGGACAGAGGGCGCTCCGCCCCAGTCACCATGTTTGTAGAGCCTCCTCCCCCATTGGGTAGGACCTACATGGGACTTCTTCTCATGACATACTTCCGACTAGACTCGGCAAGACCATATGATGTATCTCCACTCTAAATATACCTGAATGAGTGGTATGCACGCCCCTCCTTTATACCCGTATGTTCAGGGAGTGGCATGTAAATACCACTCACCAATTCCCATTGGCCTTTTATTAAAGATCAGAAGGTGTCTCAGGCTCACAAGAGTGACCACTAGTGTCACTACATCGACACAACCTCTCGATCCCTCCATCAGGGAATGGAGGTTACGGAAGTAACCAGGACGTTTTCTTATCATGTGTTCCAATGGAGCATGTTCAGTTACAGACTTGAGTCTCTAACTGTTCATGTTCCCAGACCTCAGTTGGTAGGTTATTGATTGCTAGAGAATTTATTTTTGGATATAATCTCATCTCATTCTTTCACTTAATATTTTAGGTTGAAATCAGTTGCATGACTAGGGTTTCTATTCAGGTTGTTTAGAGGATAGTTCGGTTTCGAGACACGCTTTCTGGGTCTAATGCATAAATTGTCAGAATTAGTTTCTCTCATGCTTTCGTGAATATGTAAATCTGTAAATCTATGTGGCTGGTATAGTCTACTTTTTAAAGCCACTTGACATTGAGTGTGCAAGAATGGCTTTGGTTTTCAGGGAAATCACAGAGCGATCACAATGTAGGCAATCTCATCACTACACTTCAACTGGACAGCCGATCTCATCAAAACATAAGGGTGGGACATATGCGGTTTTGATGGATACTTCTCAAGGCGAATGGATATAATAGTTAAACAGATAGCCTGATTAATTAAACATCTTTTCATTGATTATTTCGATGCACAATTGAAACAGTAAGAAGAGGTATTTTGGTGCATTCCGTCTGTGTTAAAATGTCAAAATTGCCAAGAGTGGAGAAATGTGTTTTTCATTGAACAGCAATGATATGTTAGTATTTTCCTAAAAGTTGAAGAAATAAAGTTACAGCAGATAAAGACATTATTTTTCTTCCAGGAAATGTCCCTCTGCAACATTAAGTATAGTCAAATAATGTTGATGTTGAACATGGTTTTGATCACAGTACTGTTATGATATTGTGTTTAGTAATTAATACTCAAATGTTTTATTCATATACTGTTTGCTTATGTCTTGCATTTGTGAAAGAGTGTTGTTCAAACCTCATCCTCTGGGGGGGCAGTTAGGATATTTTGAAAGCATATTTTTGGCAAATTAAACAATTTGACCTCCTGTTGTCGATTTTTCATTGAGATCATTCTGAAATCATCTAGGCAACCTAATCTGTAGGTCCTGTTACACAACACTTCTCAAATAGGACATTACCTGGGAAGCTGAGCTTGATTTATTTGTGTGGCAGATCCAGTTTTCAGTTTTAAGCTTTTCAAGCACAATTCCCCTACCTCAACGGAAGCGTTTGATGTGGCTGAGGTTTATTCATCAGATGACTAGCTAGTCAGCCATCCTTCAAAGATTACAGAAATACATTAAGGAGAGAGACAGTTGGGGGACTACAAAATAAATGTAAGGTATGAGATTAGATGGTTGAGGGACTACAAAATAAACTGAAGGTATGAGATTAGATGGTTGAGGGACTACAAAATAAACTGAAGGTATGAGATTAGAGATACGCTTCCTTGCCACACAACATGAGACAGAGTCTTATACAGCTCGTGAACCTGTCGAAAGGCTTTTAAACCACTTAAAATGATTACTAATAGAGCACAAAATCAGTTGAGTTTTTACATAATGTACTGTACAATTACCCAGTAGCTTTGTTGTTCAATTAATTATGGTGTGTGTGGCAGTCAAGCCTCTTGTTTGGTTGGGAAAAGAGGGAGCAGGAACTAGATTAACTATAACAAGACTTTTAATAAAACACTGACAAAGCTTTTCAACATAATCAATGACGCACACGCGCACACACACACACACACACACACACACACACACACACACACACACACACACAGCTTCATGCGTTTCTCTCTCTCTCTCTCTCTCTCTCTCTCTCTCTCTCTCTCTCTCTCTCTCTCTGGCATCCCCGGCTCCTCCTTTTATCTCTCTCCCACTAATTGGTAACTCAGCACAGGGCATGCATCCTCTCGGCTTGGTCTCCCTACTCCTCGTCACATATCTCCACCGCCAGATTCGGGGAAACCTCTGGAAAAGAAAAAAAAAATCTGGTTTCAAACCACGGCGCCATTCGGTCCTCAGCCAACAGTCCATGCAATCCTCCACGATGCCGGAAGAAGTCACTGGATTTCGCCTCCTGGCGAACGGCAGAGGTTCTTCCGCCTCCTGTCGGACCACTCCAGTACCATCAAACCAATCTTTCCTCTTAGTCGCGATCCTCTGTCAGTGGTGAGGGGTCTCTGTTTGCGCGTCTTCTTCCAGTCCCGCGTTTCGGCACCAGTGTGGCAGAAAAGCCTCTTGTTTGGTCAGGAAAGGTGGAAGCAGGAACTGAATTATCAGTTACAAGACTTTTAATAAAACCCTGACAAACACTTTCAACATAAACAATGACACACACACACACACTTTCAAGCGTGTCTCTCTCTCTCTCTGGTGACTCCGGCTCCTACTTTTATCTCTTTCTCTCTCTCTCTGGTGACTCTGGCTCCTACTTTTATCTCTCTCCCACTAATTGGGTAACTTAGCACAGGGCATGCATCCTCTCGGCCCGGCCATGCCACCCTCCTCATCACAGTTTTTTAGACAATTTAACAATGAAAGAATTGTGTATTTTGTATCAAATGAATAGCTGTCTTAACTTAGAGACTATTAAAATAATTACCACATTACACATATTTGATAACGATAATGTTTGAGGGTCTTTGATGGTGTGAAAGATAATTAAATGGCAATTGTTAAAGACAAAAATTATTTTAAATGAAAAGTTTAGGTTAAAATAGATAAGCATGTTGCTCTGGAAATGATGCAATTGTTGTTGACCTGAAATGACTTAAGGCTGGATTACACTACATGACTTTGAACAGAATGCTAGGTATAACACATTACCTGACTGTGAAGTCCATCCAAACAAACAAACTCATGGAAAAGCACGTGCCCCCAATTCTATGATCATCACAGATGTAAACAAGCATGAACGTGAGAATTGCTTTTATTGTTGTTCCTACTCTGTGTTCCGAGTTGTGGAAAACACAGGTCAAGCCCATTTGGGCGTGGCCTTGGATGGGAAGATGTGGCAAGACATATACATAAAACATGATCACACGGGAAGTCGACATGTTGTTTCAGAGACTCACTGATAAGCGGCATCCCCTATCATACATTTTTGCATCAGCTCCAGCATATTTATCTTCCCTTGTGGTGCAACTGGAAGCACATTGCATCAGCAGCATGGGAGACCTGGGATTGGGCCATGCATTAAACCAGTAACTAATTACATTCACCTAATCAGTGACAAATGCGATTCAGAGGTTGCATTATTCCCTCTAACATTCCATTTTTGCTACACTAATGGGGTTTAGGTTTGGGGTTTGGTGGCTACAGTTTATAAAATGTGCCTTCCTCTTCCTGTATAGCTGAAAACAACTCGCTTCGCAACTTGGTGCCCCTTTGTGGACATTACACCTGGAAAATTAAGCTCACACTTCCCATACGTCCAACAACACTTATCGATTTGGCCCCTGGGGGCAGTATTCCAAATTTTGGTAAGTGCAGACTGATTTTAGCAAAATTCTTCTTTTTTTTTTTTACTTGTTTACTGTTTTTGATTTCACTAAGAGATCAGGAAAAAACAACAACAACAACCAGCTAACAAGAAGCTAACATGCAAAACTGTTCAATTTAGTTTGTTCAGAAACTAAATGCCCTAGATTGTTTATGAACAACATGCCACATTCTTTCAGTTTGTTCAAAAACAACATCTCCCAATTTGTTCATTTTGTTCACACATTTTTGTTCATACTCACCATATGACTTCAGATTTGAGTCGTGGATCATCATGTGCTGTGTGCAATTCTTATGAGAAGTTTGTACTTGCAAGGTCAGAAGTATATTCAACATGTTGTGCACTGAGGTTGGAAAGAATGGACCAGTTTTACAATTTAATATTTCTTTCTCTTGTTTTCAATGACTGACAAAAACAGACATTTTTTAATACCAATGCAACAAAATGAAGAGTAAAGCCGCACATTAAGTGTGTAATTGATGCTTTAAACTATATTTTAATATTCATATGCAGTCACATATAATGATGGTAAATGTAGTTTTGTTGCACAAGCCAGTCGCAGAATAAACTAGCAAAATTTCTCATAATTTCTGTTAAGCTTTATCTCTATTCTACATTAAAAGTACAAAAATGCATACAAACTGTCACGATTCCCATTGTCTGCCTTGTGTTTTTCCCTCACCTTCACTCTACACTACGTTTCCCACAATTCCCGGCCCACATCACATCCAACCTTCCATCATTGTTTGCACCTGTTTATTGTTAACCCTGTTTATTTAAACCCTGTTGTTTTCCCACTCAGTGTCGATCGTTGAATGTTGTTACCAGAGTTCCAGCCCGTGTTCCTGCCTATTCCAGTGGTTTTATGTTTTCCTCTTTTACTTTCGTTTTCCCATCGTGGACCTTTTGTTTGTTCCTGTGTTTTTGTTGTCTTTTGCTAATTCTAATAAAGCTGCGTTTAGATCCCCACTCCTCGTCTGCCGCCTCTTCGTAACACAAACTAAATTGTAGTCAAAATCCAAACTTAAATCTGAATTATTACCAATACCAATTTGCTTTCATGATTTTTTTTTTAACAAGCTTTTAACACGCTAACAAGTCGGAGCTCTTAATCCAATCATTCCAACATGACACAAATACACTACTTTCTCTATCTGTACCCATCATATACTACACAATTTCACAACCAATTTCAGGGTATTATCACGGTAATGCAAGTAATATTTGGTTGGTTATGTGATCTCAGTATTGTGGTGCTCATGTAGAATAAAGTAGCTTTTTCAAAGACTGATATGTCTACAGTCTTCATCTCGGGTTAATATAAATTATATATATATAGTGCAGATTTAACACATGTAGACCCTTTGTTTACTAAATCATTCTCTCAGTAGCTCTAATTCTGTGTTCTTGTTGTATGCCTGTGGTGTAATGACTTTACATGTGTTGAGTATGAAGATTCAATCATTAGGGAACCAGCAGGTTACTGTTTTCAACCCTGCACTTGAAATGCAAATGGGAAAAGCTGCTCTCTCCTTTCCTCCCTCGTTCCCTAAAATTAAAGCTGTTGTTGAATCTCTTGCCTTTCCACAGAAAACATACAACAATCTGACACAATGAGGGCAAATATAAGCATACACGTCTCACTAGCTTTACACGTTTTTTCTTGCATTCTCCACGATTATCACATGACTAGGCCAATGCTCACCCAGAAAAACTTTCTCAATGTTTTATTGTAATCTTCTGAAAAGAGGAGGCACTGCAAAATTAGACACCAGTTGAACCCTGAGCAGTTGTAACTTGAGGGCTTTCCATCTTTGTTATCTGGTGAAATGTGGTGCATATCAACAAGCTATAGTACATGAAGGGCATTGTTGGTTCGTAAGGCCAACAGGAGGTCGCAAAACCCTTTTTAGAAATCTTTGTAGCAAAGCTGTGCCAACAGTGAATATAGCCAGAAGCCTATATTAACACAAAAGCTTAAAATCTTCTCCAGATATTAGGTTGCCTAATGCTTAGTTTACACTGCAAGATTTTAGGCCCGATATTCACTCGCCGACTGTTTTGTGGAGATCGCCAACAAAAGCCTGAAATCACAGACAAATCAGAGCTCAATCCCTTGAGCGACGAACATAATGCATGAATTATCAAAGACGCCATCTGAGAGATATGCTGATCTGTCAGCAAGATATCTAGCATGTTAAATATCTGGACCTGTCAGCGATTACAAATCACACAATGTGAAATGTGTTTTGACTGATTGCAACTGGAGTGTTGACCTACAGCCAATGAGAGGGCAAAAAACAGGGCATGGGAAGTTTCAGTGGGAGGAGGCCTGATTTACCTACAACAGAACATCAACTAGCATGGCTGCGGTATCAAGAAAGTCTCATTGAACCAAAGAAATGGAGGAAAAATTAGTGGAGCATTGGCAGGAGTACCAGCGCCTATTTGATGTTTCATCTGAACTGTACCACAAATGGATGGAGAAAGAGAAGAGTTGGAGAGAAATTGTCAATTTTCTTGGACAGTCAGGTAGGTAGATTTTACAGCATAAGATACTTTTTCAAATTGTAACCAATAAAATATATGAAGCCTTAAGGCGATTAAATACATACACATCATATTCTGAAATGCATAACATAAGATCATGCATTTTTTTTCATATCTCATATCACTTCTCATGTGTACTCTGTTGTGAAACATAATTTGGAGTCCAGGCAGATTCGTCGGGGATTCGTCAATTGTAACATGTTTTGTAATGTGTTCACCCCTGTCGCCGATTCCTCGTGTAATTTGAAAACCCTAAGACTTCCATGACAAGACAGGAAGTTGTGTAATACGAACGGTACCATAATCCGACGTCTTTGAAAGTCGTGTAGTGTGTAGGAGGCATAAGTCTGTTACTGTGAACGGTTGTATCGATGTCCAACAGCAACATAATCACACAGGAAACTCGACATGTTGCTACTGAATGTTCCAGTACTATGAAATCAACCCTATTCTGCAGAGTAACTGACAAGTGTAATCTCCCATCAGACATTTTTGCATCAATTCAATTGTTTTTAGCTTTTCTTGTGCCGATACTGATGGTGTGTTTCGAGAGCACCCTCCGAGACATGGGTACTAGTCCCACGGAAACCAGGAAGTAATTGCATTCACATAAAAAATGGTAAGCTTGCATTTTTTAGTACCTGTTTCTCACTTTGTGCAAAAGTATTGTTCTGAAACCTGCACCGGTGTAGGTCTTTCAGCATGCAAGTATGATCACCAATAAAAAACACATTTAATATGCTGTCAAAAATTAATTAGCTCTGTAGTCAGTGAAGAGAGGAGTTAAAACTGCTATATTTAACAGATATTAAATGCAGGATTTAACACTGTGGCCAAAGGAATAAGTTACTCTGTTTAATTAATAATTATCAGTTAATAATGCATGAACTGATTATGAGATAATAGAACAG
Organism: Moxostoma hubbsi; assembly: GCA_032164185.1. Taxonomy (NCBI): domain Eukaryota; kingdom Metazoa; phylum Chordata; class Actinopteri; order Cypriniformes; family Catostomidae; genus Moxostoma; species Moxostoma hubbsi. The sequence continues at coordinate 8,090,497 of JAVLUX010000048.1, forward strand.
TTGACTTTTTTTGTGTAGTGCAATGCTCTCTTGTGTTGGCAATAGCTTTACATCAAAGTGAATGTTCTTCATGAATGCAAGACTTTAAAATTCTACAGGGAAAAATAAATAAAACAATCAGCTAAACTGAACCAAACCCTACTCTTAAAACTAAGAGAGTAATTTCTAAGTGTCATTTTTGTTCATAAACGAAATGTCCTAGTTAATTAAGTTCAGTTACGAACAACAAACCTCGTTCAATCCGTTTGATCACGAACAACATATCCCAATTCTTATTTTTTCTTTCAAAAATAACATGCCTTGTTCCTTTAGTTAGTTTGCAAATTATGTCTTAATTTGTTCAGTATGATTACTAATGACCTTCTTTGTTCATTCAATTTGTTCTTGAATGAAAAGTCCCAGTTCATTTACGATTGACATGCCTCGTTTACTCGGTTTGTTCACTTTCATTCCTTGTTCGTTTAGTTCGTTCACAGGCAACATGTCCCTGTTGGTTCAGTTTTGTTCACAAACAAAAAAATCATTTTTTGTTTACAAATGATAAGCCCTGTTAATTTGTGAATTACAGTATATGTCTTTAGTTTGCGAATTCCATGTCTCAGTTCGTTCAGTGCGTTTGCAAAACGCCTTCCTTGTTCATTAAGTTTGTTCTTGAATGATATGTCCTTGTGCGATCATGATAGTCATGCCAGTTTGTTCTGTTTATTCATTAATGACATGCCTTGTTCATACCTTGTTCTTTCAGGTTGCTCAAGAATGACATAGTCTACCACAATCATTCAGTTTGTTCAAAGGCAACATATTCTTCTTGGTTCAGTTTGATTTTTTACAAAGGACATGATGCAATTTGTTCATTTTGTTTACAAACTATCAAAAGTCTTGCTTTTTTAATAATTATTTGTTGTTTAGTTTGTGAATTACATGTCTCAATTTGTTCAGATGAATCAAAAAGAACCAGGTCAAAGCTCAGATATTCCTTGCACGTTCAGTTTGTTCACAAACGACATGTCCAAGTTCATTCATGAATGGCATTTGCCAGTTTGTTCTGTTTGTAAATGAACAACAAGTCTCTCATTCAGATTGTTCAAAGGCATCATATACCAGTTTGTTCAGTTTGGTTTCACAAAGAACGTGTCCCAATTTGTTAAATATGTTTACAAAAGAAAAGTCTTATTCAATCACGAATTTGCAACAATCGCAAAATTGCTTGTCGCTAGTTCGCGAATTACATGTCTTGATTCATTTAGTATGTTTACGAATGGCATTCCTTGTTCTTTCAGTTTGATCACAAACGACTTTTTGCAGATTGTTCATGAACGAGATTTGTGAGTTGCTCTGTTTGTAAATTAACGTCATGTTTTGTTCGCTCACAAAATTCATTCCTATTCCATTCAGTTTGTTCATGAGCTAAATGCCTCATTCGTTCATTTTTTAACTAATTACATGTCTCAGTTCATTTGTGACCGACATGCTGTGTTCGTTTAATTTTTCAGTGACATACTATATGTCTAAGTTTGTTCACAAACAACATGCCGCGTTTGTTCATTTTATTTACAAATTACACGTTTCAATTAATTCACAAATGAAATGTCATTCAGTACCACACCAAGTCCTGTTTCGACTCAAAACACAAATTTATTCAGCAAAGCAGCGTGTTCTCTCAGTAACCTCATCCTATCGATAAAATGGTCCTTCACAGCCTGCCCTTTAAAGCCATGATCCTGCTACAGTTGGTGGTTAATGACAGGACAAAGGCACCATAGCAGAAACAGCAGCTTTACAATGTAGAGACCTAAGTGAATGAGGATTATTTGCTGATGTACAAAACACCACTATACGATACCCTACAACAGCCTGGGGGCTCATGAATGCAGATCAGTACAAATCATCCATTTTTGTTGTTACAGTAAATACCATATTTTTTAATATGCATTAAATCTCCTGCTGGTGTTCATCAAATATCTGTGATCATATGCAGTATAAACAGAACCAGGGCAAAGCTCAGCAGTTATATATCTGTATATGTATGAAACCTCAAACTTTGTATTATCAAAGGTCCTAAGCTCACCTTCAGTTTAAAGGAACTGCATTGCTTCCAGGCATTAGTTATTCTTTTTGGAGTGTCTGACCATGAAAAAACTTCAGATGCAAGCTCACACTATCTGCCTTTTTAGTTCTTCAATTCAAAGCTGCTGAATGTTGGAAGAAGCCTGCTGAGACACTACATAAAGGATGAGCGCTTGGACTATATTCGAACACATTCACACACATACTACAGCACAACTACACCCACAACACAGTACATGCTAGCTCAAACACTGAACCCATGTTGCTCCCAATGGCAGGCTAGCACCTTGCACGGCAGCTCTGCCGCCATTGGTGTATGAGTGTGTGTGTGTGAATGGGTGATTGGGACACAGTGTAAAGCGCTTTGGTAATCTCTAAAGTTAAAAAAAGTGCTATATAAGTGTAGACCATTTACCATTCAAACATTCACAGGAATGTGTTGTGATGGTCTGGAAATATTACAATATTACCAATACAGTTACATTCTAACATTGTTGAGGTGACAAAGTAACAACACTGCATTCAAAACATAATGAGCATCAATGAATTGTTCAATTCGATAAAACTTTGAGGTCTTAAGAGGACACTTTTATGGAAAAGTGAACTATATCAGAATTTAGCTCCTGTGGGTGTTTTGCTGATCAATAGTTTTTCCACCAAAGAGCAAAATGCGACTACAAATAAATAAATAAATATAATATATAATCCCAAGAAGCAGCACCCAACTCAGTTTAATTCACAGCTCAGACTGCAGAATTATTATCTTTGCTTCGTCTTTGATAGGATTAAGGCAAACAACATACTCTTCACATGTGTGCAAATGCAGACACAAATGTTTGGTCTTTGCATTGCTAGAGTACGCTACCATTGTAGATACCTAAAGGTACTCACTAAACAGTTGCGGATCTTTTGCATACAATATTTCAGCACAAATCCTGCATCTTATTTGTGAATAAATTACAGCTTCTTATTCACGACCCACAATCCAATTTAACCAGACACTAAATGCGCTGAAATAGCACTGCAGCATATTTAAATTAAGTGATAATTGCCATTCATTTCAATACAAACATGCCTTTCTAGGTTAATTAAGATTTGCACTGTGAAAATTACGTTGATCATAATATTTTTGGAGTCTGTTTGCACCAATACCTGATTTGCATAATTGATTTGATGGACCGGGAACAATGCAGAAAGCATGTCCAAATAAACAGCGTTATCAATGAGCATAATAAATTGCAACAGTCTGGATACGGAAGTAAAAATCCCATTTTTCACAGGCAAATTCATTTTTAATGATAACTTTTAAACCTTTTAAGGCAGACTTCTATGAGCTTTGAGGTTGTTATTCGAAGGTACTGTACAGTAAAGATTTCTGTTGAAGCCATCAGTCAGCGTTACTTAAACTTTTTTTTTTCACATTTTAGAGAAATTGAGTTTAATGGTAGAATTCCTGGAGAAGAACAGCACTACCCATGATCCTGAAAAGATCCACCAATCAGAGAATTGGTGTCCAAGTGCCTTGCAGCAATCACCCACTCATGTGATGTACTGTGAATGATGCAATTGAGTCGGTCTTTCTACACTCTCAAACTATTTATATATTTGTAAATATCTGAATATTTTGCTATAAAATTTACATTTATTTTGTTAACTTATTATAACGTATTTTTATATTTTTCGATAATTTTTAATTAGATTACATCATATCCTTTTGTCTTTTTTGTCAAATTTTCAAATACCTTTTTGCCCCAAATCAAAGTTTGTAATAATGTGTTTTACCCTGGAGCTGGTTGGTTTAGTTCAAAAACACTTAAAATTGAGCTTGCTTAGCAAAAAGTTTTTGCTTTCACTTACTTGCGCAAAGTATGTTTCAAGCCTTTTTTACACCAATACCTTTGCGCCAATGCTGAGAATCCAATGTGCACTTACAATGTGTTGCATTATGAATTGTGTTCTGACACATGTAGGAAAGAAACAACACATATCTAAAAGCGTCTGCACTTACATACTTGCATAGACTATATACTATATCTTGAGTGAGATTTAAGATTACATTTATTTGATGAATATAAAACAGAAAAGTAATGTCTCTCTTTGGCGTAAGCCCCATCTGGTGGTCCGAAGAAGTTGTACTCTGAACCGTCATATCCTGCCGGAGATAGGAGGTAGGGGTGATGAGCCTACACCCCGTGTAAGACGGGACTCAATAGGTGGTGGTGGGGTGGTGGAGGTTGCCGTGTTTGCACACTGAACCAGCAATGTGATAGATTGTGATTAGACTTATAAAGCAACGGCTTACATGTGATTGGATGGGAATTACACAGCTAATGATGCGATGGTGTACATCTGCTAGTTTTCCCACTAGAACTATGCTGTGCTTACATTTCTGGCCAGTTCATTCGTTGTGTTATGAATTGCATTATGACAAATTTTGAAACACTATGACATGTTAAATCAAAATTGCATAGCTCGAAGCATCTACAGTTACATACTTGCAAAGAGTATGTTTCTTGGCAAGTTTACAATGGCTATGTGCGTTGTGTCATGACACATTTCGAAACACAATAATACATTAAATCGAGCTTGCGTAGCTAGAAGCATCTATATTCAAGTGTATGTGTAAAGCAGTGGCGGCTGCTGGTCTTTCAAAGAGGGGAAACTCATTTTCGGCCTACATTATAAACTTGTCCATTTATTTAAAAGTAAATTCTGCCCTACGTTCATTTTGAATAGTATGGGACATACCAGAAAACACAGTTGAGGACTTGAGTTGTGTGGACAGGACAGTCATATTTAGCTAATGTTTCTGTGAACTCCCTGTAATTCCCGTTGTTGGATGATTCACTACTCTCATCATGTCCCCTAAATGACAGCTCCTGTCGGCCAAGCAAGGATGTTACATCAATAAGGCGTTTTAGGAAGGCCCTGTTTTGTTTGACTGTTTCATTATGTTTAGCCACTTGCATGCGAACACCTTCATTGATTGCATGCTCAACCCTGATCCTGCCCATGCAACTTAATCTTGCACATGCACTCACATGTTCATTGCTCTTTTCATGTCTTTTATATACCCTGTCAAAGTTAGACAGATCTCCAAACCCCACCTTTGACCAAACAACACATCCGTGACATGGTTTCATCAAGAGGAATGGCCAGCAGTACATTTTATTTGTCACAGCACTTCCAGTCAGCCAGCTAACTTTGTCATACCAGGAGAGCTGAAAAGACCTGTTATTTTTCCCTATCTTTTGCACTAAATCAATCTTAGGGGTTGATCTGCCCTGCTGTTTAATTATAACTTTTTCCTCGTAAGGAAGACTTTCAAATGGCTTCGCCAAAATCAGGTCGACAATATTAGCACTGTCTGCCATCGTGCGCAGTTTCACCCGTACGACGCTAGCCTAGCCTACTGTATAAATGAATGAATGAATGAACGAATGATCTAAAAAAAAATATTCAACTTGGTAAAACTGAAACAAGGAATGTGGTGTATAATTGTGTGAAATGTATTATGTAAATTGACTAGCAATTTCGCCAAACAAATATCAAGAAATCGTTTGCAGCAGTTTGTCTTTCGACTACACTTGAGAAATCCGCGATGGGACTGAGCGCGAATAGCTTCAGCGACTTCTTATAATACAGATTCGCTGTCAGTCAAAAGGAGATGCAGTCTTTCGACAGATCCTCCAATCATTACGCGGAAGCCCGGAGTCCGGGCCAGCCCACTCCTCATTCACCCCCAGAGACACTGAGCGTCCGTGGGCGGGGCATAATCGCAGCATTTATCCAATGACCATCTAGTTTCGGAGCACTGAAAAAAACTGTTCAAAGCAGCCCCATTGAAGTCAATGGACGCTCGGCTTCAAAAGGGAAATGCACCGGGAATGTATGAGAATGAAATCGAGTCAGCCGACCTGCTATATGTAGCTGATTCTGAACGAACTCGTTTTCGAGATGAACATGTTCTAACGCATTTTTAGTCAATAAATTGTTTACACAATAGTACATATTTTACCATTATTTTTCTGACATTATAGGAGTAGCCAAGCTTCCCTTGCAGTCTTAAAGAAATCCCCACTGTTGTAAAGTATTTTTCGTTGTGTTATTGGCAGTACGATACTACAACTATTGTTGACTTTTGTAAGACAAATTGTTTGCTATGTTTCTCATTTGTAAGTCACTTTTGATAAAAGTGTCTGCTATGTATATTAATTGCACTTTGACACATTTTGAAACACTACGATGCATAAACTAGAGCTGACATATCTGGAAGCATCTACGTTCACCTACTTGTGTAGAATGTTTTTGTCCCAGTTTATGCTGTACTCGTGTTGTGTTATGAATTGCACTCTGACACATTTAGAAACATAATACGTGAAAACGAGCTTCTGTAGCTAGAAGCAGCAGTTTCTTTAGCCTCTTTCAAAAAACACCTAAGGACACAGCTCTTTCGTGAGCACTTGAACCTACCCTACTAATGCACTCTCTGCTTCAAAAAACAAAGAAATCTATCCATGCTTCTACCTCTATCTCCCACCTCACTCACAATGTTCACTTCTCTAAGCAATTTTGAAACTTGTATTAAAGCTTGTTGCTACCTACTGTCTCCCTTGGGATGAATTGCATCTATTGTTCTCCTGATTTGTAAGTCATTTTGGAAAAAAGTGTCTGCTAAATTAATACATGTAAAATGCATTGTAAGGAGCAAAAACTTTAAAATACACATACAGTATGTGTAAAGTATGTTTTTGGCCCTGGTTATGCTGTACATGCATTCTGTTATGCACTGCACTCTGGCAAATTTTGAAACACAACAAAGCATGAAATCGAACTTGCATAGCTAGAAGCATCTACACTCACATACTTGAAAAGAGTATGTTTCTGGACACATTTCGAAACACTATGATGCTGTAACATGGGGTTAGGATGGGCAAGGAGGAGGCGAGAACCAGCTTATCAATATAAATAATATTTTAACGAAGCACAAACAAACACACAACGAACATGTCCGTGATTGAGCTCTCTCTCTCGAACCGTCGTCACCGGCCTCCTTTATCCCTTGCGTGCCCCATCAGGCTGATTGGGGACCGGGGGTGCGACATTCCAGCCCGGCCCCGCCCCCCTCCACTCCACACTCCTCCCAGCGTTACCTCAGGCCGGGGGCCACCGGCATGACGTACACCGCCCCCCCTCTTTCCCTAGGGAGGGGCGTGCTTTATAATCTGTCTGGTTATCTCCGCCTTCCTCGACCTGGGAGGAGACAGGAGGGGAAAACAACAACAACAAAAAAAAAATAGGCGAGGGAAAAGGCCAACACGGCGCGAAAGAGCGAGACAGAGAGGAGAGAGTGAAAAGGCTCACTCACCGGTTCTCTGATGAACCATCGCGTGGTCCTCGAACACTCCTCCATACTCTCCGACGGACAACAGTCGCTCCTCTCCGGGCGAACCGGAGTCAACCTCCGACCCCCAGCAGACAGAACGCCCCTCCGCTGCTCTGGTGACGAGTGGAGACATTCCTCCGCCCCTGGCAGCGGCCCTACCGCTCCGGGCGGTCGGGGAGTTTCTTCCCTCCTCCCCTCGCGGACAGCGGTCTTCCCTCGACCCTTCCGCGTCTCTGGGGATGGCAGGGCACTCCTCCACCCCGGCAGCGGCTCCTTCGCTCCAGGCACTCGGGGAATCCAGTCCCCACTCGCCCCGCGGACGGCAGCCGTTCCCCGCATCCGGGCGGTCTGGCTTCTCAGTCACCCGGCAGAAGGCAGCGGCGCTCCCCGGGGTGGACAGCAGTGTCGAGGACTCTGCGATGGGCATCCCTCCTCCTTCCCGGGTTTCGGCACCAATGTAACACGGGGTTAGGATGGGAAAGGAGGAGGTGAGAACCGGCTTGTCAATATAAATAATATTTTAATGAAACCTTAAACAAAAGCACAAACAAACACACAACGGACATGTCCGGGATTGAGCTCTCTCTCTCGAACCGTCATCACCGGCCACCTTTATCCCTCGCGCGCCCCATCAGGCCGATTGGGGACCGGGCGTGCGACATTCCAGCCCGGCCCCGCCCCCCCTCCACTCCACAGATGCGTAAAATCAAGCTGGCGCAGCTAGAAGCATCAGTGTTCACATTCTTGTGTAGAGTATTTATCTAGTCCTGTTAATACCATACTTGCGTTGTGTTATGAATTACACGTTTTGAAACACTACGATGTGTAAAATCGAGCTGGTGTAGCTAGAAGCATCTACGTACACATATTTGCATTAAGTATGCTTCTACGCTCTCACCAATTCTGAAACACAATGACGTGTGAAATCAGGCTTGCATAGCTAGAAGCTCTATGTTCACATACTTGTGTAAAGTATGTTTCTGGCCCAGTTTATGCTGTTCATGCGTTGTGTTATGAACTGCGATCTGACCGATTTTGAAAAAACAATGCATGAAATCCAGCTTACGTAGCCAGAAACATCTATAGTATATTCACATACATGTTTCTGGCCCAGTTTACACTGTACTTGTGTGGTGTTATGTATTGCACACATTTGAAACACAGCAACATTAAGCTTGCGCATCTACATTTACATCCTTGCGTATATTTTGGGCCCAAAACAGATGTTGAGAAACTGTTAAATGAGCAATTATTCATTTGATCTCAGGACAGTAGGGCCAAGGAAAGTCAAGTTTTAGTATGAAAAGGCAAATTGAAGTGGATTGGAGTTGCTCACCCTAATCACAAAACGTGGGAAACTAATCAATTTTCTAAGTATTTTCTACTAATCACACACTATTTCAATTTAAAATCTATATTACCTGAGGAGACAGAACAAGAAAGATCCTCCCTCAGCATCTTGGACAAAAACAGAAAAGATGCATGCATAAAATGTCTAGTTTATGGGTGTTAACTATAGCAGCGTGCATTCCCCTATGGAATTGACCAAGACTGAAGATTTTTACTCCAAAGTGGTAGAATATCTACAGTGGGGCTCACCTATGCATTTTATAATTAATAATAACCATGCTGCTAGTGACAGCTCTTGAACTACAGTAACATGTTCACCTAACTCACAATTGAGATATAGTTCAGAAATATATAAAGTTGGATCCAAAAGTCTGAAACCAAGAGCTTCTACTTTGCATATATAAATGGGACAATAAATCCCACATTTTCAATGTGGTATCAGATGTTTGGACCCCACTGTGAATATATGGAGAGAGGGAGAGAGAGAGAGAGAGAGAGAGAGAGAGAGAGAGAGAGAGAGAGAGAGAGAGAGAGAGAACATTTGGTAAAGTAACAAAAAAACCCAAGACAATCTATCATCTTTTATCTATGCACAAGTGAAACCAAACAGCATCTAAACAAATCGAGTATTCGCTGCAATCTTGGAGCTGCATGACAATAAGAGCAAGTGCCTTTGCATATCTGTGCAAATAAAAGCAGGATGGAGTCGCAAGCCTACGATAACAAAGAACAAAATCTGTGTGAAGAATGCAAGACATCTGGAGCTTGTGAATAAGGAAGATAAGGGCAGAGAGTATCTTTCTGTCTCTCTCTGTGTCTGCTACCTTACATCTTGTAGCTTATCACACCATGAGACATACAGCCAAGCTGCCTCTTAAATACAAGTGTGCACTGAAAATGGCAAATGCATTTAAAACTAAACAAAATGAAAATGCAATGATATAAACTATTTTGTAAAATGGATTGTTTGCTCCTGGATGCTAATTGATCAATTCAGCTTACCAGCCACATTAACATAGAAAATATAGTAACAATAATGATGACAAACACCTGTTTATTTAGCAAGTGTGTACAGTATATTTGTGTATAGTATAAATATCTATTCCCACTGGAATGGAATGTGTGTGTGTGTGTGTGTATATATATATATATTATACAAAAAGCATTGTATCAACCAAGTCATGGTGAAATCCAAACAGACAGGCTAAGTAGCTATACGAGTACTTGTAAGAAAATGTCAAGAAACCTGTCAAGAAAATGTCCTGGTTTATTAACCAAGAAAAAAAAAAGATATTGTACAAATTATAATTATTATTAATATTATCACATTTTACATAAAGTAAATTAAACTACATTTTAGACCACAAATGTTTTTATTGTGACATTTTTTAGGACACTTAAGCACATTTTACACACACACAAACACAGTTGGATGGCTCCAGTGTGCCACTGGAATGGATGTCTAATCAAGGAGATGTGCTTAAAGGCTTCACAAATGACAAAGCCATCAACTTTACACGTTAAATGTATTTTGACAAGGCTACTACGCTGCTCACACACTGTTTAATCATCATGCAATGCCAGAATCAAACAATAGATGGTGATGAAAGAAAGTCTTTGATTGCAAATAAGACTTTTTCAAAAAAATGTGGGTACCTTTAAGTATCCTTTTCCTTAGGATAGCCTGTAGGAAGAGCATTGTCCTTCTCCTTTCCTTCAGCTTCGCGAATACTCCGTTTGCTGCTTTGCTCTTTGTGTGGAATGTATTCTTCCTAACGATATTCCCAGCTGTGTCTCTATGCACTAGAGGGGTACTTTTTTAGGCTGCCAATCAATGTCGAAATCAAAGCTTGAGATAAAACATCAACTTCAAATATGCAACACCAAAGCAACTGCACTGTGCAACAATACAGCGATGCATGACGTTTCACCCTTTGCCTACTTTAATTACTCATCTAAGCAGTGATCATTAGTCGTTATTAACCATAATTTCATGCGAATTCACCATGTTTCCTTCTCTCTCTCTCTCTCACTCTCTCCTCCATGTTCTCTCTGTGATTAATAAATGCAAAGTGTATCCTCAAAGCCTTCAGGACTTTTGATGTCCTAGTTTTTCCTCTGTTTTTTTTTTTTCCCTTGCCCTTTCCTGAATAATCTCAAAGATAAGGGGGCTACACAAGTGTGTGTGTGTGTGTGAAGTTTTTTTTTTTTTTCTCCAGCTCCTGTTTAGCACATTTAGCCTCTGAATGCCCTTCATAAATGGTGTGTCTACAATGACTATATCTAAAAGTTTTGGGGAAAAATGTTCTGTAGCATAAAGAATATGGTATAATGTTGATATTCAAAAAATAACTTTAGAAATGTTCCTCCTTTTCTTTAAAAAGAGCAAAGGGTTACAGTGAAGAACTGTATCCATAAATATTAAAATATTTATTTCAAACATTCACTGAAAACCCTAATAAGCTGAATCTACTCATCTGATTGAGTAAAGCTGTTACCTCTGTGTAATGGATTCTCCAAAACGTGTGTGATTAAGTTCACTTGTCCATATAGAATGCATATATGCCTGTTCTTCAGTTGCACGTGCACAAGGAGAACTGAAAAAGTGCTAACAGGATCCAACTTGACCAAAGGGGCCACAGATCACTATTTGTAACAAAACAATATAAATGATACTACAAAAGAGCTAAAACATCTAGGTTACTGTTGTAACCTCCGTTCCCGATTCTAGCAGCTCAAAGGGGGTCTCTGAAGGCCCGAGAGGACCACTGAGAGATCCCAGGAGGGAAATAGGCTAGGCCGGGAAGGGTTCAACCTCTGGTTGCCTCTAATGAACCTGAAGTCGTGTATACCCAAAGACTTGCCATCTACTGCGTTGTGGTGGGCCGCAATAGTGGCAACATACACCTTCAAGGTGGAGGGGGACAGCCTCCCCTCCAACCTCTCCTGCAGAAATGAGAGCACTGATCCGACTGCGCACCTCTGTGGGTCTTCAGACCGGGAAGAACACCAATTCGCGAACAAGCGCCATACAGGGCGTAAAGTTGCCTGGTAGAGGGAGGTCTGGCTTGGTTGATCGTGTCTACGACAGCAGGTGGTAGGCCAGCTAGATCTTCCGCATTCCGTCCAGGGGCCAGACGTGGAGGTTCCAGAGGTCTGGGCGCGGATGCCAGAGGGTTCCCCGTCCCTGAGAAAGAAGGTCCTTCCTCAGGGGAATTCGCCAGGGAGGGGCTGTCGCCAGAAGCACAAGGAGCACGACATCCGAGACTGTTGAGGTCCCATAAGGATGCACTTCCGGGAAGAAAGGAACCAGGGGGGTGTGGTTGTGAGCGGCATGCAGACCCGAAGAACCAATTATCCAGCCGTGAAGGCTGTGGCGAGGACGGAGGGTTCCAATCCAAACACACGCTGACGGCAGCCCGGGCAAGCATGTCGGCCATCTGGGCATCAGCCTCTGACTGGGCGTGCTGACCCGAGGGTGGTAGCCCAGTAGTCTTCCACGTCAGACACCGGAAAACTCTCCGATGCAGTCGCGAGATGATCATCAAGCTCAGGGGGCTCAAGAGGATAGGCAGACTGGCCGTGAGTTGAGTGGTTCGTGGGGATGTACCCGGCAAAACCAAGCCCGCTGCCATCCCCAAATCGCCTCCATCGCCAGCCGGGTCGTCCTCAATCCCGTGGGAAGAAGGAGCGACGTGGGGGGGGGCGGCTGGAGTGGCGTTCCTTTTTAGGAAGGAAAGCCGCAACCGCAACTTTGCTATGGTAAGGTTCTTGCAGTGAGAACACGAACCATCCATAAATACTGCCTCGGTGTGATCACGGCCCAGACACACGAGGCAGCGCCTGTGACCATCAGGAGTGGAGAGCACTCGACCACCTCAAAGAACTACACAGGGGCGGAAGGGCATCTTTATAAAGACGCATCCTAAAAAGGACGTTCAATGATGCTGTGTATTGCTCTTTTAGAGAATTAAACTCTTTTACAAAATGTATCTTTTAGAGTGCGCTGCCATGCAGAGAAGGACAAAGCCGCTGATATGCACTGTAGAGCCAACAGCATACGCTCTGAGAGATGAGATGAACAGTCTTGTGAATCGCAGCCCGCTGCTCCCACAAACGGTTGGCTCTGAAGAAACTTTCTGAATGAACAGATGCATTTCCCTACCTTTATACCCGTATGTCCAGGGGCGGGACCTGCAAATTCTGTCTGTCAATTTCTCATTGGCCTTTTCTCAAGTTAAGAGATGCGCGAGGCTCTCAAGATAGACGCTTAGTGTCGCTTCATCGACACAAGGTCGAAGTAAGCAACAGACAGGGAACCTCTATTAGATCTTAATAACAACTATTTAAAAACATAATTCAATAATTCAAGCACAAGGCATTCCCTATAGGGACATTTAGAAATATTTTTTTTTGTGGTAATCAACATTATGCCAAAAATTGTGTCTATTGAGCTTAACTTGTATAAAAATAGGAATATTTCTTTAATCACAAACCAATAAAAAAAAGTATAAATTTATATTTTGCATGAAGAAAATTAAGCTTACATTGGTACAACTAAGATTTTTGCATTATTTCATGACACTTAAACACATTATGCCTCCTAAGTGAACACACCAATTCCCAGAGAAGCCAACGCTCTAAAAGTTACTGTGTCAGCACTCACAGCTCCAGTCTCTTCACTTGAAACAGGATTAAGAGGTTCATGGTTTGGATGTGGCTTTCATGTCATCAATGTAAAAAAATATGTTTGTTTCAGTAATTAAAGCTTTGGGATGCCGTTTTAAGTTAGTTTGCGTACCCTGTTTAGCAATACTTCTGACAGTCTTCATTCATTTTTATTCAACTGAGGTTTTACTAACTATCTGTAATGCCAACAACAGGATATTATTGAAGGGAAGCCAATTGTAATGGACTCAATGGCAAACCAACAACCCATCAGCAAGCACTGTTACTCATTTCACATGAAGAGATGTTAGCTAATCACAAAAGAGGTCATTTTCTAATGTTACAGTAGCGAATATGGCTTGATTAATTCACAGGGAGTGGGTGGAAAATGATCATATAAACCACAACCTTTGTACTGCAAGACACCACACTGCACTAACAAAAGTGTACTTCATAGACATGGGCTATAATGTTTGTTAATGTTATAAATGGAAGTTACTATAAAATGTTACTGAAAGCTGAAAATTCATGCATAATTCTATTCTTGTGTGGATCACAAGCATTAAACTATAATTTGTAAAATGTGTACTAAATCATTCTACCATATGTCACCACGCAGGGATAACTGTTGGTGTGGCATGCCCCTCATTTATATCTGTTTGCATATGTACTGTAATTTTATTAATAATTTATTTCTTTCCCTGTGGCAAAAAAAAATGGCCACTAAGTATGGTAGCTAAACATGTGACTAAGAAGCTGTGAGTAGCAGATACAAACTAAAATTCTCAGTTTCTGTGAAGTAACACTGTATGGTTGGATGTGTTAACCTCAGGGGAGAAGCAGTTTAATTTGGCATACTGAGTGTTGTCTCATTTATTTAATATTGCTGGATTAACATTGCTGGCACATGCATTAAATGTTTATAAGCTTTGTATTTGAGTTTACAATTAATAGATTTAATAGATTACAATGAATGTGTTTTTTTACATATAATTTTCAATATTATTTAGAATGATCAATACTCCTTAACTTAAAAAAAAAATGTTAAATGCCGAATGGATAGACTTGGACACTATAGAAATAGAAATACTATTCCCTACTGTTCTCACTGCGAGAACATCACCATGGCAACGCAATTTGAGAAATCAAGCCACCCCAGCAGCTCCCCGCCTCGGTCATTCTACCTACAGGTATGTGGCCAGCGCTGCTAGCACAGGGACCATTTAAGGACCTCAATGGGACAATCTCTGCCAGGCTTTCCCCACAGACCTCCCATTCCCCAGCACATTTATTTGCCCCGATCGGGCTTCCGGATTAGTCCACCGGCTCGTCTCAGTGTGAGTTCGACCTCTTGTTCGGGGACCGTGAAGGTGATGAGCTAACAAGTGCAGCTCCAGTTCAGTCTGACGCGGAGGCCCCGGCGTCGAGCCCACCGCAGTAAGCAGAAGCCACCTGTCTCACGACCGGCCACCAAGAACCTGAGGAAGGCTTCAAAGCGCCCATGAGACAGACAACCCAGGAACGAGGAGACCCGCTGTTCCGGAGCTGGTGAACAGACCACTCCATCCCCCGGTGGAGGGCCATGAGGAGAATCTTTTGTTTCGTTTTCATTTAATTTCGCTGGACTCTCAAGTAGCTGCGGTACCCAAAAGTTAAAAAAGAGCAGTTTCCTCATTCCCTGGGTCACATAACCGGTGCGAATGGCCGCAACTATGTCCACCATCTATCATTCAATTTTTTCGGATCCAGTTTCTTGCGCCCCGCCCCGCAGACCCTGTGCAAGGTCAGGGAGGACGAGGAGCAGGTTGTCCTAGTAGCACCCTACTGGTCCACCCAGACTTGGTTCTCGGACCTCACACTCCTCGCATCAGCCCCCCGGCAAATTCCACTGAGGAAGGGACCTACTTCCTCAGGGACAGGGACCATCTGGCACCTGCGACCAGACCTCTGGAATCTCCACGTCTGGCCCATGGACGGGACAAGGAAGACCTAAGTGGCCTACCACCTGCCGTGGTAGACATGATCACTCAGGCCAGGGCTCGAGGTGCCTTTGTGCGCTGAAGTGGCATCTGTTCGCTAAGTGATGTTCTTCCCGACGCGAAGACCCCCAGAGATGCGCAGTCATATCAGTGCTTTCCTTCCTGCAAGAGAGGTTTGAGGGACAGCTGTCCCACTCCACCTTGAAGGTGTATGTAGCCGCTATAGCTGCACACCATGACACAGTGGTGTCATGACACTGTAAGTCTGAGCTTAAGGCACTTTCTTTAAAGACTGCCCTCCTGATTGCACTCATTTCCATCAAGAGGGTAGGATAACTGAAGCATTCTCTGTCAGAAAAACGTGCCTGGAGTTCGGTCCGGGCTACTCTCACATGTTCTTGAGACCCCGACCGGGCTATGTGCCCAAGCGATGCCCCAGGAGGAGGCAGACCCAGCCTTGATGTTGCTGTGTCCGGTGCACGCCTTACTCAAATATTTGGATCGCACGCAGAGCTTTGGAGTCTCTTAGCAGCTCTTTTTCTGCTTTGGTGGACAGCAGAATGGAAGTGCTGTCACCAAGCAGAGGATCGCTCACTGGGCATTGACGCCATAGCGATGGCATATCACACCCAGCACGTGCCGCCTCCAACGAGGCTACGAGCCCATTCTACCATTCTACCCATTCTATCTAGTGTGGCAGCCTCCTGGGCCTTGACTAGTGGCGCCTCTCTAACAGACATTTGCAGAGTAGCAGGCTGGGCAACACCCAACACCTTTGCGAGGTTCTACAATCTCCAGGTTGAGCCGGTTTCATCCCATGTCTTGCCAGGAACGAACAGGTAAGTCCGGAACAGTTGGCCGGGTGTATCGCTTGCGCATAGCACCTTACACCTTCCCTGAGCTGAAGACATGCGCTGTTGATTCCCAGTAGTGTTAACAAAATGTGTTCCCTGAATGACTTCTTCCTAGACCTGTGGCGGACGAGTTTGCGGAGAAACTCGCTGCCGGCTCAGTACATGTGCTAACTAAGCTCTATACTGGAGTAGGTGCTCTGCATGTGTTGGTTCCCCATAGGTGACGCCATGTGACGTATATCTTCCGCTAAAACATTTCTCTGTTGATAAACTGTGTCTTCCTTGGAAAGAGGCCCCTCAGGTGTTTAGGCTGTGTTACATTTATTTTTACAGTGTTAAGGATGGTTGCTAGGTGGTTACTAGGGTGTTCAGGAAGGTTGCTAGGTGGGGTGCTTACTTGATGGTTTCTAAAGTGTTTGGGGTGATTGCTAGGGGGCTGCTATATTGTTTAGGATGGTTACAAGGTGGTTGCCCCAAATCAAAAGACTCGATTGTTTAGCTTTCCTCAACAAGATGTGCAATTATAAGGTTTCCTATCCAAAACATGTGTTCTGATATAGATGCCCTAACAATTCAGGTGTGTTTTTGATGCTTTTGAGTCTAGAATGCTTTTAAAGGCATCTCCTAGCAATTTGTAGTCAATCACACTAGTCATCATCTACAAATGGAATTTCAAACTGCTGGAAATCTCTCCGGGCCAGGCCATCCCATCCAATTCATCAAATAATGCTGCAGGACATCTCCAATAACTTAAACATAACATATAGATTTAAATCTAAATTAAAGTGTCAGTCAATGTCTAAGTGCAGAAGTTAACCATCTGAAAGAGCAAGCGACTTTTTGCCTTACATTAAAGGAGAGGAGGCATCCTCTGCTCTTAAAAAATTAGATTGGCACATTGATTGTTGTGGATTTTGTGTAAACCATGATTTTGGTTGTTTGGAAACATAAAAAAGCAGCCAAATACAGTATTCATGGACATGCTAAATTTGATCGTCAAAAACAATTCTAATCTTTACCTTGAAATTCTAGCTAGATAATTGAAGTTTATTTTACGCTAAGCAGTTCTCTAATAAATATGATAACTGTCTTTAGAAATAATGTGAATCAGAATCAGAAATAGCTTTATTGCTAAGTATGCTTGTACACACATGGAATTTGTCATGTTGTCAAAAGCTTCCAGAGCAAAGAGAATGCAAAGTATATACATACATACAAAGAATGTAACGTATATACATACATACAAACATGTACATTGAAATATATAGTGACATAAAAATAAATAAGATATAACAGATATATAAAATGACAAATATACAATAAAGCAATATTGTTGTTCAAATATGTTATATACAGACATACAGTTATATGCAGGTGATGTAATGTATTGAAGAAGAGGCAGGATATGTTAAAAAAAAAAAAAATCAATGAATTTCAGATATAAGTAAGATTGGATTGGAGTTTTAAATATTCATGAGGTGGATAGCCTGAGGGATAAAACTGTTCCTGTGCCTGGCAATTCTGGTGCTCAGAGCTCTGTAGTGCCGGCCAGAGGGCAACAGTTTGAAAAGGACGTGTGCTGGGTGAATGGGGTCAAGAGTGATTTTACCAGCCCTTTTCATTACTCTGGATGTTTACAGTTCTAGCAGGGTGGGTAGGGGAGCACCAATAATCTTCTCAGCAATCCGAACTATCCTTTGAAATCTTTTGATGTCTGATTTGGTAGCTGAACCAAACCAGACAGATATTGAAGTGCAGAGGACAGACTCAATGACCGTTGAGTAGAACTGTATCAGCAGCGACTGTGGCAGGTTGAACTTCCTCAGCTGGCAAAGGAAGAACAACCTCTGCTGGGCCTTTTTCAAAAATGAGTCTATGTGAGTCTCCCACTTCAGGTCCTGTGAGATGGTAGTGCCCAGGAACCTGAATGACTCCACTTCAGCCACAGTGCTTGCTTATACGTATCAAAAGATGTCAGTACAGTGTCTAACACCACTGCCACATCAGTACTTAAAGTACACGAAGAAGAGTAATGCTAATGCTAGCTAGAGAACTACTGAATGCCCCTTTAAAGGGATAGTGCATAAAAAAATGACAATCATGTAATACTTTCCTTGCCATTATCTAGATCTAAAATCCATATGATTTTCTTTTTTCTTTTATTCTTTTTTCTCTGTGGAACGCAAAATGAGATGACAGGCAGAACGTTTGCCATTCACTTTCATTGCATAATCTTTCCACGTCAGTCCCTAGTATGCTGTCTTACATTTTATTACGTGACTCTCATTTTGAGAATCATTAAACCGCATAATTAAAAATAAACAAATACATAAATAAATAAACTGGGGGTAAAAATCATAAACAAAAACATTTTTGGGAGGCCAAATGGAAACCACCTAGTAACACACTAGCAACCACCCAGAACACTTTAGCAAACACATTGCAATGCGCTAAAAACACTTGGGCATACACTTTATAGGCTTGAAGGCAAGCACATAGCAAATTACTAACAACCACCCAAAGCATCCTACTGTAGTAACCACATAGCAACATACTAAAAAAGCACTAGGGCATGGACTCATATTGTCAATTGCAACCACCCAGCAATGCCCTACCAACCTCCCAGAACACACTGACAATCATTTCACAACGTAAACTCTATAGGCTAGACAAAGGCTACGTCTAAATGAATCCAGATACATTTTCAAGCGTTTTCCAAAAGTTGCTCGTCCACACTGAAACGTATGAAAATGCTTAAATCGTGTCACTGCCCATGCAGAAAATCTCCGCTGCATGTACGGTCTATAACGCAATTGTCCTCGTGTTCCGTCGCCAGACACCAATTCCGAGTATACATCACTTCGCCTTTGAAGGAATGCAATGTGTACAAAGTGAAATTTATTTTTTAACAACGCTATCAAAGTGAGTATCAGGCACAACAGCTCTGCTATAACACAGGTCGCTATCTTGATTGTTTTGGTTGGATAGATCACGTGACTAATCGTTAATGCGGCATCGTTTTCCAAAGCATCTGTTTTCACAGTCCACACTACAATGGCATTTTCGAATTTACCCACTTTGGGGTGCGTTTTCAAAAAGCTCAGTTTTTGCGGACAAAAACACTGTCTCAGTGTAGACGGAAGGCCAAAACGGAGAGAAAAAGATGCGTTTTCAATCGAAAACGTATTAGAGTGGACTAGGCCTCAGGTGACCAGATTTCTGAAATGAAAAACAGGGACATTTCTAGTTCAGTGTTAAATATGTCATTGAAATTTCAAGTTACTTATCTATTAATTAAAAAAGAGGGACAATTCAGATGTTATGTATTATGACCATGGTGAATGTAGAAATGTCAAGAACTATGGTATATCATACTCTGTTGAATATGTCTCATTGAAATTCTGATACAGAGGTTTTTTTTTATTAAATTGTTTTCTGTTACACATGAGTTCATTCTTTTCTACACTGTATACAATAGATGACAATGTGGCATAAAAGTGAACTAAACAAACATATATAAACATTGGTTGAATATAGAAAATATTGCAGCTGACTTCACACCACAGAGACACCTGCCCTCTTTGCATCAATCTTCTTAATCTCTTCTAAAATTCCTTCTCTTCTCCTCTTTTCCTTCACCTTTACCTGGCAGTTTCCTAAAAGTAAGATGGCAGGCTGCCAACTTGCTTGCTGGCAAACTGGCAGAGGAATTTCAAAAGAAATGAGCTCACTTGACTACCATTTCCCTCAACAATACAACTGAAATTATATGAAACACTTACACTATGTACTATATAAGGGTCTGAAATTCATTTCTGAAGTGCTGATTGCCCCCTTAGATGCCTCATATTGTTGGGTATTTTTTCCACTTTGTAGTCATGACACTAGTCATGTAGTCATGTCATTGTATAATAATAATAATAACTGTTTATATCAGTTATCTCATATGGTATCTCCTATGGACCTGTTTTTCGTAATTATACCATTTATTTTGATCAACTATTATGCGTTATGCTGTTTCTTTTCAGTCACTTCGTTCCCAGGAAAGCACAATGTACTCTATGCTGTAATGTGCTGACTTACATTTATTGTTTTTCTTTCCAGATACTTTATTCTACATTTCATTTATTTTTCCAAGTTATTATTGTTGTATTCTTATTTTAAATCCATTAATTTTATATAAAAAATAACAATATAACTTGTTTATAAAATAGCTAGAATGTGCCTCACCTCGAAGCTGTTAACAATGATGATGATGTTTCTTTTCAATTGCACTTGCTCCCTGGTCCAGTTCTTAATGGCAAAACTAGCATGAACAAGTAATCAGTAATGGAAGACAAATGACTTAAAGCTGCTTTAGCGAGCAGCCCCCTCTGTCAGTCTAAATAAACAGTACACAGTAAACCTTTTTGCCAGTAGGCTTTAGGGATTTAAAGGATTTCATCTGAGGGTACGCACAGAAATCTTCCTAGAGGTCTGCACAGGCCTTAAAATGAAACCCAAACCCAACCCAAACCTGAGACCGTGTTGCCCATCCCTACCCGGCCCAAATGATCCTGTCAGATTTTAAGCCTGAACCCGACCCGAACTCGCTTACTATCTAATTTCTACTCCTAGTATCTTCTCCTTGTATAGCTGTATTTTATGTAAGCATATAGGCAACATTTGTAACAGTACTGAATCAGTAAACATACACAGTTTTAACAAGGCACGGTAACCCCTTATCACACTGAGCAGAATGGAAAAAAGCATTGCCCTTACCGTTTATTTGCTGAAACTTCACCTGGTGCAGAACAATCTGGAATAATATGAAACAATGCAACAGTCCCCTCTATGCAGCCTGAACTTGTTTAGAATGTTAAATCTTTGTGACCACTGTGCTAAAAACAATCTAGATGCAGCACAAAGAATGAAACTCTGAAGTACTTTTTAGCTTGACATGGTGTTTAAACAGTGGCGATCCTGCACGAGACGCTAAAGAAAAAGCAAGACGTGGTGCAAATGTCAACGACATTCATCCAGCAAGTGTTTAAACAATGGGAAAACAGAACAGACACAAAAAGACATTCGGTGTGAACGGCCCCTAACTCTTCCATGGGAGCATGTATGTGAGTGAGAGCGCGAAACAAGATCGGTAGCCCTGTTTACTTTTATTAATTACAAACCTGAAATCCAAAACCTGATGGGTTCGTGGGTCCCATCGGGTCCGGTTCGGGTTGCAGACCTCTAAATCTGCCTAGTGAACCTTATATTTAGTTTTTTTTTTTTTTTTTACAAAAAACAACAGCAAAGCATTCAATTCTGGTGACTTTGAGATACACATTTATTTATTTTCTCGAATAGGAGTAGCATTAATGTAACTATTGGCTAAAGCATTTCTTCCAGTAACTGTTCAGACAGACGCATTTCGCAGGTTTTCACTCGGGTGTCTCAAGACGCATTTTTATCAGTTGAAGAAGTTCTTTTTAACATGACACAGCTTCTAAAAATGCTGCATTCCCATGAAAGTTGCTAAAAACACAGTGAAACGTGATGCAGTTGTCAAAAGACATCCATCTAGCGAATATTTACATGGAAAACGATTGAAAAACAGTACTAGCGGACACAAAAGCCCCTTGATCACATGACACAACACTAGCTGAAGTTTCTCTCAAAACAAAAGCCTTTTGTTTCAATTGATTGTAGGTAAATTTCCACTGTATCCAGCGCTGTATTCCTAAATATCCTAATACTGTTTTACTGTGTGAGAAAGCGTTCCAAATGATTCAGTGAGAGAACGCTCTGAACAAATTATACTTAATCAAGAATCAATTCAGACCGTTTTGTAAACCCGTTTGGACAATTCACTGAGAAGTACCGACTCAAAAGAATTATTCATTCACAAATTGTGCATTGCTAGTTCTTTTAAACAGCCAAAAGAAATACAGGACACATTTCATGGTTGGTGAAATATTCTGAGAGTAAATATTTCTCAGGTCAGTCGGAGTGCTCACGGTGCACACAATGCATACGGGTGTACGGCTAGAGGTGCCACTGCTAGCAACTTCACAGAGCAACCACAAAGCATCATGCTAATAAAAAAAGGGTGTGGCATACACGTCAATTCTCTAGCAACGACGCAGAATACCTTGGCATCCACATAACAAATAGGTCTCGAAGTCAACCACCTGCAATGCCCTAGCAACCACACAGCAACATGCTAAAAAAATAAAAATAATAAAAAATAGGCTGTGGACTTTAAAGGCTAGATGCCAACAAACAAGAGATGCCATAGCAACCACCCAGAGCATGCTAGCAACCAAACTGCAACATGCTAAAAACACACAAGTATGGACTCTTTAGGCTAAAAGGTAACCACCTAGCAATGCCTTAGCAACCACCTAGAGCACTATAGCAACCAACTAGCAATGCCCTAGTAAACCACCCAGAGCAACCTAGCAACCACAGAGCAACATGCTAATAAGCGTGGACACTGAAAGCTGGAAGGCAACCACAGGCAACCACAAATCAACACCTTGGCAACCAAATAGAAACATCCTAGCAACCACCAAGAGCAATCTTTAGCATTCATTTTATTATGACAGCTAAAGATCTCTTGGCCATAGATCTACAGGCTTAAAAGAAACCACCTTGCAAAGCCCTAGCAACCACCCAGAACACACTGACAATAATATCATAACTTGAACACTCTGACAACCACATTGCAACATGCTATTAATCAATTGGGTGTGGACTCTATAGGCTAGATGGCAATCACCTAACAATGCCATATTAACCTACCAGAACAACTTAGCAACCACATAGCAATGTGCTAAAACACTTGGGTACCAAACAAGCAATGCCATAGCAACCACCCAGCGCACCCGAGCAACTACCCAGAGCAAATAGAAACAAGCTTAAGACACATGATTGTGGATTTTTTAGGCTAGAAGGCAACCACCTAGCAATGATCTAGCAACCACCCAGAGTACCATAGCAACCCTTACATAAAAACTAAACCTGCCACAAACTTGCCAATGTGAAAACGATCAGTGGCAAATTTGTCATGAACTCTCACTTATTGAATGGGAACCACCTAGCAATGCCCTAGCAAATCACCCAGAGCAGCCTAGCAACCACATAGCAACATACTAATAGGCGTCAACACTGTGGGCTAGAAGGCAAACACATGTCAACACCCTAGCAACCACCAAGAACACCTTGGCAACCATATAAAAACTTGGACTCTATAGGCTAGACGGCAACCACCAAGCAACGCCATATTAACATCCTAGAAAACCCTAGCAACCACATAGCAATGTGCTAAAACACATGGGCAACACACAAGCAACATCATAGCAACCACAAAGAGCACCATAGCAACCAATTAGCAACAAGTTAATAACACATGAGTGTGGACACTTTAGGCTTGAAGGCAACCACATAGCAATGCCCTATCAACCACCCAGAGCACCATAGCAACCACCTAGCAATGCACTAGCTAACCACCCAAAGCACCCTATTAATCACATAGCAATATGCTAATAGGTGTGGACACTGTAGGCTAGAAGGCAACCACATGTTAAATGACTAGCAACAACCCAGACTCTACAAGACTCTACAGGCTAGACAGCTATCAGCTAGCAATGCCCTAGCACCCATACAGAGCAACCACAAAAGCAACAAGCTAAAAACAAAAATTAGAATGTGCAAATCTAGTCAAAATGTAATGTCTTAATCTTACAATAATCTTACATTTGTGCTTACTTTTTAGCAGCTCTGTGTTGTACCATACAGTACATAACCTTTGAACTTTCATACATCAGCATGCGTAGATATACCAGTCAAACATGCCTGATCCAACATGCCCCACTCATCCTAAAGAGAGTGAAGTGGGGAAATGGCATCTGCTGGGTAACTGAAAAAAATGTGACATTATTTGAGGGTCATTGATGTCCATTGATGAAAATGGTTGAATTAAAATACATCAATTATTATTCAACACAATGTTTTAGTAATGGGGTATTGTCAGAACTTCATTGTGATGAATTCAAACCAGAACTAACATTCCCATCTCAAAATCTGAAAATGGTGCAGTTGTCATAAATAAACAAAGATTATATAAACACAAATTCACCCGCTATCTCTCTGCATGTCCTCTTTTAAAAAAGGAAAAATAATAGGGTAGGCGCCAGACACAAGCAGAATATTTCCACACGCTGTTCCAAATTGTTGTGCTGCTCTTTTGGGTTTGCGCTAGTTGTGTCAAGCGCAACCCCGGATGGGATCAAATATTCATCAGTATGTGCTTGTGTCATTGCAAGTCAACAAGACAAGTGGGGAAAGAGGAGCCGCTTTGATCAATCGTTCTCTGGAGTACTCCCTTGTTCCTTCAACATCCTGATTGCTTCCATCCACTGGGACTGAAGCATGCTGCAAACCTGAGCTGCGTTCAACTTCAGAGCATTACTTGGCCATGTTTAAGATTCAAGGTGGATTCATTTTTTTTTTTTCTTTTATTTTGTCATACATTTCCTGCAACTAAAATGAAACCAAACTAAAAGTTGCAAGTGGTTAAGAAGGAGTCTAAGCCTCAGAATGCACAAAAAAATTTATTGTTTACAGATTGTCAGAAATATACCCTGACAAAAAATGTCCGTTGTTGCCAAAGGTTTGTTGATGGTCACTAGTACCGGTGAAGAGCTGAAAACATTTGCATGTGAAAATAACGAGCGGCATATTTGCGGCAAGTTTCGATTTTTGTAAGGGTAGCACACATAAAAGTGGCAAGAGCTTTCTCAGAACATTAAGATCTAATCTAATTGGCTGCCTTTAACAATTTTCGGGAGTCAAGATGTATAGATTTTTAGAGGTCCTACAAGAAACATTTACATGCACAGTAATACTGAGCATATTTTCATGCATGTTCTTATACATATTATGCTTAATCAGCTGAAGGCTTTCCTTTATCGGTGTAAGGACATAAACAGCTTAAAAAATAAATTGTTTGAAATGGGTAGATTTTTGTCCATTATCCCAATTTGCATTGCATGTAAACACATTTACCGGTGTTCTTACCGGACAATTAAAAGGTGTTCCTTTATCGTTTTAAGGTCATAAAAGGCACAAGAATAAATCCATCAAAACAGGAAGATTTTTGCCCAATACCCAGCTCTTATAAAAAACTAGAGTAATGGCAAACTTGCTACATATTTGGCACTCAATATTTTCACATGAATATTAGCTTGTGATTCGCAAGTAGTGGTGAACCTGCAGCAAACCTTTGGCAACAATGGACAGTTTCCTCATTTGCATTTGAAACTAATCAGTAGCAAGTTTGCGGCAGATTTGCCATGAACTCTCGATTTTTGTAAGGGTGATTTCGTGTTCCATGTAACATCTTAACTGCCAATGATAATGAAGAAGCAGAGAAAGGCAATTGGAGGAGTTTACATTAATGTTTTTCAGTCCGATAGAGCTATAAGCTGGCATATTTATGGAATTTGTGCGATTCATGGTAGTCGAAAGCTATTCAAGTTTTTTTAGGTGCTTAGTAGCAAGTAAACAGGATATAATTGATCATGCCTGAATACATTTTCTCACTATTTTAGATTTACCTGCCCAGATTTTTAGACAGCCTTCATGTAGGGGAGTGCTACAATGTTGCCTTAAAATGTTCTGTTTCAAAACCTAGAGAACTGACAAGATTGACAGCATTTTGTCTATAGAGTCAACAGTCTGGATACATGAGACTAGATCTATTTTAGAAGGCAAACTCTGTGATCCATTTGAAAGTTATATGGCTTGAAGCCTTAATGGTGCACATGACCAACTGCTAAACCTTAAAGCTCGTAATAGCAGTGCAAGAGGAAATAGAATTGGTGTTGGGCAGGTCCAGCAATTTCTTTAGATATCTAATGCACCACAACACCTGTAAGCAGCAATATTGTGATGATGTTTGATAATATCAGATGTAAATTATGGTATTTGAGCTTCAGCTAGAGCTTCAGCTATTTGTTGGATCTTTGGCAGCAGAGAGTTTTTATTTACTGTGTTTGCCTTGAGCTTCTGCCGCTTTGATATTGTTTGTTCACTGATCCATGGCGCATTTTACCTCCTGCATCTGTCCCTGACATATCTGTGGTCCAACAACCATAAAACAGACTAAAGACCTTTCATTTACCCTCTAAGTACAAGAAGTATTGCTTTTTTACAATCTTTGTTATATCTACATTTTTGTCACCTAGAGACTAATCAGATTAAATGGAAAGCAAATGGAGACTGTTTAACAGATTTTTCTTCAGATAAGAAGATTCATTTAATTTCAAATGTGTCTACTCTAGTGTTTCAGAAGAGATCTCAACAATTTATCAAACTGTGCTCAGATTTGCCAAGATACCCAAGTCTGCAATCAAAAGATTTCGCCACATCATTTTTACGTGGTCTGTTGTATGTATCACACCAGTTTCCTGGTGAAATAAACACTAGAAGCACTATAACAACAATGGGCAAATGATGAGTGATACCATAAATACATACTTTTCACCCTGTTTCTCACATTATTTCAGAAACGTTTAATACAGTGGTTGTCTTGCAATATGATACGTTTTAATATTGACATTATATACAAGCTTGTTAGAAGAGTTCTGAAGAGCACCTAAAAGTGCTTCAGCAAGTGCGCTTCTCATCTCACATTTGCTTACATGACACTATTAGTTAGATGTAGGTTTAATGTTTGGGTAATGAAGGTACTTTTTGACTAGACTTAACTAGACTTGTGAAACAAGGTACATTAACAATACTTGACAAGAAACTATGGCAAACATGAGGGCTTAAATACAGACATTGGGTAAAACAATAACAAGAAAACCAATAAACAGACAGAATTATAAACAATATAACAAGAGTAATAACCTTAAACCAATGATGAACTAGAACTGATAAGACAATAAACTAATGAAAACAAGACACATGAACATGGAGGGAAACATGAAATCACATGACAAGGGAACCACTTGATATGAAGCATGAACTAGAATTCCAAAATACAAGACATGAAAACAAAACATGAACAAAAACACATGAAGACATGACAGTGTGTGATCACCTGTTGCCACACCCAAGCAGAGATGCTGTCAGATTTCTGGAGATCAGCTTTATTAGTGGAAAAATAGCCGTCCAAGTAGGGGTGATTCTCCCTATTTCGCGGTAGCCGGAGAGCAAGAGTCTTTCACTATAGAAACTGCAATGTCCTCCGCCATTTTGAACAGTACTTTTTCTCCAATGTGGAAACTCCAGTAAGAGGTAAGCGCCTTGAGTTCTGTAATTAATCTGTCTGGTGTGTCACTTAGCTGTGATGAGCTGCCATGCTGAAATTGTTCGTTAAAAGCTGCTTAAAGCTATTTCCTAGCTTTAGTAATGTAGTAGTAATACAAGCGATCACGGAGCGCTGTTCTATGTAAACAAAGACTGACGGATTCACTTCACATCACCAACTGCTCATATTACACACAAAAATTATCTTTTGTCACCACCTGCTGGCTAGCATATGTAATGTCAATTTTTTTTTTACAAAAAATACATGTAAGAAACACTCATACAGTAACTCTTAACACATATGCACTACTCTTACACTTTAGTTTAGAACAGCACGAACACAAGCGGAGTGATACACACACAGTGAAGTGTTGGAGTGCAGATGTTGTCAAACCATTAGTGCTCATGGAACGTCTCTTGACCAATCAGATTCGAGGACCGGAACTAACTGTTGTGTGTGTGTGTGTGTGTGTGGGTGTCATCATCAAGAACGACGAGTCAGCATACAGAGAGGAGGTGCAGCCGCTAACGGGCTGGTGTAGAGCCAACAACTTGTCTCTGAATGTGGATAAAACAAAAGAGATGATTGTTGACTTTAGGAGAGCACAGAGTGACCACTCGCCGCTGAACATCGACGACTCCTCTGTGGAGATCGTCAAGAGGACCAAATTCCTTAGTGTTCCCCTGGCGGAGAGCCTCACCTGGTCCCTCAACACCAGCTCTATTACCAAGAAAGCCCAGCAGCATCTCTAATTTCTTCAAAGGCAGAGAAAAGAACATCTCCCACCCCCCAACCTCACTACATTCTATAGAAGAACTACTGAGAGCATCCTGAGCAGCTGCATCACTGCCTGGTTTGGGACTTGCACCGTTTCGGACCGCAAAGCCCTGCAGAGGATAGTAAGGACAGTTGAGAAGATCATAGGGGTCTCTCTTCCCTCCATCAAAGACATTTACACAAAACGCTGCAACTGCAAAGCAACCAGTGGATGACCCCACATACCTCTCACACAAACTCTTCACCCTTCTGCTGTCTGGCAAGAGGTACCGAAGCATTCGGGCCCTCACGGCCAGACTGTGTAACAAGCCATCAGACTCCTCAATACTCAGAGACTGGACTGACACACTCACCTGTACACCATCCAACTTTCGCACATGTCCAGAGTTGCACTTTAATTCATTGCCACTTTATACCTGGCTGCTACCTCAATAACTGCTACATCCATAGAACACTATTTCATACTATGTTATGTTTACATTTGGCATTTTTATAAAGTGTCATCTTTTTGCACTACTCGATTACAAATGTGTACTGGTTGGCACTGCACTGTCTCTCAATGTCTCATACTGTACCTCTGCCACATACTAAGTTTATGTACACATATGACCCACTGGGAATCATTAAATCATTAAATAAATCATTATATATATATATATATATATATATATATATATATATATATATATATATATATATATATATATATATATATATATATACACTCACCTAAAGGATTATTAGGAACACCATACTAATACTGTGTTTGACCCCCTTTCGCCTTCAGAACTGCCTTAATTCTACGTGGCATTGATTCAACAAGGTGCTGAAAGCATTCTTTAGAAATGTTGGCCTATATTGATAGGATAGCATCTTGCAGTTGATGGAGATTTGTGGGATGCACATCCAGGGCACGAAGCTCCCGTTCCACCACATCCCAAAGATGCTCTATTGGGTTGAGATCTGGTGACTGTGTGGGCCATTTTAGTACAGTGAACTCATTGTCATGTTCAAGAAACCAATTTGAAATGATTCGAGCTTTGTGACATGGTGCATTATCCTGCTGGAAGTAGCCATCAGAGGATGGGTACATGGTGGCCATAAAGGGATGGACATGGTCAGAAACAATGCTCAGGTAGGCCGTGGCATTTAAACGATGCCCAATTGGCACTAAGGGGCCTAAAGTGTGCCAAGAAAACATCCCCCACACCATTACACCACCACCACCAGCCTGCACAGTGGTAACAAGGCATGATGGATCCATGTTCTCATTCTGTTTACGCCAAATTCTGACTCTACCATCTGAATGTCTCAACAGAAATCGAGACTCATCAGACCAGGCAACATTTTTCCAGTCTTCAACGGTCCAATTTTGGTGAGCTCTTGCAAATTGTAGCCTCTTTTTCCTATTTGTAGTGGAGATGAGTGGTACCCGGTGGGGTCTTCTGCTGTTGTAGCCCATCCGCCTCAAGGTTGTGCGTGTTGTGGCTTCACAAATGCTTTGCTGCATACCTCGGTTGTAACGAGTGGTTATTTCAGTCAAAGTTGCTCTTCTATCAGCTTGAATCAGTCGGCCCATTTTCCTCTGGCCTCTAGCATCAACAAGGCATTTTCGCCCACAGGACTGCCATATACTGGATGTTTTTCCCTTTTCACACCATTCTTTGTAAACCCTAGAATTGGTTGTGCGTGAAAATCCCAGTAACTGAGCAGATTGTGAAATACTCAGACCGGCCCGTCTGGCACCAACAACCATGCCACGCTCAAAATTGCTTAAATCACCTTTCTTTCCCATTCTGACATTCAGTTTGGAGTTCAGGAGATTGTCTTGACCAGGACCACACCCCTAAATGCATTGAAGCAACTGCCATGTGATTGGTTGATTAGATAATGGCATTAATGAGAAATTGAACAGGTGTTCCTAATAATCCTTTAGGTGAGTGTATATATATATATATATATATATATATATATATCTACCGGAATCAGCCGGTTTTCCGCATGCTCGGCCCGGACTGGTGACCAGCCGGTCAGTCTCACGTCTTTCCGATTCCGAGCAGCGCAGGCAATAACGTCACAGCCGCATGGAAACATGACATTGATGTGGAAGATCTTCACTGTGAGTGAAAAAAACATAAAGTTCGCAATTTGTAATATTTGTAAGGCTAAAGTAAACCGTGGGGGAACCACCACGATAACGTTCGGAACAACAAACCTAATTAGACACTTAAAACACCCTCACCCAGCTGAAAATACCGCTTTTAAAAAAGAAGCTAAAAAAGTTAAGCGACTAAAGCTAGCCAGAGCTCAGAGCCAGCCAGAAGTCAGCAGCATCTCCTATCTTTCCTTGGTATGAGAAGCGAAAAGACCAAAGGAATTACGAGGAAAATTATGGAATTCATGGCCCTGGATGACCAGCCGTTCTCCATAGTGGAGGACAGAGGGTTCAGAAATCTGATACATTTCCTCGATACAGAGTAGGTGGTACTTTTCCCATGTCGCATTGCCCGAGTTGTTTAATCTTGTGTCATGTCACACACGCAGCCTGTTACACGCATACCTGTCAACATTTGGGTACACAAATCCGGGAGGTGAAGGGGGGTGCTGGATGGCAGAGGCAGGCTAAATACATATAAATTGTACCATTGTGATTTAATGTGCTGAGTAACATAATTTTTCCCACCGTGTCGATATTAAAATCAGTGCGACACACTTTGCAAAAGGCGTGGGTATTGTTGATATGGCTTCGGGATATGAAATTAAATGCTTTCGTCCAGCTGTTGTTAAATTTACATTTTGTATTTTTTTTTTCGCCGGAGCACCAGCTGAGTCTCCTCCAATCTACCAGTGTTGCTTGATTCAACTTCTCACGTCTACTGCCTGTGCAGATTTCAACAGAGCAGCTGGGTTTTGGTTGCCAGGTTGAGGTCACAAATTATTAGAAATGTGTATGGTGCATCGATTGTGTGAGTTGGATGCGTTTTATACAAGATCTGGCAACTGGACAACCTTGGAATAATATATTGACGTGATTATTCATATAACGAGGTTTGGGCCATACAAATTACGGGAGTTTCCCGGGAGAAATAACAAAACGGGAGGGGGCGGGAGTTGGGTGTGAAATACGGGAGACTCCCAGGAAAAACGGGGGTGAGTGACGAGGTATGGTTACAAGCCGATCCCGAAGCAGCAATCAGTTTTACCTCTGATATTTGGTATCTTAACGTCAGCTTAATGTCAATGTTGAGCGTATTGGACACTTCAGTTTTGTTCATAGGCTTGTAATATTTGGAATTGTTTTGTTAGACGAGTAAAAAATAGAAAAAGGTCAATTTATAAAAATAGTGGAAAATGACATCTGTTTTGTTATATAAAGCAACTCATTTGCAGTTAATTGCTATTTCTACCTCTTTCCAGTCACAGAGCACTTTATATATCAGAAGTCAGAGAAGATCCTGTAACTTTGTTTGGGGGAAATTGTAATGTTTAATAATTTATTTTATTATGAAAATTTATAATTTTGCATTGAAGGGAGGTAGATTTTGTTTGTATATGCGGTCAATAGTTCTTAGAAAATCGGAATCGGAAAAAATCGGTATCGGCAGGTCACACTTGGAAATAAATCGGAAATCGGAATCGGCCAAGAAAATTGCAATCGGTGCATCTCTAATTAGGGCTGTCAATCAATATTTTTTTTTATCAAATTAACAATAAAAATCATATAACAATAATTCAATATATAACGATGAAATAATTAGACATAGTTATCTTTAAATATCTATAAAATATATATATATATATATATATATATAAATATAAATTAGAAAAATATTCAGATAATTAAAATGCATTAAATTCTTGTGGCAGAAGAGTTAATCATTGATAAGACCATTCAAAAAGCGGCTTTAGAATGCAATGTAATGTTTACTACCATATTATTGATCATAATATACTGTATACAACTGTACCCATCACAAATGCATTAAATATACCACTCTCAAGAGAACACAATAAGTGAGGAAGAGTCATAAATATTGTATGACTGCCATTAATCAGTAGAGGGCAGTAAGAGTGCACACATGTCAGGAGAAACCCAATAGCACTCACTGGATAATGAAAATTAGATATGTGATATGTATATTTGAGGTGAGTAAGGCGCCATCCGCAAATGGAAGAGGGGTTGATTTTATTCAAGGCATATATTTTAAATGACAGTTATGGACATAATGTAAAGACAAGAAATCTGTCTATTTAAATGATAATCTGCACTCTGATAGGATGGAGGAAGTCGCTAGGGGCCAATTTGACTGATCTCTACTTCTTATTAGAATTGTCCTGACAAACACCCACAACACGGTGGATTTTTCACAGGAAAGCACCACTCACATTTTCTTTTAAAAAAAAGCAAATATCTGGTACAATAAATTATATCATATTATTTAATATGACCTATATATACAAAATTTAAATATATTTAGGAAGTGTTCCATTCAGAAGTGATCATCCTTATGCCCTACTCTCTTTGAAGACTTAACCAACCACTGTGAGATCTTTGGTGGGTTTAAAGGTGTCAAGGTGTTCACCTTGGGTTTAAAGGTGAAAGTTAATTCAGAACTCCCTTTTGAAGACATTTCTGATGGAAATTATCTTTGAAAAATGATCTTACCGGATGACTGTATTAATTGCTTTCCATTCAAAGTGCAGGGTCTGAAGGCATCATTTATGCCATTTGGAACACAGGGTTAATTTAGGATCTTATAATTGATCCATTGAAGACCACAAGAGAGTAAACTGTAAGAAAAGATTCAAAGGCAGCTAGAAAACTCAAGGGAGAACTCTAAATGCTCTTACAAGAACTGATCAAAACTTTGACACCAATTAGTTTTCCTTGTCAGTCCTTTTTGTCTAAAGCATAGGTGTTCAACAGGAAGCCCATCTGTTATTTTTTTTAATCTCAATTAAATGTTTGTGGAAAAAATAAAAATATTAAATATTAGTTACCTATAAAAGGTAACACTTTACAATATTGTGTTTACTACACTACATTGGGGTACATGAACAATCATCTACTAATACCAGGATTAATACTTCAAGGAATGTCTGTGTTCAGAACAATTTCGATTGAAAGCATTTATGGCATAATGTTGATTAACACACAAAAAAAATTTAACCTGTCCCCCCTTTTCTTTGTGAAAAATGAAATAAAAAGAGTTAGTGAGGCACTTACAATGGAAAAATGTGGCCAATCTGTAAACTTTGAAATACTATTTCAAAAGGCATAGCGACAAAATATCAAATCAAGAGTAGTGTCAGTTCATGCAGGTCACATGAGTCAAGCACACAATCAGTGAATAAAGTATTCATTCAAGTTTTCCATTCACTTCCACTGTAAGTGCCTCACTGGAACCTTGAAAGGAGTGACAAGTCAAAATAATTTCTTGAGGTACTTGAGGTATGCTGTTTATTGAGCTGAGCCCAGAACATTCCTTTATAAGTTTAAAACAAGTTTACATCACATGTACAATGTAAAGTTTATGCCTGTGTACATCAATAGTGATTATTTTAATGGCTTTGCAATGTAACATCATAACAAAGTATGCAGTCTGTCACTCTCATGTCTTCCTAGGACTCTTATTTTGAATCACCCCCCCCGGACTACATTTCCCAGAATTCACAGCCCTCATCACTTCCATATGTTCCTTATAATCCTCACCTGTCCTCCATTCCATCATCTGCCCTTGTTTGTATAAATAACCTCCTGTTTTGTTTATCTATTGTCAGTCCCTGAAGTGTTACATCGTGTTACGTTGTGTTGAAGTGTTACGTTTAATGGTTATGTTGTGAAGTTTAAAATTATTGTTTGTTTCATTCCAGCATTTATTCCACTCCAGTGATTGTCATTAAGATATTTAAAGTATCTACTCCTACATCTCCACTCTTCCACTCCAAGTACCCAACATTACAGAAGGACTAACCCAACAAGATTGATATATCTCCTGGCGTCAGGATCCTCCTCAAGCAAGGGGGCTGTCCAGTTGAAGACCAGGTCCATGAGTTTTTATATCTGGTGAATTTAGTGCACTTTAATCACCACTCTCTGGTGATTTTCTTCAGGTCTGGTCTTAATAGTGCACTAAATGAGCTCATGCCTCCGGTGGATCCTCACTGGACGCCGCTCGAGTTCGTAGATGTGGCTCTAAAAGTTAGCAGCTCACCTTTCACTGTGAGTGTGGTGGATGAGGACTTTGAATCTCCTCCCAGAGTGGATGCTTCCAAGCCTGCCACGGCTCCTCCCTTGAAGCCTGCCACGGATAACTAGCCAGTGCCCACACCTGTAGCCTCGACCGTCCCAGAGCCAGTGCCTGTAGCCTCGACCGTCCCAGAGCCAGTGCCTGTAGCCTCGACCGTCCCAGAGCCAGTACCTGTAGCCTCGGCCATCCCAGAGCCAGTTCCTGTAGCCTCGACCGTCCCAGAGCCAGTTCCTGTAGCCTCGACCATCCCAGAGCCAGTGCATGTAGCCTCGACTGTCTAGCTCCAGCTCCGCCTTGGTCCATCGGTCACCTGGCTCCGCCTTCGGCTCCACTAGGGCCCTCCTTCCCTCCAGTTCGCCTTGGTCCTCAGTCCCTCTGGCTCCACCTTAGTCCTCCAATCCCCTAGCTCTTCCTTGGTCCTCCGAGTCTTTGGTGCTACCTCAGTCCTCCGAACCTTCGGCTCCACCCTGGCCCTTCGAGCCTTCGGCTACTCTATGGGCACCAAGTTTCATGACTCCACCCCTCAAGCCTTTCACTGCTCCACCTTCCATGGCTCCGTCCCTCTAGCCTTTCACGCTCTGCCTCCCAAGGCTCCGCCTCCTACAGCGATTCCACTCGCTCCCTCTGTGTCTCCTCATACAGCAGTTCCACCTGCTCACCCAGAGACTCCTCCTACAGCATCCTGATCCAGTCCCTACCCTGTGGCCATCTCCCAGGCCTCCTGACCCAGTCCCAGCACATAACGGTTGAAGGCCCCTGGCCTAAAGGTGATAAAAGGTTCCCTTTAAATGTTTTCTGAATCCCACATTTGTGAGCCACAGATGAAAGCCTGAGAAACAACCCATAAATAATGTTTAAAAAAAATGAATCCTGCTTTTGGTCATTGTAATTTGCAAACCTCATATTGGCCATTGCACTGAATCCCATTTGCTTTGCTGCCTCTCAAATGAAGCCAAACAAAGCCAGATCAATACAGATCTATCTCAGCATGCAACTGTGGTCTCTGCAGAGCATCAAATATGCCACTGAACACAGGAGGAGGCCTGATAGCTATCTCAGCATGCTGAGATATGGCAAGCTCTCTCTTCATTTCAATACAAGCTCACTGAGCCGCTTGCGAATCCTGGAGTTCATATCAGCAAACGGGACACATGCCACCAGTATCTCAGTAGTCAGTACCACCAAGCAGCCCAGACACACTGCCTGATTAACTGATTGCATCAGGGACGTCTATTGAGAACAGAAAAGTGGGCTGCTTTAGAGGAGGGTAATGGGAGTAGAAAATTATCACGAAGAAATTGATTGTGTCCAGGGTCTTCATGGTATGAAAATGTAAATGAAGTGTAACTTGTTGAGGGGAGAGATTTTGAAATGTTGCCAAGTAACAGAATTATTTAAAATCTAAGGGCTACAATGGTGAACTCAGATTGCTAGCAAAGACGTTCGATAATATGGGGCACTAAGAAATGATAAATGAGGCTAGGAGGAAGACTTCATTATCTTCATTACAAACTGATTCAAATGACTAATTATCAAGATATCTTGATAACCCACCAGCCTCGTCCTCTCAGAGCAAAGTCCTCAATACTGTATACATGCTTAAATAATGTATATATTGAAATGTATTTATAAGTTTTAGATTTATCTGCTATTTTACTTTAAAATATAATATTAGTACTCTCAAAACAGATATTTTTATTTTGACATATAGAAGGTATTTTCTATCATATACAAATGGTCCATTTATTACTCATTACCCCTTAATGGAATTTACCAGGTTCAATCAAAGTCTTTCTAGCAAGTCCACTGTTGGCCAGCTTTGGAACGCTCCCAGCAGGTTATTTCCACTCATGACAGTGCAGCTCCTTTTATACAAGGACTAACAATAACTATTCTGTTAAAACTTGTGTATTATTTGAGATTTAAAGTTATTTGGATTGTAATTTGCAGTTGTCATTTTGAGTTTTAATGTTTATAGTATTAAATGGTCATAGCAATGTAGTAAAATTGGATTTCATATTGCAAAAAATTAATTAGTAATTGATTTTATCACACTAAAATCATGTTAACACGCAAACTGTTTACGTCGTCTTCTTTTTTAAAACAGTATTTTAACATTTACGCATTGGCCCATTCACTTCCATTGTAAGTGCCTCACTGAAACATTTATTTATTTAATTAGAAATGTTTTGTGGTACCACTGGTATCAAATATTGTTGATTGAATTAAACTTGTATTGAACCTGGAATATTCCTTTAAGCTACACTGCATATTTTGGTGGAGCTCTGAATACCCACTGACTGTAAGTGCAATAGCTCACATGATGATGCATTTGCAGTTAAGAGATATGTTTCTTTTCTATTGTTAAGCCTTGCCTGTGGCCAACAACTTTGCCAAACTGACGACAACAACATCATTAAAATAATGATAAAGCAGACACTCATTAACAGTGCTAAATATTTTTTCTTTGATAAACACATAAAAAAGCAGATTCTAGCCAAAAGGAATCTGTATTTACAACTCCGATTTGTAATTTAATGAAAGCCCAATTTCACTTTTGTCTCAGTGTGAGAAAGTGAGAAGGGGTCATGATAAAGTAGATTGAAGAATTTTCAGATGAACTTAAAGGGATAGTTCACTCAAAACTGAAAATTGTCTTTTCAACATAATTTTCTTACCTTCAAGTTCACAATGAAAGTGGTGACTGAGGCTAACACTGCCTTTGGCTGACGAAAGCAAACATTTATCTTGCGATATTACTAAAACATTTTGGTCAATAATGATATACTGTACATCACGATATACACATTTGTATGGAAAGTTATTCAAAATCTGTGAAAATAAATATTTCAGAGAGTTCCCTTTTTTCTTCTTAACAGATGTCCGCAGTAATGGTAGACCTGTAATGTCCATTGCAATGACACAAATTTATCAATAAATAAAATATATTTTTATTTAAATTAGTTATCCATTTTATCTACTTGGCATTGTTTTGCAATACTCTCTTTATAGTTAATCTACTTTTTTAAGCAAACACCTTGATCACTTTTTATTTAAGATTTAGCCTTTCATTGGATACAGGAAAACTTTTGACCTTTAGACATGACCTTCCATAACACCGACATCCAGACTAAACACTCCCACCTTAGTAATTACTACAGGAAACCTAATTCTTCCAGAACATATTAATAAATTTAACTCAAACGTTGTTTGGAAAACAAAACCTGTCCAAATAGAGCTTTGGAACTACAAAATATAAAACATCTTTTTAACATTGACTCTTTGGGACTACAAGCAATTAATTTCACAGTCAAAGCTTTCATTTCCCTTATGCCTATGATTTATGCCTGAGACAAAACAAAAAGCAAAAATCTTTTGAGCTCTTTCACAGTCCAAGAATTTGCTTTTAAACTCTCTCATCTACAAACTTTCAGTAGACAATACAAGTCTAGTTCAAAGGCAAACACATCAGATTGTGAAGAATAAAAACAATAACATCTTCAAACAATGCTATGCAATCTTTTCACTTTGTATACATTCCCATAGCGGAAAAAATCTTGCACACTAGAGACTGGTACCAACGCGGCGGTGCTATATAAAATCATGCAATCGAGCCAGGCCCTAAAGCTTTCCTAGGTTTTCAAATAAGGCATGTGCAAGAGTAATAAATCACCCCCATCTGGCAACTTTCTTACACCAGTGACTTGGAAGACATGGATCAAAAGGAAGAGCTTTTATTTGTATTCATTAGCTGGTGCCATGTATCCTTCATTTTCTCAAAAAGCACCACATTATTCAAACACATAAAACATGGATTTCTTTTTGTTGGAAAATGCCAGTGAATGGATGTAGAATACATGGCATCTTGCAAGCCACTTCGATATGAACATCTGAACCCTGTCACCTGCTTCTTTCATCTCCTTGCTTTAATCTTCCTTTTATTTCCTCTTCTTAAAACAGCTGCTGTTCAATTTACATCTTTATTAGTAATTTAATCCTCCAAACTCTGATTATAGGGATAGAGAGGTCAGTCCATCGGCATAGAAAATGTCTTCGTTCTTCCACACAATTGTACCTTTCTTTGATATAGTCTTCTTTGAGAGCTCCATCATACATTTGCTTGTTTTGAAGGCAAAACCGGCACAATGCAACCCAGTATCATGAAAAGTCAATCATTTTATGAGATAAAAAAATCATACGTTGGCTCGTATAAAAAAAATTAAAAATTTGACTCCCATAGAAAATAGTAAACGATTCAATGAACAATGTTATGATAACACAAACCTAAGTCTAACCATAAATTCTAACCCCTTACCTAACCTTTATTTTATTAGAAATATTTTATTTTATGTAATTACTTTTGTGCAACTTTCTTAAAATGAAGTGTTGGATAGAAGGCTCGCTAAAATTCTGTGCCTGATTTTTATCGGTTTGAAATTCTATTTGTTGATTTGCTGCTCTAATAGTCATACCCTTTCATATGAGC
The DNA here is from genome assembly GCA_032164185.1 of Moxostoma hubbsi. NCBI lineage: Eukaryota > Metazoa > Chordata > Actinopteri > Cypriniformes > Catostomidae > Moxostoma > Moxostoma hubbsi. Next base: position 8,129,611 of record JAVLUX010000048.1, read on the forward strand.
CAAGTCTTATGATATCGCATTTCTTGTATGAATAATTATGAGTTTTTATGACTTTGTTGACACAATGACATACCAAAAACATCTAATCTGAAAAGTGTGTGGGTATGGCTGGCCTTAATTTCATTGCACAGTGGAGAAGTAGGAGCGACAACTTTGAAATTTCTAAAAGAGGGGTCAAATTTTAAGTATTCATGGAAGGTACTTCAATCTAAACAATTATGGCGGTTAATCATAAATCCCCCAAAAAATCAAAAATATATGCCATTTTTTTTCCCATTTTCAGTAATTTTTTCCCCAAATTCTGGTTAATTTTTTATTTGCCCCTGACCCTGATTGCTACACTCCCTGGTGAAAAAAATAAAGGGGGAAAATCACTAAATATTTGCATTACATTTGCACGTGATATTTCAGCACAAAAACCTGCATCTTATTTCCTAACCATCCGCAATCTAGTTGCACACACAATCAATAGCAATGAAATAGCACCACGTCTTCAGTATTTATATTGAATCATTGTCATTTCTTTATGTGCAAACACACCTCCTTTCTAAGTAAATTAGGCTCATTATATATTGAATAGATATTGAAGCCGGAAGTCATATCACCCTGCAGCTTTCACCTGGTCACCCACTGAAGCTAGGCAGAGTTGAGACTGGTCAGTACCTGGATGGGTGACCTCATGGGGAAAACTAATTTAGCTGCTGTAATTGGTGTTAGTGAGGCCAGCAAGGGGAGCTCTGTGTGGGCCCTAATGCCACAGTATAGAGACTGGACACTATCATTTTAAAAAGCACCATCCTTCAGATGAGACCTGTGGTCATTAAAAATCCCCGGTGTCCTAGCTAAAGTCCCCCCCATTGGTTCTTATCAATCATGGCCTCCTAATTATCCACATCCATGAATTGGCTCTATAAATATACTCTCTCCTCTCCACTAACAGCTGGTGTGTGGTTGGCATACTGGCGCATTATGTCGCATCATCCAGGAGCATGCTGTACACTGGTGGTGGTTGAGGAGAGTCCCTTGTTCACTATGTAAAGAACTTTGAGTGAAGTGTCAAAAAGGTGATATACAAGTATAGCATTCATTCATTCATATATATTGTGCTTCATTCACAAAATGCTGTGCTGTTTGCCCGACGCAATAAACAATGCACTTTTACAGACAGAGGAATGCAGGCGGTAAACTGAATTTAATTTCAAAGAGACATTTATGTACATTTCTGCTGATTATACCAGCACTAACTCATGAAATAATGATCAAATACAGTGGTGTGCTGCATTTTCCACATCACAGTGCTCAAAATGGCATTATAAACCAGCAACTGCGCTTTGTAAATTGCATCCAGCACAGTTGACTAATCTGCATAACTCTTTTAGTGAAACAGGCGCTAAACTGGCGCAGACACACGCAAATAAACAATGCTTTTACCGGATCCAATTGAGCCTAAGTGAATTCCTCCCATAGTCACTAGTTTACACAAAGTGAATAAAGCTTCTCCAATATAATTGCAACTCTACGGCTTGCTGATTTCGGTTAGTGTCTTGGCTTCATAGTGAAATTGAGCGAGAAGTTGATTTTCAGCCTGAAACCTCCAGCTTATTCCGTCTAGTCTCAGAATTCTTATCTAGCTTGTCCTTGTCCACCTCTCCTCATATAAATCAAATAAAGCTGTCACGATTGATCAATCCTCTCAGATTGAACTTGTAGTCTTTTCTAGATAGAGTCATCATGAAGCTAGCACATATCTGCGGAAATATATCTGGGAAATTGTACTGGAAGTTAGTCTCAAAAAACTTTCTGTAAACATTAAAACATTTAACCAGTCAGAAATGGTTTGCTACTCTTAGTTGTTTTTCAAACCTAGCCAGCTGACAAGTGCACTTAGACTGGCTTCTTATTACAAGAAGCTTGGTAAAGCAGGTAAACTAAAATTAGGGAAGAAATTTGGCTTCTGCTTTCATAACCAGTCACATGAGGACTGCCCTCCTGAGGGGACCAGCTTAGACCAGCATGAGTTTCCATAGTAGTTTTGTATTGGTATAACTGGTGCCTCAGAATTAGGGTTGCCACCTTGAAATATGGAAACCTCCCTGATGGGACACACCAAAGCATTTTGCCATCTGACTGGGGTTCCAACTGAGCCTGGCTTAAAAATACAGGTATTGATTTGATACAGGACATATTATTTCATCTTTAAATATGGGACGATCCCTTATTTTACAGGATGGGTGAAACCCTAATCAGCATATCCAAAGTGTTCACCAGCAAAACATCAGCACACCAGCATCCAAAAACCAACAGATGGGTCTTTTCAGTAGGGTGGGCCCATACCATTGTGATTCCCAATACATGAAATTCCTGTCATCAATCATTCCTCCACCTGGCCATTGGAAACATAGTGGTTTTATTGACTTTATCTAAAGACGTTTGCAGCAGTACATTTGTTACTGTAACATCATTAATCACATTATGACAGCACACTCACAATGGAGTATTCTTCCAAATTGACCAAACATGTTTGCCACTATATGATTGGATGTGTTAGATACAGTATCCCACTAGACCTCTTTCTCTCTTTAGAAGATATCCAAAACCAGCCAACATCAACATTTTTTATGTTAACTCTTCTACCAGTTCAAGATCCAGGCAGAGGCAGCAGGGAAATTTAGCAGAAGGCAGGAAACGAAGTGTTAAAATTAGACTAATTTATTTAATACTTTTGGTTGCATTTTTCTCAATGGCCAGTCTGACCTTATCTGATCAGCACAAACTCAACAATGCTATTATACCAAGCAAAGACAACAGAAACAAAATTACTGTTTCACAACATGGTCCTGTGATGTTGAAGACCTTGAAATGAAGAAAACTTAGTGAAACACAGCACACAACATAAAATGAAACAGTAAAGATTATAAAAATGAAAAGTAATGAGTAAAAATGTATTTATAAATTGATATACATTATGTATGAATAAGGTCTTGATATATGTAATGAATAAAGAAATTAGAACATTAGAACCAAATGGGATTCGTTGTGTTTGGAAAAAGTCCCTTTTAAGTCAAGAAATCTCCATCGTGTGCATCGCACATTCTGTTTGTAGCACATTTTAACTTATTTAATTAAAAAAGCAGCATTTTGCAGTTTAATAATCACATTGGGTTGTGCAGCTACCTGATTTTCCGGAAGTGAGAAGCTACCGTCAAAAACACACGGAAACAGAAAGGGCTTCTTTCCAAAATAAAAGCTGCAGCCAAAATAAATGCTCAATTTAAATGGAAAAAGATGTGACAGAAATATATCACTACTGTATAGTTGTGTAATACTGCTTCTACTCCTTATAATAATAATAATAATTGTATTATATTTAAGCTATATCTCACATCTGTGATGCTCTGTTATGCAGCACTTTATTAGACAAAAATAACTCCAGTGTTATATTTTAGATTGTGCTGTGAGGATCTGTATAAAAGCACTACATTTGATAAAAATAATACAAAATTATGTTGAAATTCATTGTCCTAGAGTATTTTCATATGATTAAGGTTTTTAAAATATGGTATTGGGACATACCTAATCTCTAAGGTACATGAGTTCTAAGAAACAATGTATGAAAATGGAAAAAAAGTGAAGAGTAGGAACTCACGCACATCACCCAGCATTGATACATCAACTTGAACCTCAGCCAAGTACCAGCACTTTTAACCAATCTCCACCCCCATATAAGGATACCATAGATGGTTAACGTTACATCTATAGTCTTGAACTTTGCTTTATACTGCTTTATTGATTTCTTGCAAAGATAGCTTAAGGCAAGATATCCCATATGCATAAAAACTAGATCTTCTGCTCAGTTGGCTCAGAAGAAGTGTGAGCTTACAGTCTCTGCCTGATGCACTGCAAATAAAATAAAATAAAATCTTATTTGTCTTATAGTTTTTTGTCCAAATATCCTTAAATGAGAAAAGCACAATGGAATAATATATTAAGTCATGTTTTCAGATAACATAATTTGGTGGGGTTTTGCTTAAAACCAGAAAAAAAAAATCCAGATAAAATGTTGTTGTAAAATGTCTATATATCTATATGTGTGTGTTTTTTTTTTCCTCAAACAAATATTTGTTGTTCATGCTAGGGCCTTTTTGATGTAAGATCTCAACCCAAATTTGTTCTATATAAATAAATAGTACAATAGAATTACTGTTCTAAGCTTTATGAGACCTACAGTATTATCTGTCACATTGCTGGTGAAATAAAGTGGTTAAGGGGTTAAATAAACATACAAATTTTGCAGTCAAAAACATGCATTTAATCACACGCATCTGCAAAATTCAGCCACTGACGTCACCAAAGAGAAGTGTGAAGGCCTTTTAATTGAAGTCTAAAAATAATGTTAACGCAAAGCAATGAAAAACATTTAAGGTGCACTTGACGTTGAGCATTTATGAATCATTCAAACAGATACTACACAATAAATTATAAATAAGCCATTCATTGGTTTTCAAGACCAGAGGAGGTTGTCAATACAGCAAACACAAAACTAAAGCACTCACAAGCATGCCTGAAGTATCCATCGTCCTTGGCTTAGAAAAGAACGTTCATAAAACTGTGTCTTGATTGGCTTTCCTGGTTTTTAGACAAAAGCACCCTAGGACAAGTCACACCTTAAATTAAGTTCCCTTTAAAAAGGATAGCGATCACTCTGCAAACCTAAACCCCCCAAAGATCAGTAGACTAGGAAAGATACCAGTTAATGAAACTGAAAACACCATCTCCCACTCCAATTACAAACTAATCCCCCTCCCCAACACTTGGAAATGTTCAGACCCCCATCCTAAAAGCTTCTGTAGAAGTAGTGCATTGCACAATACCCTTGATCCTGCGTCTGATGACCCCCAGTCGGCACTTGAGCGAAACGGAAAACATATCCTCCTCTTACCGCCTCCTCTCCTCTTCAGCGACTCATCGTTGAAGGGGGAAAAAAAGCAAGAGAGAGCAGAAAATAGCTCCAAAGCACTGAAAGAAGTCACATGGCACTCTGAGGAGCAGTCCGCCACTCCGCAAAGGCAGGGAGACAAAACCAAAAAATGCAATTACTCTTTCTCTACCTCTCTACATGTTACATCCTTATCCAAGCTGAGGAAAGTTGTGGTGCTCTGAGGCGAGGCGGCAACTGTCAGAATGACAGTGCGAGTAAGGGAGAACAAAAAGAGCCTGAGAATACACAAGTTGTTCACGCTCCTGCCAAAGAACACCTCCGCATCTGAGAGCTCCTTGTCATGTCTTTCAATTGGTACAAGAATGGTAATCAATATTTATAACTCCTCATTTTTTCTGACATCACACACGTTACTTTTGCTGGGTTATTTTATTTTTCTCCTCAGTATCTCCCTCTAATCCTTCTCGCACTACAAAATTATATTCTGGGTTTCAAGTAAAATGATCTAAACATCCTTAAAACAAGACAATGTACTTCAGAGGCAAAACTGCACAAGATTTAAAGACTTGTTTTCAGATACATTTTTTCTTTAAAAAATGCAAAATTCTGGGTTCAATACAAATTTAGCTCAATCGACAGCATTTGTGGCATAATGTTTATTACCACAAACAAATTTCGACTTGTTCTCCCTTTTCCTTTCAAAGCAAAAAATTTGTTGACAGTGAATGGAAGTGAATGGGGCCAGTCTGTAAACATTAAAATACTCACAAGATACATGTAAACATGATTTTAGTGTGTAAAATTTGAACTTCGTTGCCATGATGACATTACATTGTAAATACACATTGATTTAAACAACTTTTCACCTCAATAATACACAAGATTTAAAATAATAAAATAATAAGCTTCACATTTCTGCCTTTAAATCCTCTATAAATTGGCCCCATTCACTTCCATTGTGAGTGCCTCACTGTAACCTTGATTTGTATTTTATTTTTAAAGAAAAGGATGGACAAGTCAGAATTATTGAATTTTTTTTGTATGTGTGGTAATCAACATTAATAAACAGCATTATATTGATGATTAGCTTAACTTGTATTGAATCCAGAATATTCCTAGTTAATCTTTCAATAACTCAAGCAACGTGGTAAGCAAAATTTACGATTTGAAGATATACTGTTTATTCTCTGAAGATAAGTCTTGTTAACTTTATATATATATATATATATATATATATATATATATATATATAGATATATATATATATATATATATATATAGATATATATATAGATATAGATAGATAGATAGATAGATATATATATATATATATATATATATATATAGATATAGATATAGATATAGATAGATATAGATATAGATAGATATAGATATAGATATATATATATATATTAGGGCTGCACGTTTTCAAGTTTTTCATTAACCGTTAACCGAGGCCCTTAACGGTTAATACCTGGTTAACCATAGTGTGCGCCAGGGATGGAAATTAACTTTTTTGTCCACCGGCCACTGTGGATTTCAAAATCTACCAGCCACTCAATATTTTTACCAGCCACTTTCTTGTTTTTAACCGACAATGTGTAACTGCATGTGAAAATTAATACTACAAGATCTACAATACTTAAGCCGTTTATTTAATCTCAAGTCTCAATGAAATACTGGCATTTTCTCTTTCTCTCTTATAGCCTACACACACAATCCATGAACTGATATTCATTTCAGTTCGCATACGAGGAAAACACAATGTTACGGACGTGAGCGCTCTGAAAGCGGCACTGAAAGATGCTTTAAAACTTCCACAGAGACATCAAACAGAAAGCACAAAACCTTTCTTTAAAGTGAATTTCGTTTTGTATTAATTGTGTCTTAATTTTAATCAATGTTTCATCAACCAATTGCCTGGATTTAATAAATAAGAATTAAATATAGCAGACGATATAATCACAAGCGGAGGCGCCGGCGCGTGAACTGGAGCTCGTCTCATAAATGAACCGAAACTCAGTGTATAAGGTAGCCTTGCCTCACAAATAATTCAAAACTAAAGAAAACAGACACAGACTGCTCTCTGCTTATGTAATCCGTAAGAAATGTGCATTTCTCTTTGGTGCGTTACTGCGAAGACCGCGAGTCAGCATCGTCAACTTCATCTTTGCAAATGACACGGACAAAGAAAAGACTTGTTTATTAATAAATAATTAAAATATCTCCTTGCTATATTTTACATATTCATAATCATTACTTTTGCTGGTTCTTTGTGACAGATTTTAGGAGCTTTATTGGCAGCGCCACGCCGCCACCCTTACATGAGCGCGTCACCGCACCCACCAGAATAGCCCTGTTTTTTTGTTAAGGATTTGTTTACTGCGTGTGTGATTCATTTAATGGAAAGCACATTCACTGAGTTGTCTTGCTAATCAGTGTCTCCTCGTTTATTCAGTCTCTGGTGGTGCAAAAATGTATTACAACTAAATTCAATGGGTTAATCGGTTAACCATGGACACCCCTAATATATATATATATTAGTTTACAGATGTTAAGATATCTCTTTTTACTGGAAAACAAGACAAAAATATTGATTAAAAAAACAGCTCTTTTCCCACAGTCTTTTCCACACTCTTGATCATTGTCTTTCTCTTGCTCACACACACCAAAAAGCTTTTGGGAATATAATAGAATTACTCTCCTCTCTTTTCCCATATTGAAAATCCACTTGCAGTATGGTGTAATTAATCACTGTAGTGCAGACATTCCCTGTAATACGACGGTTGATAAAGGTACAGTATGGGGTACATAGAAACATTACCTTGCATAAACAAAGTTCAAACGTGTACCTGTTTTTGTTATGCTAAATATAATGTAGGTGCAGGATACAAGATGCTAAGCACAACAGTTGTAAACCAAAACAACTTCATGTCTTTTATTAGCTGGGCAATTTTTCTGCCTGCAAACTAACAGTGTCTTAAAAAATTAAGTGACCCAGAGAGACGGCACTTTTAATCATGACTTAAAGAGTTCCCCAGGGCTCTGTGCTTGGCCCAATTAAGTTTTGTAGCATGATAAGTAAGCTCAGGGATTTACGTAGATTTCATACAGGGCATTCCAATTCTTGAAAGGCAACTTTGAAGCAATTAACCACAACAAAGTAGTCAAAATAGACAATCTAACATGTTTGTTGAGAGTCATATTTAAGATGGAGAGTGCAATTTATTCAGCATACTATAGCATCGTGACAACTCGTAATAATTTGTGTGAGATGGCAAAATCGTAAGATTTCTTATGACTTAGTTTGTACGTAAATGTGTGACTTTTATTTCCATAGACACCAACTAATTAACACACACAATTTCAAATTGAAAAAAATACAGATATCAAATTTGATCTCAACTCTTATAAAACATTATTTCTGTGAACAAATTTGGCTACTCAGTCCATATTTATTTATGCAATACAGATGTATATCAATAACCTGTAACACGCTTTCCTCGTTATGTTCCAGACCCAGATGTTTTCTTTTTCTGTCGTACACAAAAGTTATTTTCCTATTAAAATCATAGTTAGGTTTAGTGCTGGGTTTGGGGGTTAAACTCCGGCCACTCCTCCACCCTCTAACGGACAACAGCCGCACCTCCCCGGGCGGATCGGAGGCAGTCCTCCAGCAGCTGGCGGACGATCAAACTGTAGTCTGGCTTTTTTATGATGGTTTTGGAGAAGTGGCTTCTTCCTTCAGCCTTTCAGGTTATGTCATTATTGGACTCATTTTAATGTAGATTATTGTCTACCTGTTTCCTCCTGCATCTTCACAAGGTCCTTTGCTGTTGTTCTGGGATTGGTTTGCACTTTTTGCTCCAATCTATGTTTATCTGTAGTAGACGGAATGCGGCTCCTTCCTGAGCAGTATGATGGCTGCGTGGTCCCATGGTCCCATCCCTTGCTTACTATTGTTTGTACAGATTAACGTGGTACATGCACGCATTTGGAAATTGCTCCCAAGGATGAATCAGACTTGTGGAGGTCCGCAGTGTTTTTTTCTTAGGTCTTTTTTGATTTTCCAATGATGTCAAGCAAAGAGGCACTGAGTTTGAAGGTAGGCCAAGTACACCTCCAATTCAGTACACCTCCAATCAGAAGCTAATGGGATAATTGTCTAAAAGCTTGACATAATTTTCTGAAATATTCCAAGCTCCTTAAAGGCACAATTATCTTAGTGTATGTAAACTTCTGACCCACTGAAATTGTGATAAAGTCAATTAAAAGTGAAACAATCTATCTGTAACCAATTGTTGGTTTTGAGGGACCATTAGTTTGGGATGGGAACTAAAACTAGAGGCAGTAACTAATGTATATTGTGACACTAAAAGGTGTTTTTAGACATTCCGACCTATGATTTCCATAATTTCAGCTGCATATTTTACATTTATGCATTATGCAGAAACTTTCATTCAAAGCAACTTACAATGCATTCAAGCTACAACTTAGTAAGTATATCTGTTCCCTGGGAATCAAACCCATGACCTTTTGTACTTCTAGTGCCATTCACTACCAGTTGAGTAAAAAAAAAAATATCTTGCAAGGACAGTTGCATACATGCATTTCATGCAATCTCACATTGTAGATGGCATTCAACATGAATATGCAGAGCACAGTTTTTACACAGTTTTAAGTGTATACCTTCATAATTAATTAAGATTTGTAAATTATTGGTGCTTTATAATGGAAAAAAAAGAATGAGCTCCATGGAAGTCCCTATTCACCCAGAGTTTTGATGTGTGATACATATGACTACCTGCAATCTCACAAGTACAGATATGCATGTTAATGCCCTATTTCAAAAGCCTTTAAAATTTAAGTGTGTGCAAAACTAAAGTCAAGAGATATTTAATTTAATGATTAATTGATATTTTATCTCATCAAGATGAGATGCTCATATTTAATACTGCACTATAATTGCCTTATGATGTAATATTAGTTTTATGCTACAGCAACGTGCTAAATTGAGAAGAGAGAACTAAATGGTAAATGGCAGTAGATATTATTAAAAATTATCATCTTTGGTAGACATAAAGTACAGCTCACACTTAATGATATGCATTATGAATATCAAAAGGCTTTGAACTAGCACAGTTATCTAGAGAATAACTTTCTCAAGTGTGAGATTTAATTGACTGAAAAAAAAACCTGATTTAGTAATAACTAAAATTCACAATAAGAATTGGAACGCCCATCATTCACAATGTTTTACCCATCCTCCGCTCTTGCATGTTTATTTTATGCGTTCAGCTGCCAAAAGGTGTGTCATTCTGACAGGGCGGAGGGCGGGCCTGGGTCGTGATTTTACACACCCGGCCCCTTATCAGGCTAATCAACCCTCCAAGAGGGATAAAGGCCGACTGAAGGTGATGCAACGAGAGAGAGAGATCGTTTGTGGTCAGCTGACTCTCATGTTTGTGCTTGTTTCATTTGGTTTATTTCTTCATTAAAGTATTATTTATATTGCCAAGCCGGTTCTCGCCTGCTCTTTGCCCATCTAAATTACTTTACAGTCATGTAATCTAAAGCTTCATTAAACCCATTTTATTGTGTTTAAGGCTATGTCCAATGAGTTTCTCAACATCATTGTTTTCCAATATGCTGTTTACGGAAGTCTCCATTTTCCGTGGAGAAAAGCGCCATTCTAGTGTGGGAGAGGAGGCACAAACGTGGCAAAACGAATTGATTTTCAAATGAAAATGTATTAGTGTGGACGTGGCAGATTTGCATAAAAAAAAAAAAAAAAAAAAAAAAAAAAAATCTGCTGATTCCTTATGGGGGTAGGTTGTTGTATATCTTTAAACACCATGCACTGGGTGCAAAAAAGGTGGCGATCCATTACCCGAGACTAGACCATTATTTGCAATTATTTACCATTATTGAGTTTCCATTAGACTTACTGACAGAAGACCACCACACATGATATTGACATTCCTCTTAAACCTCATTATCAAGGACAACCGTATTTCCTTTTGCTTCATCTTTAATGCTTCTAAAAGTGAGAAATTATATGGCTTATGATGCATTTTAGCCAAATTAAAAGTCCTAGACCAACTACTCTCAAGCATGCAAACACAGGTGCGAATGCTTGGCCAATACATTGCAAGTGTATAATAATTACAGCTTAACTAACTTTAACAAACTTGGTCGGCAAGATTCTTTTCAAACTTTTGCTTCAAGGCCACAGTAATTGACCTGAAATATAAAATAGAAAACTGACCAAAGAAGATGACAGTTTGTACTAAGGCCCAGTACAGCACCACTTGTGGCATAGCAGAGAATGCAACACAAAATCAGACTAATTCCTGAAACTATTATTATGTAACTGTGGCAGGGTGGAGGGCGGGCCGGGTCGTGATTCTACACACCTGGTCCCTTATCAGGCTAATCAAGCCTCCGAGAGGGATAAAGGCAGACTGCGAAAGATAGTGCGGGAGAGAGAGATCGTTTAAGGGCATGTCCGTCATGTGTGTGTTTTGTGTTTGGTTTAAGTTGATCATTAAAATATTATTTACATTGTCAAGCCGGTTCTCGCCTCCTCCTTTCCCGTCTAAATCCCTTTACACTGGTGCCGAATCAGGACGGATACGCCGTAGTAGAGTTCTCGCTACTACCGTCCACCCCAACGGAGCAGCCGAGGCCGTCTGCCGGGGGATGAGGAGCCCAGCCATCTGGAAGCGGAGGAACAGCCGCAAACCACGAGGGGAGAAGGGGCTCCTAACCGACCGCCTGGAGCAGTCAGGGCCGCTGCCAAGGGCGGAGGAGTCCCCTACCAGCCGCTGAAACGCGGCGGGGTCTGAGACCGCCGACCGCGAGCGGGGAGGGGCTCGCTGCCGACCGCCTGGAGTGGGAGAACCGCTGCCAGGGGCGGGGGAGAACCCTTCTGTTTCCCGAGAACGCGGCGGGGCATTCCGTCCGCCAGATGCTAGAGGACTGCCTCCGATCCGCCCGGGGAGGCGCGGCTGTCGTCCATTAGAGGGTGTAGGAGTGGCCGGAGACCAAGGCTTGATTAGCCTGATAAGGGACCGGGTGTGTAGAATCATGACCCGGCCCCACCCTCCGCCCTGCCACATTAATATTTGTGAAATGTTCTGCTGCCAGTACACCCACTGTCCTCAATCTTTTGTAAAAACTATGGCCCTGTTTCATGTGGCTTTATAAAAAATAAACCATTATATAATCCAGTTCTTCAGTTCATAATTAATTCTTCCTTTGCAGTCCAACGCTCGACAAACAATATAAAATAAAACTCAGTATACTAATTTCTACGAAAGAAATACCATGTAAATAGCTGTTTCACAGTAGAGAAACGATGATTAATTTCTCCATTAATAATTATCTGTTTTTACTGTCACTTTGAGTCAGAAAATGCATCACATTTCCATTCAATAGTGCAATAATGTAGCTATGTGCTGCCTAAAAAGTGATGTTTTGTGTGTGTGGGGGGGGTTGTTTTTCCCCTAAAAGTTGAAAAAAGTTTCAGCTTCCAGTTTACCATTAAAGTTTTTTTTCCCCATACAGTATGAGTCTTGCATTCCAGTAAAAAAAGATATATGCATTTCTCAAAACTAGATCAAGTTTAGGAAAAAAAAAACTTTTATTTTTCAAACTTGAGATTTGTGCTATTTCTTTGTTTCACTCAAAGAAATGCGAATATAGATGTGTTCTGGTGCCTGGGCTTGCAACGTGATTTACATGTAAACTCATTATTGAAATGCATGCATGCCGCCCACCCTCCCAAAAAAAAAAAAAAAAACAGACCAAAAACTAGGCCATCTCCAGAATAGCAACATTCAGGCCTATTCTGTACTACATAATAAAGATGCCAAATAGAAAATTAATCCTCTTCTAGTAAAGGACAGGGAATTGTTCCTGTGTTATACCCTTGTTAGTAGTCTCAGTCTCTGATTTGTTTATTTCTTCCACTTTAGGCACTTTTGGAAAATAAACTCTCTTAAAACACACTTTTTAAATTCACAATTTATTATTTTATCTACTGACAAGTTATATTTACATATTTTTTTTTCTTCATACATCATGACTCATATTTCATTTCAAACATGCCAAAGTCACTCCCTCAGGGCAAGCCTCGAGGGTTAGCTTAACGTGGCGGGATGCCCACAGGGAGAAAAGAGGCCTTCAGAATGGAAGTCAACAGAAGAGATGCTACAGCATACTGAATAAACTGCTTTTATGAGAAAACATCTCATCACTTAATAAACTGACTGCCTGTCTGCAAATCTTCAACTTCTTTTCCATGAAATAATCCTTTTGGAGAGAACTTTGATTGGAGTGTACTATGAAAAAAATATCTGTTGAATAAGTGAAGTCACTGGCATTTTGTGTGATTAATTGGGATTGGAGGGAAATTGCATACTTCCGTCAGTCATCCGTGCAGGTTTACGTCACATCCGTAAATAAAGAAAAGAAGGTCCAGCTAACTATTACAGTGTGTGTATATGTGCGGTGATAGGTGTGGTGGTAGCTTGAAACTGACAGCTTGTAGCCACAACACAAGAACAACACTGAACATGGATCATTCAAAAAGGCGACCCTCTGGGGAATCATCCGTTTTCAAAATAAAGCAACCTCGAACTGAGCAGAGTCTGCAAGCAAAAAGGAAAAGTGACAGGGCCTGTATTAAAACAAGAAACAACATCGGCTTGGCTTTTTCAAAGGAGGCAACAACTCAAAAGTTTCTCTCGCATATGGATGCTAAGCACAACCATTTAATTGGATTACTAATGGATATTCAACTATCAAATAAGCTAAATAACTGTAACCTCTAATCCCACAAAACTATTTGTAAGTAAGAAAAGTAAGAAACATGAAAAGCTCCACTAGAGAGCGGCACAAAAATGCTTCTGAGCATCCCGGACACAGATGACATGCTTCAACTAACCGAAGCTCACGACACAACACAATCCTCGCTGTGCATTCAAAAGTGTACAGCTGCTAGATTATAAATATTGCTGGGGCACAAAATGAAGTTTACAGCATCCAACATTTTGATGAGCCTTTTTACTGCTAAACTATGAATTAAAGCATTGTAAGACAGAAGGTGAAGAATGATTCCTGACAAACACTCTCTGCAGCAAACCTGTAGATTATGCATAGTAACAGGAACATTATACAAAGTAGAGGATTTGACATCCAACAGTGAACAAGCAGCGCTTTTGATGGTGCGTTGATGGCTGAGACAGTGGTGCATTAAAGGACTGAACGTAAAGAATTAAAGAGAAGAAACTTGAAGAAACTCGTTGAACTCTGCACAAATATAGCTTCCTTTATTTATCTATAAATCAATTTAATTAGCATTAAGCTAAAGGTGTCATTTTTATATTTAAATGTTAAAAAACATATTTTTCATCAGGGAGAAGATTTTAAAATGGTTTGTCTCAAGAACTGCGATTTGTAAGAGAATCTAATTTTTGCCCCCAAACAAATCATGAGTAAAACGCAGATAATCAGTGTTATCGTAGTTACTCCCTTTTGTATTTGTAGCGCAGTATAGTTTAAAAGTATAGTTCAAGTCCTGGAACTCAGCAGTTGCTGCGTCATTTCTCTAATGAGAATGACAGTTTAGCCCAGACTTCTGTAATCAGGACGCAGCTGTAGGAGGACTGTTGTGCTTTTGTATCTCTTGTCTCAGTGCTGAGGCTATCAGCTTTCAGACTTAAATGGAGTGAGTCTGTTGGGTAATGATGCAGCAGAGCAAGGGTGAACATCAACGATGCACTGGCGGGCTCACTGATTTTTATCTGTGATTGGCCAAGGCTGATGTTGGGGTGGCACAGAGTTAGTTGCCTGAAGCTCGGATCAAAGAGGCATGATTCACCCACAGTTTGAGCCATCCAGCTCTTGTTCATGACTGATCTCAGTTCTGATGTTGAATGTTTGTCAGGGAGTTCAATAAACCAGCCAACACTGTGAACAAACAGTCTGAATGGGCGGCAACGTGATGTTATGATGGGGGTGGATGAGGTCGAGCTTCCCTCATTTTATCCTATCTTTCTTCATCTTTTAATGTCCCTTCCTATTTCCTTTTCTTTCTGTTCTCTGATATTCCTTAGGATTAAATCACACTGCAAAAGTATTGTTTACCATGAAAGATTTCTAAACGTTTTAAAAACAAGACACATTTACCAGAGAATAAAATTTGTAATTTGCTAGAGAACAGGAAGTGAAGGCTTTCACCAACGAGGCAGCCGATCTACACTTGTAAGCCGATATATTTTTGCAGTGTGATTAATCCTGAGGAAGATCAGAGAACAGAAAGGAAAGGGAATAGGAAGGGACATTAAAAGATGGAGAAAGAAAGGATAAAACGAGAGAAGCTCGTCCTCAACCACCCCCATCATAACATCACGTGGCCACCCATTCAGACTGTTTGTTCACAGTGTTGGCTGGGTGTTGGCTGGTTTAATGAACTCCGACAAATGTTCAACATCAGAACTGAGATCAGTCATTAACAAGAGGTAGATGGCTCAAACTGTGGGTGAATCATGCCTCTTTGATCCGGCTTCTGGCTACTAACACCGTGCCACCCAACAAAAGAGTCTGGCGAGAATGTGTTTCTCAAAAACAGAAGGGCAAATGGAGAAAGAAACCTGGTGCCTAGAGGAAGATCCCAGTGTTTTGTAATGACTTTTGTTTGAAAAGGTTATTCTTTTGCTTGGAAAATAGTACGGTAGACAGCAGAGAGTTCAAATGATTGAAAAGATAAAATGAAAGAAAAAAGAGACTTTCTATCAAACAAAGTACCAAAATGATAAAACATTTTTGACACGAATGAAGATGAAGAAACAAGTGTGGGAAAGAAAAAACATATCTAAGTTGTAGAAAAATGTTACACCAGTGATGACTTTGAAAATACAGATGTCAAAATGACTTTTGTAAAAGCAACACTTTGAGGCTGGATCACAAGGAATATGAGACACCTAGTTTAAGAAGCACAACAAAGTTGTGTCTTCATCTGTTCGAGCCCATTCTAGAAGCTGATCTCATTGTCTAACTTCTGATATAACATTGAAACTCAGTGCCCGCAAGTGGGCAGGTAAAGGTGCCAGTGGCCACATACACACAGCTGCTAAATATGTTTGTCAATACTCGTCTGAGTGATAAATCCCATTCTGTACACTCAGTATAGTTATTGAGGAGATTGACAAACCCAATCACATTTAAAACAGTTCAGTTAAAAACAATAAGTGTGGCACAACTCCAACACTGCCCACACCTCTACTTCAAAACCACTAGAAAAAAGGTCATTAACAAGAATTGCTACGCAACAAGCCAAATGAAAAAGGACATTTAATTTACACACTCAAGTCATCTTTTCATAAAGTTGTGTGAATGTGCCTGAATCTTTGTGCCATTTCATTTAGGATTCAAGATGGCAGCAGATATAGTTTTATTATAATTTATTTTTTACTATCATCTCGCCCTTCCTGTGGCTCACACTCATCACACAGGGAACACACTGTGAGTGGTAGAACAAAGCCACTCTGTGATAAACCATCAAACTTTGGAAACTAGCAACCGTGCAGGTTTTTATCTAAGTAAAAAAAGTTTGCCGTAAGAAGGTCTCATTTTTGATTTTGTCACTTCTTTCCTTAACAATAATGAGACAGCTAATGTATAAAATGATAAGTGTATTCACCTATTTATGTATTCACCTGATGAAATTGCAAAACATTTAATAGTAGTCACTTTAAATAGTGCAACAGAATGGCTCTGGAAGTTTATAGTATACTATAGTATAGTATAATACTATATACTGTTAAGTATTAGGCTAAAGTATACTTTAGCATAGAATGTTTATAGTATAGCATTGTATAGTCGGCCATAGTAGTGGCCGACTATAGTATAATACAGAAGACTATATGCTATTAATATAGTTTAGCATAGCATGAAGGCTATAGTATAATACTGTAGGCTATAGTAAACATATAGTGAAGTGTGCTGTTGGATAGTCTAGAAGGCTGTAGTATAATATAGTAGAGTATAGTGAAGTATAGTGACTTCCCCTGCCCCAGGTGCCACTCATCAAGATGGGTCACCAAGACGATCCGGAGGCCTTCTTGAAGCTCTTTGAGTGGATGGCGGGGGCATGTGGTTGGCCGAACACCCAGTGGGCGGTCTGCTTGATTCCACTACCATCAGAGAAGGACAAACTCGTGGCGCAGCAGTTACCAGCGGAGAACCTCCTGGTGTATGCAGACTTAAGGAAAGCCATTATGCAATATGTTGGCCAGACCCCAGAGCAACAGCCATTTTTAAATTGGTCTGCTACAATTTGCAATATACACACAATTCTGTTGGAACCGGCATATGAGGACATAATTTTTTGCATGTTTATTAGAGGCTACTAGTTACAAATTAAAAGGGGAAATGAAAAATGCACACAGCAGACATGCTCAGGTCTCAGGAGGGTATAGTATAGACTGTAGTAAAATATAGTATAGTATTACAGGCTAAAGTATAATTTAGCAGGCTTAGTATAAAACAGAATGTAATAACACAGCATATAGTATAGTATAGTATAGTATAGTATAGTGTTTTACATTACATACCTTCTTGGTGTAAAAGGCAATGATCCTGTGCATTTATGGAAAAGTAGCTGCCCATGTGCCTATACATAGTAGATTAAGCTTGGTCATGCTCATTGTATATTGCCACCAAAACTAAGCCCCAAACAACACCACAGCCAGATACATTTTCAGGTTTCATAATTCTGTGGAAATGCAACAAGAAAAAATTCCGCAGACTATGAATATTCAAACTGAGATTAATTAAATACAGCAAACATTTCATTATCTCAGTTCTGTAGATTTCATCTAGTCGCTGATGCATTCAGTCCATATAAAGAGGAACTCAACACCATGAATATACAAAATAATTGTTGCAATTAGTGAATCAAAGTTAAAGAGAGAAGAAAAGAGTGGGGGGAAAAACATGTTCTCTGACCTAATTTAAGCTCCACACGAGCTGGATATGACTGGTTAAAATGAAATTAAGTCAAGTACTTGAAAATGAAGATGTAATCATGGTTGGTAAAGGATTACACATGCTTGGCATATTTATCTACCCATTTTTGGCTGTCTGACCTCAGACACAGCTACGGTAGAATGGTTCTTTGAGGCTTCTCTTCACACCACAGTGTGCAAAGCCACGGCTGAGCCCATAGTGAAGAAAAATGACAAAGGAGAGATCTCCTTAATATCGCAATTGTTTCTCCCAGACAGTAATGAGATTAATTGGAGGTCTTAGTTCATTTTATCAGGTTTTAGGGCTATACTAGCAAATCTAAAAGCCACTAAATACAAATATTTGATTTCATTGGGTCTATAAGTCACCTTAAACATGAAAGAGCAACCTCTGAGCCAAAACATTTTCTTTAGTAAAGTGCTAAGAGTTTTAAGGAGAACAATCTTGCCTCAGGTTAAATCTCATACTAACCTCCTTTACCTGTGACATAAATCAATTATAAAGCACATCAATATAAAAGAGGATTACCTATTTCCTACATTTCCAAATTCCACCAAGCAGTCATCATTCCATATTTGCTGTGAAATCAAATTTGTTCAGATTCTCCACAAATCTTTCAGACACCCTCGCCATTCCCATGATGCCTCAGAAACCTGCTGGTTCTTTCGTGATATTGTCTGAAAGCAGTAGGTGTATGTTCTTAGTGATATGGATGAGGTGATGTGAAAAGATGAGTACAGCAGGGAGACAGAAATCTATGGCAGATGCAGCTGGTGTTTTCTTTCTGTATGTCTAGCAACAATAAAATATTCAGGATCCAATGTGGAGTGCAATATAATTTATATATAGTGTGTGTTTTTGTGGCTCCATGATGATGAAAACAGTTATGGTCCTACTGTTTGAAACAACGAAACCACATTGAAAACAAAATCAACAGCTGGGACTAAAAACTTCATTTCATTTTGTTCTAAGAAGAAACTGTATTTTTGTCTTCATAGAACAGTTATGAAACGGAATGTATCGAATCTTTTTTTTATATAATAAATGTATCTTTAAATATATATTTTTAAAATAATTGTATTATTATTTATGATTATTTGTATATTTTATATTGAAACACTTCAGGATTTGGATGTATGTTCTGTTATATTATATCTTGGTCTCCGGCCACTCCGCCACCCGCTAACGTACGACAGCCACACCTCCCCAGGAGGATCGGAGGGAGTCCTCCAGCCCCTGGCGGATGGAACGCCCCGCTGCGTTCTCGGGGAACAGAAGGGGTCTCCCCCTGACCCTGGTTCTCTCGCTCCAAGCGGTCGGCAGCGAGCCCCTCCCCGCTTGCGGTCAGCGGTCTCAGACCCCATCGCGTTTCAGCGGCTGGTAGGGGACCTCCGCCCCTGGCAGTGGCCCTGACCGCTCCAGGCAGTCGGTTAGGAGCCCCTTCTCCCCTCGCAGTCTGCTCCATTGGGGTCGCCAGTAGTGGCGAGAACTCTACTACAGCTTACCCTTCCTCTCTCCCGGGCTTCGGCACCAGAGTAAAGGGATTTCGACGAGCAAGGAGGAGGCAAGAACCGACTTGACAATATAAATAATATTTTAATAGTAAACTGAAACAAAAGACACAAACACACACATGACGGACATGTCGTAAACGATCTCTCTCTCCCGCACCATCTTCCGCAGTTAGCCTTTATCCCTCTCAGAGGCTTGACTAGCCTGATAAGGGACCAGGTGTGTATAATCATGTCCCAGCCCTGCCCTCCGCCCTGCCACAAGTTTATTTTCTCTAAAAGAGTTATTTTCTCTAAAAGAGCAATACACAGCTGGCGTTGAACGTCCTTTTCAGGACGCATCTTTATAAAGATGCCCTTTCGCCCCTGTGTATTTCCTGGATGCGGTAGAGTGCTCTGCGCTTCTGATGGCCACAGGCGCTGTCTCGTGTGTCTGGGCTGCGATCACACCGAGGCAGCGTTTGTGGATGGCTCATGTTCTCACTGCAAGAACATGACCATGGCAACGTTGCGGTCGCGGCTTTCCTTCAACAGAAGGAAAAGAGCCCCCTGAGCTGAATGAGCTCACCGCTGCATCAGAGTGTGGTCCGGTATCTGACGCGGATGACTCGACTGGGCTGCCGTCTTCGGGCCAGCACGCCCAGTCTGAGGCTGACGCCCAGATGTCCGACATGCTTGCCTGGGCCGCCGTCAGCGTGGGGCTGGACTGGAACCCTCCATCCTCCCCATAGCCTTCACGGCTGGATGATTGGTTCCTTGGCCATGGCGCTCCTGCAAGTCCACCAGGCCAAGGCACTTACAGATCTGCACTTGGGTAGTCCTGATCCCGACGTGCTGCAGGAACTGCGCTCAGCGACTGACCTCATGAAGGTCACAGCGCGGTCACTCTCGTGGTTCAGGAATGACATATGTGGCTGAACCTGGTCGAGATGGGTGAAGTGGACAAGACACGCTTCCTCAATGCACCTGTCTCCCAGTTTGGTCTTTTCACCCAGCAGTTTTCCGCGGTGAAGAAGCAGACGGAGGCCATATCACACATCCTGCCCTGCCGCAAACCTGCCGCCACAGGCCATGCTCCGTCTGCTCTCCAAGGGCATCCTCCTGCGGCTAAGAAACGTGCAGCTCCACCTCAACCCGGGCCCAGCTCTCAGCCCCTGCATCGAGCGCCCCGCTGGAAGCGCACAACCCCCATCTCGCAGACCCCTTCGAGGACCCGGAAGGCTCCCAAACAGTCCTGAGACCCAGAGACCAAGACGTTTGCTCCAAAGCTGGTTAGAAAACCACTCCGTCCCTCGGTGGAGGGCTGGGAGGAGAATCCTTTGTTGAATTTACACACCTCAACAGTCCCGGCAGAGTTTATCTGGTCATAAATAATTAATGGGGATAATCACATATAAAATTGGGTTCTGACCAGTCTCATGATTGGCCGGGGTTGGAAGTTGGAGAGAGCACCCTCATTTTCGGAGTGGTGTGTGGAAAATGGGAGGCTGGCAGCTTTCAAGGAGGTGGCAAGTAGAAGGCTGGAGTTTCGGGACTTATTTGTTAAGAAATGGGGCAATTATTTAGCATTTTTGGGGACTCTCGAGGAGGGGATGTGGAGAGTGTAGTTTAGTTTAATTATGTATGTTTATTATATATAAATATTATAATTTTTTTGCTATTATGTGTGAACACAGGGGTGTTCATGAATGGGGTGGGGGTATTAGTGGGGGTTGATATAGCACCTTTTTAACCATAGCGGTATTCAAAGAGCTTTACACACTTATAATTCACCAATTCACACACACACATTCTCACACCAATGATGGCAGAGCTGAGCAAGTCACTAGCCTGCCATTGGGAGGAACTTGGTGGTTCAGTGTCATGCCCAAGGACACTTCGGTATGTGGAGTCATGTGGGCCGGGAATCGAACCGCCAACCCTGCAATTTGTGGACAACACACTCTACCACCTGAGCCACAGCCGCCAATGTTCATTCGTTGTATATGTGTTGGGTTTTTCTTTGTTGTGCATATATGAATCAATAAAACAATTTAATTGGGTAAATTAAAGATTAGAGAACAGTTCCCAGATCCCAGGTGCACTTTGTGTGTGTTGAAAAATGGTGTATGATGTATATTTAGTACCATGCAACTGAGCCGGAGCAGATCTTTCTTTCTACTCATTTTTGTCACACTGACTTCCTCCAAGTTACAGTACAAGAAGTAAGTCACTTCAGGTGCCATATTTAGACCTCACTTTGCTGTAACATGATCTATTTTAACACAGTTCGATTCAGTTGGCTGTGTCTGACATGCTGAGAGCTTTCCACAAACAGGGTATACACTGGTGTCTCATTACTTTAAAACATAACAAAAACAAAATCCATATTTTTGTAACAAGAACAATTATATATGTTGATATAATCTGTTGAATTTATATTTAGTTCATTGAAAGAAAATAAATATTTTAATTATTAACTCATTTTAATTACCAAAAACAAATGCTAATATTTAGATGATTTTCCCACTATAACATTGCATAAAATTTGTTAAAAATAATAAGATTTGAACCCTTTCTGCAGGAATATAAGTAATAATCTAATTCTATTTTCATAATTTTAACACAAACTGTAGTATTGACCTTCAACCATGTTACCAAATTTGTTGTAAAAGGTAGAAAAAAAAGACCAAACAAATACTTTCCCAACATTTACATGAAAAATATTTTTAAAACTACAAACTAACAATTGGTCCCAAATTAGCTGGTCTCTACTGAACCCCTACATTGTGTCTATTTAATTTGGAATCTTATTCGGAATGTCTATTTGCATCCCAGTATAAATAGCATCTGCCACACAGTGCAGCTATTTGCACCCCAATATGTACTGTTGTCCTAGTGACCACGGTTTGAAATCATGTTTTGTCCCAATAATTTTCCCATCAGATTTCCTGTTTCCACTCTTAAAATTTCCTTTAATACTACTTCATAGATAGAAATGTATATAAATATTGATTTTATCACAGTGATTTGGTCACAGTGAATGTAGAGGAGTGCAGAAAAGGGTTTGATCCAGAGGCGGGGTCTGTCTATCGCACTCATTCCCGCATGAAACCATGATTACTGTAGTAAAACCAAGGTTCTTTTTTCTAAGGTAAGGTTAAGGTTAGGCTTAGGAGTAGGAATAGGGGTTAATGTAGTGGGTCTGTGGTGTGAACTCTAAATAAACACAGTACACACACTGCTATAATGCCCATACTGTATGTTAGTATTTAAATATGATGCAAATAGTATCTGACACTATTTGCACCAGGGTATATAAAATAATATTTAGATTGTCCACAGAGGTAAATGAGCAGCACCTACTTTC
This sequence comes from Moxostoma hubbsi, assembly GCA_032164185.1. Classification (NCBI taxonomy): domain Eukaryota; kingdom Metazoa; phylum Chordata; class Actinopteri; order Cypriniformes; family Catostomidae; genus Moxostoma; species Moxostoma hubbsi. The sequence goes on from JAVLUX010000048.1 coordinate 8,152,445, forward strand.
ACTGACCATTTGTTGAAAAAGAAAATGAAAAAGCCTATTCTTAGAAAATGCCATGGCGATGAACCGAACAGCAACCATTAGAACACAGCACACTAGCATCATAACAGTGGTAGTCTTGAAAATAGAGTGTAAACTTGTACAAACAGCATTAGACTGCATTCCAGTCCGATGCATAGATCGTATCACATCAGTGTGACGTTTTGGGCATGCACATTTTACTTTGTCCCTGACTCTGTATTTTGGGTGATGGGGCGGTCATAAATTTGGGGGATAATCACATATAAAATTGGGTTCTGACCAGTCTCATGATTGGTAGGCAAATTATTTTAAGGGGTTGGAATTTGGATAGAGCGCCCTCATTTTCGGAGTGGTGTGTGGAAATGGGGAAGGTAGCTGCTTTCGAGGAGGTGGCAAGTAGAATGCTGGAGTTTTGGGACTTATTTGTTAAGAAATGGGGCAATTATTTAGCATTATTTAGCACTCTCGTGGAGGGGATTTGGAGAATGTAGTTTAGTTTAATAATATATCTGTGTATATATATATATATATATATATATATATACACTCACCTAAAGGATTATTAGGAACACCTGTTCAATTTCTCATTAATGCAATTATCTAATCAACCAATCACATGGCAGTTGCTTCAATGCATTTAGGGGTGTGGTCCTGGTCAAGACAATCTCCTGAACTCCAAACTGAATGTCAGAATGGGAAAGAAAGGTGATTTAAGCAATTTTGAGCGTGGCATGGTTGTTGGTGCCAGACGGGCCGGTCTGAGTATTTCACAATCTGCTCAGTTACTGGGATTTTCACGCACAACCATTTCTAGGGTTTACAAAGAATGATGTGAAAAGGGAAAAACATCCAGTATGCGGCAGTCCTGTGGGCGAAAATGCCTTGTTGATGCTAGAGGTCAGAGGAGAATGGGCCGACTGATTCAAGCTGATAGAAGAGCAACTTTGACTGAAATAACCACTCGTTATAACCAAGGTATACAGCAAAGCATTTGTGAAGCCACAACACGCACAACCTTGAGGCGGATGGGCTACAACAGCAACACCACTCATCTCCACTACAAATAGGAAAAAGAGGCTACAATTTGCAAGAGCTCACCAAAATTGGACAGTTGAAGACTGGAAAAATGTCCCCCCGTCTGATGAGTCTCGATTTCTGTTGAGACATTCAGATGGTAGAGTCAGAATTTGGCGTAAACAGAATGAGAACATGGATCCATCATGCCTTGTTACCACCGTGCAGGCTGGTGGTGGTGTAATGGTGTGGGGGATGTTTTCTTGGCACACTTTAGGCCCCTTAGTGCCAATTGGGCATCGTTTAAATGCCACGGCCTACCTGAGCATTGTTTCTGACCATGTCCATCCCTTTATGGCCACCATGTACCCATCCTCTGATGGCTACTTCCAGCAGGATAATGCACAATGTCACAAAGCTCGAATCATTTCAAATTGGTTTCTTGAACATGACAATGAGTTCACTGTACTAAAATGGCCCCCCACAGTCACCAGATCTCAACCCAATAGAGCATCTTTGGGATGTGGTGGAACGGGAGCTTCGTGCCCTGGATGTGCATCCCACAAATCTCCATCAACTGCAAGATGCTATCCTATCAATATGGGCCAACATTCCTAAGAAAGCTTTCAGCACCTTGTTGAATCAATGCCACGTAGAATTAAGGCAGTTCTGAAGGCGAAAGGGGGTCAAACACAGTATTAGTATGGTGTTCCTAATAATCATTTAGGTGAGTGTGTGTATATATATATATATATATATGTATAATTATTATTTGTGCGTGTGTGTGTGTGTGTGTGTGTGTGTGTGTGTGTGTGTGTGCTATTATGTGTGTGTGCTATTATGTGTGAACACAGGGGTGTTCGTTGGGGGTCGTGGTGTTGGTGAATGGGGAGGGATATTAGTGGGGGTTGACTGTGAAATGTAAATAGTCTGCAATTATATAGCACCTTTTTAACCTTAGTGGTATTAGAGCTTTACACTGCATCTCATTCACCAATTCACACACATTCTCACACCAATGACAGCAGAGCTGCCATGCGAGGCGCTAGCCTGCCATTGGGAGCAACTTGGGGTTCAGTGTCTTGCCCGAGGACACTTCAGTATGTGGAGTAGTGTGGGCCGGGAATCGAACTGCCTACCCTGCGATTTGTGGACAACCCACTATGTTAATTTGTTGTATATGTGTTGGGTTTTTCTTTGTTGTGCATATATGAATCAATACAAAATTTTAATTGCAAAAAAGATTAGAGAACAGTTCCCAGATCCCAGGTGCACTTTGTGTGTGTTGAAAACTGGAAATTGAAAATAGTATCTGACACTATTTGCACCAGGGTATATAATATGATATGTAGATTGACCACAGAGGTTATTGAGCAGCAATTACTATCACTAACAATTTGTTAAAAAAAGAAAATGAAAAAGACTATTTGTGGAAAATGCCATGGCGATGAACCGAACCATGGCGATGAACCGAACCATTAGAACACAGCACACTAGCAACATGACAGTGGTAGACTTGGAAATAGAGTGTAAACTTGTACAAACAGCATTAGAATGCATTCCAGTCATATTTCTTATCACATCAGAATAACTCATGTATTTTAGGACATTGTGTCTCTGGAACGGACATTGTGTCGCATCGAGCAACAATATAATAGTGACACTTAATTATACAGTTTTGCTCATAATTACAGAGTGTCATAAGAGTGCAACACAGCCTCTCCTGAGTATAGATGTGAGATGCCTCATTAAAGACACAGATCCTCTCATGAATATATCAGCAAATATATCCACCAGGTTTTAAATAATATATCTGATATACAGTAATGTAATCTTCTTGGAGTGAATGCCAGATGAACTGTTGTAAGCTATTCGCATAGAACAGAATTCAAGGCAACACCCATGAGCTTGTGTTATTCAGAGAGATATTAATAATAATAATAATAGAAAGATTTTGTTTAATGATCATTTAAAATGCAATGCAAAACTCACCTCTACGAAAGTAGGGTGTTATGGGTGGATGCCAGGGCATTGTCATGCAATTGTTGTGGTGTTCTGGGAGGTTGATAAGTGGTTGCTTACTAGCTCAAGTCAAAGATCCCACCCCAAGTCAGGTCCCTCCTTTAATTTACATCTACAGATTTTCTTTTTGCCCATTATATTGTTCTCCAGGTAAAAATTATAAGTCTGACTTCTTTGAAATGTAATAGCACACCTCTCCTTAACAAGCTATGTGATTTGAGGTATCATTTGTGTCTGTTACAAAATTGGTGAGGGACTAGTTGTGGCAAAGCTTAATACTTAGGGTCAGGGGTTGGGGGTTTGGCAAATCCCGAACCCTTAAGCCCAAAATATACTTCGGTCAGACAGTAACATTATGTGACTAAGTACAGGGCGTGTGACAAAAAAAATGTGTCATCAAGAGAGTGCTTGTGCACTGAACACATGCAGCCTAATTTTAATAACCGCACATAATCTGAATGCGGAGAATGCGCATGTGCTTTGAAATTTTTGCACTAATTAGTATGTAGTATGTAATGTAATCACCACTAAACAACAGGAGAATAAGGTAGAAACAACAACAGTAGATGTGCACATCAAGAGTTCTTTACGAGTTCAGGAGATACCTGCATTTGTATAACTTGAGGCTGAATGACTATAAAGACATCTTTACTGCTCTAAAACACTGATCAGTGTTCTACATTCCTGTTGAGAAGTAGTCCAGTTCCCTTTACAAAAAGCTTCACTTTGATGCTGCGCTGCTAAGCGCTATGGGGAAACAATCTTATTGTGAGCTGCTCTGAACATGTGTGTAACACGTCAATGAAATTGACTGGAATTTATAGCCTCGGTTGGTGAGATCATTGGACGCACCTGTGGCCAGGCTATAAATAGGAGGCATCACCAGAGTGTCGTCAGACATTTTTCTTCAGAGCTTTCTCTCTGTGTGTTTTCACAAAACTCTTGTTAGAAAATTGTTTAAAAATTTAAGTCTTTTCCTTCCTTCTCTCTTTTTATATATATATATATATATATATATATATATATATATATATATATATAAAAAGAAAAGAAAAAGGGGAAAATGGCGGAAAAACAGGGCAAACAATGCGTGTTTCCTTGTCAGCATTCTATGTCTGACAGGGACACGCATCAATTTTGCTTTGTTTGCTTGGGGGAAGAGCACGCTACTCTCGCGTTGGAACAGGGCGGGTGCGCGCATTGCGACCTACTTTCGGTCGGGATGCTTCGCGCTCGCCTTGCTTACTTCCGAGAGCCGGCACCCACACTTCATTCGTGGGGCTCTCGCATGGATCTGGCTGAGGAGCGAGAGACGGGTTCACCCATTTCGCTCGCTCTCTCCCCAGATCCTGCTGGTCCCTCGCGTGATCCTGAAGCGTGCTTCGGCGCCTCTTCAGTTCACGAGGGGGACCTCCATTCCCTTGGGTCAGATTCCGAGTTAACCGCATCTGAGCGCTCCAATCGCGATTCTAAATCTTCGGAGGAGCTGCTCGATGTGGTTACTCGCGCGGTGGCCAGGCTTCAAATAGACTGGCCACGTGATCAAGTTCCCCCCAAGCGCTCTAAGTTAGAGGACAGATTTCTGTCTGGTGACCAAGGGAAGGGAACACCTCATCAGTCCCTTCCCTTCTTTGATGATCTCCATGACGAGCTTTCTCGTTCTTGGAATAAACCTTATACCTCGCGCATTCACGTGCCCTCGACGTCAATATATTCGACTATCGTGGGCGCTGAGGCGCGAGGGTATTTAAAGATGCCACCGGTCGAAGAGACACTTGCGGGTTATCTCTCGCTGGGTTCGGCATCGTCGCTTAATAAATCTGCTCTCCCTTCTAAGCCATGCAGGGTAACCTCCATGCTGGTCGGGAGAGCATATCAAGCGGCGGGTCAGGCTGGTGCTGCGCTGCACACCATGGCTGTCTTGCAGGCGTACCAGGCTGACCTACTAAAAGATTTGAGTGCTGGAAGAGGCCTCGACGACGAAGCTTTTTCTGAACTTCGTCGAGCTACGGATTTGTCTCTCCGTGCCACCAAGGAGTCAGCCCGTGCTATTGGCCGGTCTATGTCCGCTTTGGTTAGCACTGAGAGGCACTTATGGCTTAATCTATCCGGCATCAAGGATAAGGACAGAGTTTTCCTCCTTGATGCCCCAGTTTCGCCTTCTGGTCTCTTTGGAGACGCCATGAACACGGTTATCTCCAGATTCCAGGAGGCGAAAAGCCATGAGGAAGCCTTTGGGCAATTCCTTCCTCGTCGCACTCAGGGGGCGAGGCCGTCGTTCACCCAGTCTCGCCCTGATTCTGTTAGGAGGGAGGTTCAGAAACAGAGCGTGGCAAGTCGTGCTCCCCCTCGCAGAGATTGGGGACAGACTCGTCGCCCTCAGCAACCTCCCAAACAAGACCTCAGGGCTTGTATCTCCAAGAGAAAGAAGCCCTGACGGTCTTGTATCCAACCCTGTGAGGGTAGTTCCCTTCGGGACGGGGCGCGTGTATCATTCACTTCAGTCCTCCCGATACCCTCACGAAACCTCTTCACTCCCGCCACCCTTGGTGTTTCGGGTGACAGGGGTTTCCAACAAAATGTTGAATGTACCGTTGCTCCCTGCCATAATCCAGGACACGGAACATTCGACACCCCCTCGACGGGAAGTCTTGAAATTAGTTCCCATCTCAGAGAACCTGGCAGCGTGGAAACTTCTGCCAGGTATTTCTATGTGGGTTCTAAAAACAGTAGAAAAAGGCTACAGAATTCAGTTCGCTTGCCGCCCTCCGAGCTTCAACGGCGTGGTTTCCACTACCGTAAGCCCGGAACAGGTATGTCTACTTCAGGTAGAACTGCAAAATCTCTTGGAAAAAGGGGCCATAGGACATGTTCCCCTTCCAGAGAAAAAGTCTGGCTATTACAGCAGATACTTCCTGGTCCCCAAGAAAGGGGGGGTTGCGTCCCATCTTAGATCTTCGTGCCTTGAACCGCTCGGTCAAGACGCTCAAGTTCAAGATGCTAACAGTCAGGTCCGTCGTGTCTCAGTTCCAACGTTTCGATTGGCTGGTCACGATCGACCTCATGGACGCATACTTTCATATTGGAATTCTGCCACAGCACAGTAAGTTCCTGAGGTTTGCTTTCGGGGACGAAGCCTTCCAGTATCGGGTCCTTCCATTCGGCCTAGCCTGTATGCGTTCCCTCCAGTTTCTCTGCTCCCGGGAGTCCTGGCCAGAGTTCGCCAGCAAGGGTCTTGCCTCTTATTGATAGCGCCTCGCTGGCCGAACAGGGTTTGGTTCTCAGAGATGATGTCTCTCCTAGAGGGCTCGCCCTGGGCGATTCCGGACAGGAGGGACCTTCTGTCTCAAGCACAGGGGACAATATTTCATCCCCGGCCCGAATTGTGGAAACTTCACGTTTGGCCCCTGAAGGGTACCAACTGAGGGACACAGGGCTGTCGCTTGGGGTTATTGAAACCATTCTTAGTGCTAGGGCTCCCTCCACCAGAAGAATTTACACCAATAAATGGGGTGTCTTCGAAAGGTGGTGCAGTTCACATGATGCAGATCCAGTTAACTGCCAAATTGTTTCAGTTCTGGAGTTTCTGCAGGAAAAACTGTCAGCAGGCATATGCCCCGCTACTTTCAGGGTTTATGTGGCCGCCATTTCGGCTTGCCACGCCTTGATTGACGGGGTGCCTTTAGGGAGACATCCTCTACTCGCCCGCTTCATTCGTGGAGCCAGGCGACTGAGGCCTCCCGTTAGGGCCAGAACTCCTTCGTGGGACTTAACAATAGTCCTGGAGGCTCTGGTCGAGACCCCTTTTGAACCTCTGGAGTCAGCGTCTGACAGACTTCTGACTCTCAAGATGGTCTTCCTTATGGCTATTACCTCTCTTAAGAGGATTGGGGATCTACAGGCTCTGTCTATTCTGCCGACCTGTTTAGAATTTGCCCCCGGTATGGCCAAAGCAATTTTGCATCCTCACCCTGATTACCTTCCTAAAGTTCCTTTTTCGACAATACATCCTGTCACTTTAGAAGCCTTCTGCTCCCCGCCGTTTTTAACGCCGGAGCAGGAAAGACTTCACGGACTCTGCCCAGTCCGTGCCCTTCAGATTTATGTCCACCGCACAAGCCAGTGGCGTAAATCAGGGCAAGTGTTTGTTTGCTATGGGGGCCGCAACAGGGGGGCGGCCGCTACTAAGCAGACTATGTCACATTGGGTGAGGGATGCTATTGCCCTGGCCTATGAGGCGCGCTGTCAAGCTTCGCCAGTAGGTGTCAGGGCTCACTCCACCAGAGGGGTCGCTTCCTCTAAAGCCTTGGCTAGAGGGGTCCCTCTGCAGCAAGTTTGTGATGCGGCAGGTTGGTCCTCTCCGCACACATTCATTAAATTCTATAGTTTGGATGTTCATGCTACTCTGGGCTCTTACGTCCTCGAGTCGACATCTCAAACTCATGCAGGAACAAGTTTGTGACGTGGCGGGCTGGTCCTCTCCACGCACATTCTACAATTTTCTACATGGGCTAGAATGTTTTGCTACCCCGGACTATGTCCTTGGGTCGACATCCCAGGCTCATGCCAAATCCAAGTTCATGGTACGAACTTTTGAGTTAGAGCCCTTGGATCGGCTTCTCAAACTCATCTTTTGACTTTGTGGGCTAGATGCTCCGCTACTCCGGACTCTTATGTCTTTGAGTCGACATCTCAAGCTCATGTCTAACCAGGTTTGTGATACGGCAGGCTAGTCCTTTCCGCACACACTCTTCGGATTTTATGGTGTTAGATGTTCTGCTACTCCGGGCTTATGCCCTTGAATCGACATCTTAAGCTCATGTCTGGAACCTCTCGCGTTCTGTGAAAACACTTCACAACGATCAGGGGTCCGGACAGCCCCAGTGCGGCGGCGTGGGCATTTCGTTCCCCATAGTGCTTAGCAGCGCAGCATCAAAGTGAAGCTTTTTGTAAAGGGAACGTCTCAGGTTACTTGTGTAACCCTTGTTCCCTGAAAAAAGCGGAACGAGATGCTTTGCTTCTTTTGCCGCACTGAGACGTCCCAGGACCGCTCTTCAGAAAAATAATCTGACGACACTCTGGTGACGCCTCCTATTTATAGCCTAGCCACAGGTGCGTCCAATGATCTCACCAACCGAGGCTATAAATTCCAGTCAATTTCTTTGACGTGTTACACACATGTTCAGAGCAGCTCACAATAAGATTGTTTCCCCATAGCGCTTAGCAGCGCAGCATCTCGTTCCGCTTTTTTCAGGGAACAAGGGTTACACAAGTAACCCGAGACGTTTCTCATAGCAGTTTAAGAGCACATGCACCAACCACCTGTGATTGTGTGCACTGTCAAATTAAGTATATTTTGAAATGCTAGCATTCAACTCTTCGCAAATGCTAAGTGTTTTAATCAAAACCAAAGTACAATAATATTTTGTACTAAAGCATGAGCATTAGTAATAGTGATGCTTGCCTTAAACACTACAAACAATTCATAATAATAAAGGAACAGTTCACCCAAAAACTAAAAATGAGGTCTTTCTTAATTATATGCAAATATGACAACATCAGCGCAGGTTGCACGTCAATAACATTAAATGTCACTGGTTCTTGCCCGTCTTGTAATTAAATGTCATGATATCAAACCTGCGAAGACCTTAGAATGTTTGTGCTTCTATTTTATACACAAGAAAAGTGAATAATATGTATTGCCAAGCTCACAAGACGACAAAAAAATCATCGACTTGTGTAGACTGACCACACTGGAAATTCAGCGACAGCAGGTTGAAAGTTCTTCAGCTTAAATCAGTCTGTGCTTACCAAAATTCGAATCACTGCCCCAAGTGGCCAAAGCTTAAACGTATATGCACACGTGGGCTCCAGTTTCTGGGTTGAAATTTCCAAAGAGTGACGGCAAAAACAGGAATGCATATTTTGCTAACCATGTGTGCCTAACCCTAAACCTAACCATCAATAGACAAAAAATTGTATATCAAAGGCACAATGCAACCTCTGAATAGTGCTCATCATTGATTATGTGAACACAATTACTTCTTTGTTTCTGTATGACCAGAACCCGTGTCCTGGAGGCTACCATAAGTAATATCTCTAGAAAAGCTAAACGTTTGAGTTGATGCAAATATGTTGGGAGATGGCACTTTTATCATATAACTTTTCCTTCCCTATCCACACCACGGATGCAAAACCTAACATGAGAGCAACTTATTCCTCTGCTACAACAGTCATTGCTCATGCCTGGCATAACCCAATAACTGAGAAATGTGCTCAATTAATTAATACGAGTGAAGCTTTACTGATCTTTGAAGACCCTACTGTATCAAAGACACTGAGTCAAGACAATAAATGAAGTAGACGTCCATTTCATAAAATATTTAGAACAGCAATGCAAAATCAATTTGGTTGATGAAAGAACATTAGGAAAGAGAGAGCTCTCCGCATGAAGTTCAAAAGTGTCACCATTAATTCCGTTCATCTTCTCCTCTGAGGAAAAACGAAGATAATAAGTGAAACCAAAGTGACAGGAAAAAGAGAAAGTGAGATACGTTTTTTCCCTCTGTGTATGTAACGGAACATCACAGGTCAAAGTTATTATCAGACCCACAAAGCAATGAAAAAGAGATTAGAGTGTGAGGAGGAGAAGGCGAGAAAGAGCACAAGACAGAAAGTTTGCCTGGGGTGGTCTTACCGCTAATACAAAGGCTGAGAGAGCACAGACTTTCCTCGCAGGTCTCAGGGCTCTCCGCCTCCCAATGTGACGCCCTTTCCCGTTTCCTGGGAGACATCTGTCTTACGATGTTCAACACCCGGTTCACTCTATCCATTCTTTGTGTTTGAGTGACCAATTGTCCCGAGATTCTACCCTTAATATATCACATTAGCCACGGAAAGTCTTCTCAACAAGCGCGTTGTCGAGACACTCTGGCTGCTTGGATGCTAAATTTGTCTGTTTTCCATTTTCCTTCTCGTTTTTTTTTTTTTTTTTTGTAGCAAGCCAAGAGGAAAGAAATGGGGTAAATAAATAGAAATATTTCCCAGATTGCCTCTCACTGTGAAGGTTTATCCCACAGCTCCCACAGCACAACTAGCAATGAGTTGATCTTTTTTTTACCACCCTCCCTCTATACAACTCGCTCTCTCCAACTCCCTCTCTGCAGCTTTCATCTTTTTTTAAGAGGGTCTTCTTTAATCATCTAATAATACCTCATTAGAATTAGGAACGAGTGGGAGGAGGGGTGACCTCACGGTGGTCACACTGCAAGCTAGATCCACCTAGACAACTTGAACCCATTTTGTTATCCAGAAACTGACAGGGTTCAACATGATAACACTGGAAATTAACTTATTGCTTCCCAAAGTTCATGCACACTGAAATCATACTCCATTCAGCCAAATTACTTACAAGCACCATCCCTCATTAGACATTTCTGCATCAATTCAATATTGAACATGTTTCCCTTAAGTGCAACCTCTGAGAGACGGGTTCTGGTGGGAGGGAACCAAACAGTAATTGCGTTCACATAAACAATGATGAGTGCAATTCTGAGGTTGCATTTTCAATCTAAAATATTTTTTTTTTCTCAACTGATGGTTAGGTTTAGGTTTGGGGTAAGGGAGTAGGGTTAATAAACTATGCAGTCCTATATGACATTTAAAAACAATTACAAGAAATACCCTTTTAGCGCCACTCTGTGGACGTTCTCCCGGAAGCTGAAGCTCTCATGTGCCCATTCATTCAACAACACTTCCAGCTTCGGCCACTGGAGGCAGTGATTCAAATTTCTGTAAGCACAGATGGATTTCAGCTGAAGAACTTTTGACCAACTGTCACTGAGTTCACAGTGAGATCAGAATGGACCGAAAGCTCTAATATACTCATGGCAAAGTTCTTCTTCGCTTAGAACTCAGAGCCAAAAAGAAGCTTGAAACAGTCGGACAGGAGGTGTTTAGAGGACCTTTTAAACATGAGGATGTGCAAGACTACTTGTGTGACATCAACATAATTTAACATTAAAATGTGTTATTCAAATGTGCCTCATTCTATGAGTAGAATTCAGTAACTACTCGATGATGATTTAAAGTAATATATTTGTATAAAGAAGAATACAAATACTGATACTACTGCAAAGTTGGGTGTAAAGCAGAATATAGACAAAAGAATGATGATTAGAGACATATCTCTAATGTGAATGTGTGAATGGCTTTTGGCTGTTCAGGCCAACCAATGGTGTAGACCAATGGCAGTATGAAGGTGATTCGCAGCCAGTATGAAGTTTTCCTGAGAGTTCTCGCTGGAGAGCTATTTCGAACCACTGAAAAAAACAATTAAAAACACTTTTTTCTTTTTGGCCAGATTTTGTTTGAAATTCCATTTAACTTGTACATTCTTCGATTTCATTTTAAGTGTATTTGGGCGTTAACGGCACAAAAGAATTACAAAAATAATAACATGCTGACTTATTTTAAACAAATTTCAAACAGTCCCTCGCCATTGTTCATACAAACACGTAGTCATGCGTGTTTGCAGTTGCCCTAAACAACAAGCATTATTTGCTGATGTTGCCAGAGAAAGTGTTAATCTCTTGTAATTCCCTTTGTTTAAGTCATTTTGGAGAGAAATTAATCTCCTGGAGGAATTGCTGCATCATGTGTGGCTTTATATGATTGTTCACTCGGCATCCCTCCTACACTCCCTCTCCTGAAACAGGAACAGGAGAGCTGTTGAGAGTGACAAGGAGTAAAATAAAGCTCTTTAAATTAAGTATTAACATCATGTTCTCTAGAGGCGGTGGAAACACCCACAGGACCCTGAACTATGCCGGCAAAGTGTCTGCTCATGCATCGGAAGTCTTGATTACTAATTTTCCTTAATAAAAAAATTGGTGGCATCAAGCAGGAATGAGCTGGATCCATCCGGTGGCAACGGAAAAAAGTAAATCAGTAAATTTATGAAAGCATATGCAAATAAGAAACCAATAATCAGTACAGATGTTTAAAATGGATTAACTGGAGGTTGATTTGTAGTTGTCCACTTGAATTAGATTTATGATTAAAAACATTAAAGGATTACATTTAAATCAATTATGATATTGTAATTATGATAACCAATCTTTCTCATTCACTTCCACTCACTGACACATAAGTTCCTCCTTTGTAAAGCATGAGACTACATAAGTAAAACAAACTGGTCACTACTGATCTAACTATGTAACCTTCAGAACATGCCACTAAACAAAACGGTGACGAATCTGAACAAGTTGATTTTTGGTGAATGGAATCGAAAGATTCACTGGGATGAACCAAATCCCCACCACTGCTTTGCTGGGTTGTAATTTCAATAAATTATTCACAAAGAAAAATCTTTGTTGAGAAAACTTCATAGAGAATACGTTTTCACATTGCTCTAAATTACTGCGTGCCAAATTTGCAGAAAAAAATGAGGGCAAGGAAAAGTGTCTCAAACTGCGAGAATTTCTTTCAGAGTATTTGCACATGTCCCCATCCTGATTTTTTATTTTTTTTGTATATCTCATTCTAAATTGTTTAAAAGATTCAAAACAAATCTAACATAAAACAAAGGTAATCTGAGTAAACACAAATAGTGTATTTTATTTTTTGGTGAACTATTGCTTTATCCGTTTCCTCTGTATCCCTGACTAATTACAGCAGCGTTAACCAAGACATTGACTCAGACACAGGAAACTGTGAATGTTTTAATGCAAGAGCAAAGCATGGCAGCTGAAATTGTGTTGAAAAGTGGAACACTGATTAAATGCTTGAAAATCACTTTTAAAAACTCTGTTTTGCTGAGCTCCCATTTCCTTTGAGTTCACCTGTCTCACAAAGTTATTCCTCTGTAAGAAAATCTAGGACACGAGCAGCAGTTTTTATCAGATGAAGCAGTTTGCACTTTGCACACATACAAAAATGTGAATGAATAGTGAATGAATCAACACGGCAAAGGAAAATGTGTATACAGTTTCACATTTATCATTACATATATATGAAAGAAACTGAAAGTCAAATCATACTTTGACTCACATGCCAAGATATTTAAAGAACATTAGGGGCTCTATTTTCGTGAGTGTGCAAAACTCAGCGCTATGCACTATACAAATAGGTAATTGTGCTAAGACTATTAAAAAACAGGTCTGTTTTCCACAAGATTCCACCAGCGGGTGGTAATAAAGTTCATGTTCAAAAATATAGCGGAACATCCAATTATGTCCCTGACAATCACTGTTGTAGCTGTTTTTTGAAACAAAACTTTATGAGATTTGTATGAAACCTAGGGATCATGGTTTATTTTTTAAGTGATTTTTAAGTCACTGCAAAAGGGGCTGGTGGAATAAGTTGGAGAGGATAAAATGTTTGGAACTGGTATGATTTTTTAACCATTTAGTTATTTTTATGATATTTAAAAAATTTTAAGTGTAATTTCAATTTAGAAATATTTTTGGTTTAATTTTTCAGTGTTTCAATAAATTAATTTAATCTAATCAAAATCAGCCGATAGAATTGAAGTGTGTGCTGATACAAACACTGTTAAGAAGTAGAAAATACTTACATTCTCTATAATTTAAAATAGTTTAAATCAAAATCCTAACGAGAATCAAATTTTTTAAGCATATAAAAGTTGTGTGTCCATATTTCTATTCTTCTAATTCAATGCACAGTCCATTTACACTACCAATTTCTTATGAATGTGCTGTCTTTTTTAATATAACTGTTGCTTGAGGAAATTGACTATATAACAGGACACTGAGGGTGAAATAACCGGAGAAGAACATCAGAATTAAATTAAACTTTACCCAGTCCATTAGCAATTTTCGTGCGCAATATCACCAAGCCCACTTGTGCTTAGACTTAGCACATACTTGCATGAAAATACCAAAGCTTCATAGCCATGCCCACTGACTTTGCGCTTAGGTATTATGGCATGGTGCTGAGCTTAGTGCTAGCACCCTTAAAATAGGGTCCTAGATGTTTTTGTTTGACAGGAAGTGAGGAGGAGATAAACTTCTAGGATTAATATTAAAGCTAAAGTGTTTAATTTCTGAGACACAGGTGACACCAAGCAAAATTACAAAAATAATGACTGCTTTTCTGTCTTTTTCTCAAGGAAACTTGTATTTCAAGATTATGAGAAAAGTCATTCATGTTCTTCAAAAACCAAAACAGAATGTCAACACAAAATCAAAACTGTCCCTATTTGACTTTATTAATGCACATGTCTGGTCTTATATAAGTTCTGGTTTGCAATTAGTGCCGCCGCTGGCCAAATTGATGGCCTACGCAGAGCTCCACGATCATCTGACGTGCCCCACCCCCCATCCAATGATCGCAGAGCTCTGCATAGTGCATAAATTTAGGTTGTTTGGTTGATTTTGTGAGGCACGTTGCAAAAGTGTGAGAGCAAGCCAATCGTCTGTGTTCTGCGACTGCTACAGAGTTCTTTAATTATGTATGAAATTCGGATCAGGCCAGCCGGTGGATTTTCTGCTGCCACCCTTGGGTAAGATTGTGCCCTCCTAGGGTGTTAGTGCCCTACGCAGACTGTGTGATATGCATATAGGGAGTAGTGGTACTGTTATTATTATTATTACTGCTAATATTATTATTTTATTTGTTTCCCTGTCTCAACCTCGGGACTCCTATCCTGAGGTCACCAGAACCGTATGGATCCAGCTCCATTCTTGCTTGGTGTTGGACTCCACTGTTACGTGTCGCTGTCTGATGATGACTAAATGCAGCTGGTGCCAGCCAAACATCACTTCAGTCTATTATGATGGACTTCAGAGGATGAACTGATGCCAACTCCAACCATAATACATGGGATACTTAATATGTCATTGTCTGAACCTTGGACTTAGGATGGACCACACTGAAATTACCGGCCAGGTTGAACTGCGATGCACCTCACTGATCACTGCCTGCACAACCTCTGTCTATTGATGGACTACACTCTTGAAATGGAATATATAGACTATCAATTGCCAACAAAAGCCTTCATCTGCCAATTAACTAGGACAATGCATTTATATGAACTTCTGCAGTTAATACAGGATGGACTTCAAAGACATTGATCATTAATCTTACAGTTCATACAAAATCTATGGTTAAACACTGTCTCTTGACACTTACTTATTTTAATAATTTTAAACCATGACTTGCACTATGCATAAGTAATATTGGCATTATATTCATGATGTTACCCAGAGGGGAACTGGTCCCCACAGTGAGTCTGGTTTCTCCCAAGGTTATTTTTCAGGAGAGTTGTATGCAGTTGTATGTTAGTGTGGTATTCATTGCTAGATCAGTGCTGTTTGTTTACTGTGTTGAACTTGTGTCACTTAAACATGTGTTGTGTGTGTGTGTGTTTGTGCTATATTGTTTTGACTTGTGTGCTGAACTGTGCTTGACTGGTTTAACTCATATCTCTCAAGGTATTCCTTCAAGGTAGCCTGGAGAGGTGAGGAATCCAAGCCACATCAATTACTTACTGGGGTACCTCAGGGATTAGTGCTTGGACCACTTCTCTTCTCTACATACACAACATCACTGGGACCCATCATTCAGACACATGGCTTCTCTTACCACTGCTACGCTGATGACACGCAAATCTACATGTCTTTCCATCAACCCAACGACACCACGGTGACTGCTTGAATCACTGCCAACCTGGTAGACATCTCGGCCTGGATGAAGGAACATCACCTGCAACTCAAACCAGCCAAGACCGAACTCCTTGTTTTTCCAGCCAACCTTGCTGTTGAACACATAACCGTACAGCTGGGTACAACTACAGTATCACCTTCCAAAACGGTCAGAAATCTAGGGGTAACCATCGATAACAAGCTAAATTTCACAGACCACATCTCAAAGACTGCAAGATCATGTAGATTTACACTCTACAATATCAGGAAATTAAGACCCTTCCTCTCTGAACATGCCACACAACTGCTTGTTCAGTCACTTGTCATAATTAGACTGGACTACTGTAACTCTCTTATTCCAGGCCTCCCTGCATGTGCAATTAGACCTCTGCAAATGATCCAGAATGCAACAGCACGTCTGGTCTTTAATGAACCAAAGAGAGCACGTTACACCACTCTTTGTCTCTCTCCACTGGCTGCCTGTTGATGCACGTATTAAATTCAAGGCTCTGATGCTGGCATACAAAACAGTCACTGGGTCTGCAACAGCATACCTAAAATCATTTCTAAAGAATTACATGCCCACCAGAAGCCTGCGGTCAGCTAAGGAACTTCACCTTGTCGTACCAACACAAAGAGGCACCAGAACACTTTCCCCACTTTCAGTTTCATCTTACTACGTTGGTGGAATGACCTTCCCAACTCCATTTGTGAAGCTGACTAACTCTGTCTTCAAAAAACAACTTAAAACACATCTTATCCATGAGCACTTAACCAGTCATTAAAAAACTCTTGTTACACTTTAATATGTTTTGAATACTATTCTGATGCTTATAAAATTTTGTAGTATGGCAATTTTCGTACCACTGTCTCCTTAAGATGATTCGCTTATGTTTTCCTCTTTGGTAAGTCGCTTTGGATAAAAGCATCTGCCAAATGAAATTTAATAAATTAATAATTAATAAATATAGCAAAGTTAAGCAGATTTTTTAATCAATATAATTTAAATCTTTTTTGATCTTACTCTTGCCAGGAATCATTGTTCTGTCTTGTTTTCTTGAGAAAACTTTTGGTAAGGCTAGATAACAAGAAAAAAAAACAATTGAGAATAATTGAAAACAGAAAACAGAATTTGATCTATTTCATCATTAATGTATCTGTAAAATGACATGACTGTGTCAACTGGCTAGCAAAAATAAATGACAAAAAATGATTTACTGTCAATTTAGTTGTCCTTCATTGTGTTTTAGAATCTTAACACAATTTTATCTTCAAGAATCCTACTCTATTCCATATAAAAACAGTTCATATTGACCACTGCAATCAAGGTCCAAAGAGGGGAGAAAAAAAATCACAATTATAATAACATAAAAATAGTCCATACAACACAAAGCTGTTGTATGACCCCAGAAAGGAATAAAGTGCACTTGTCATATGGACGTAACTGTTATGAAGTCTTCATACTGAACTTTTAATAGTGCTTCATAGTATTTGTCGTTTTTGAAGCTCAACAGCTTGTGCTCACTATAAACTGTTGTTCCATGGAATAGAGCTTCTTAAAATATCTATAACAGCTTGTGGGTTTTGAACAACATAAGTTTTGTAAATGATTGAGTAAAAGTACATTTTAAATTTTTAGGTGAACTACTCCTTTAACTGGTGGCTTATTTTTTTAGCACAGACCTGACAAAGGACATGCTTAAAATAAGTCTCTTTTAAAAGATTTAATTCAGAATGAATTAATACATAAAGAAATTATTGAAAAAATCTTTGATTTTTGAACACTGATTTTATATTATTACCTAATAATATTTGCATTAAAAACATATGACAATGTCCTTCCCACAACCTCAAAACATAATGGAAGCCACAAGTCAGAGGTTTTACCGTGTTCTAGTTCTAATCTGTAGGTGAAAATGCTCTCATTTGTGCTTTATTGATAATTTTCTGAGACAATGTCAAGGGGATTTTCTAAAAGGCATTCAAAAGCCTTTACAATATACACATACATTTACTCTTTGTTTTAAGCCTGATACACTGAAACCTAATCTGTTAATGTTTTCACAATCATGATTATGAATGACATACAAATCACATACAGAACATTTGGTGAATTTTGCCAAATGGTGAATAGTTTGCACTCTTGGAAATTATTGTCAGTAGGTACAACATTTCAATCCTAAAATAGTGGACAAATATTGCATGTTTAGTTAGATACTTACACGTCACTAATACTCTTAGCCTGTAATGCTTGCTGATGTGTGGGGCTGGAATAATCTATGAGGTACCTGCTCAGCTTCTGAAACTTAAGTCCTGTCTTCATCAATTTGATTGGCATCTCAAATGACATCGACGAGCGGTGTTAGACTACAGAGCATGATAAAAAATGTAACTTTTTTAAAACTATGTTATTCCTTCAACAACTTAATAACAATTAGACAGTGGTGCATATTGGACTGCAGCAGAACATCAACAAAGATATCAATTATTGGGGGCAATCTGGCCATATCTGATTATTGGTGGGGAAATTACAAAGACAATTCAGAGTCCCCACAAATGCAAGGATGGAGTGGAGAGAAATAATACAGAGGAAATAAGGATGGAGTGAAAGGAAATATATAAGATGGAGAGATCAATAAGCACCAAAGGTTATTTTCATGGCAAAAACAGAGTAGTTTAAAGTGCAATGACAAACAATAAACAACAAACTAACACAGCACTGAAAAAGATGCCAGACACAAGGAGACAGACAATATCTCTCAGCGACATATAACTAACAACAGGGGAAACAGAAGCACACATCCCACAAAACCGACCCACTGTTTACAAACACGCCAGTGGAGCCCTTTGTGTAACGATCCACACTGTCTTTTGTTTGTGTGACTTTTATTTAAGTTTTTGGCACCTTTTATGTTCCATATTGTTCTTTGTTTATGCACTCTTATTTTGAAAGTCTTGTCATGTCCTGTTTTCCCTCCTTGTCTATGTGTCTGGTTTTCATTGGTTTATTGTTTGATTACTTTATTATCAGTTCTAGTTTTGTCATTGGTTTTAGTTAATTGCCTTATTATCTTGTTTTGAGTTCTGTTCTCCCATTGCCTTTTGTTTCCCCTTTGGTTTTGTATTTAGGCCCTCATGTTCACCTTGTCCTTTGTTGGTCGTTGTTTGATGTTCGGTCTATGTTGTATCTGAATCCTGCCTTAGTCCGTGTTCCTGCCTGTGCCCCCCTTGGAAGACTCCCCGTGTTAATATCTTGTGTTTATGTCTTTATTTTCCCCTTGTGGATGTTTCATTTGTTCCTGTGTTTATACTTCCCTTACTTTGTGCAATTTCAATAAAGCTGTACCTGGATCCTTACTCCCTCGTCTGCCCACTTCGTCACACTTTGTCTCCTGATCTGGAATATCTCATGCTTCTGTGTCGACCATTCTGGCTACCGAGGGAATTCACAGTGGTCATTATCACTGCAGTGTACATCCCCCCACAAGCCGACACAGACCGGGCACTCAAGGAACTGTTTGGGAGCATAAGTGAGCAGGAAACCATGCACCCTGAGACCGCGTTCATTGTTACCAGGAACTTTAACAAAGCCAATTTTGGTTCACTCTCCGTCTCTGTTGCGGATGTAACGCGATCCTTCCGACAGGTTTACATCCGTAAATTCACGGGTCCAGATGGCATTCCGGGCCACGTCATCAGAGCGTGCGTGAACCAACTGGCTGGTGTTTTAATGGACATTTTCAACCTGTCCATCTCCCTGTCTGTAGACCCTAAATGCTTCAAAACATCAACCATTGCGCCTGTACAAAAGCAATCAAAAATCACTTGTTTAAATGACTGGCATCCTGTTGCTCTCCCCATCATTAGCAAATGCTTTGAGAGGTTAATCAGAGATCATATCTGCTCTGTGCTGCCCACCTCTCTGGACCCATTGCAGTTTGCCTACCACAACAACTGCTCCACTGATGATGCCATTGCATCTACAATACACACTGCTCTCTCCCATCTGGAAAACAGGAACACATATGTGAGAAAGCTGTTTTTAGACTACAGCTCAGCATTCAACACCATAGTGCCCTCCAAGTTTGATGTGAATCTCCGGGCTCTGGGCTTAAACAGCTTGCTGTGTAGCTGGATCCTGGACTTCCTGTCAGGCAGATGTCAGGTGGTTAGAATGGGCAGCAACATCTCCTCATCACTGACCCTCAACACTGGAGCCCTACAGGGCTGTGTTCGCAGCCCACTCCTGTATTCCCTTTACACACATGACTGTGTGGTAACACATAGCTCCAATGCCATCATTAAGTTAGCTGATGATAAAACGGTGGTAGGTCTGATCACTGACAATGATGAAACAGCCTACAGAGAGGAGGTGCACATTCTGACATGCTTGAGTCAGGAGCACAACCTCTCCCTCAACTTCAGTAAAACCAAGGAGCTTGTAGTGGACTTCAGGAAGAAAGTCAGAGTACACAGCCCCATCACCATTAATGGAGCACCGGTGAAGAGAGTCAGCAGCATCAAGTTCCTCGGTGTCCACATTATTGAGGAACTCACATGGTCCGTCCACACTGAGGCCATTGTGAAGAAGGCTCACCAGCGTCTCTTCTTCCTGAGACGGCTGAGGAAGTTTGGAATGAACCACCACATCCTCATATGATTCGACACCAGTACTGTAGAGAGCATCCTGACTGGCTGCATCACCGCCTGGTACAGCAATAGCACCACCCACAACCGCAAAGCACTACAAAGGGTGGTGCGAACTGCCAGACACATCATCGGAGGTGAGCTTCCCTCCCTCCAGGACATGTATAACAGGCGGTGTGTGAAAAAAGCTCGGAGGAACATCAGAGACTCCAGCCACCCGAGTCATGGGCTGCTCTCACTGCTACCATCAGGCAGGCGGTATCGCAGCATCAGGACCCGCACCAGCCGACTACATGACAGCTTCTTCCCCCAAGCAATCAGACTTTTGAACACTTGATCTCTCACGATCAATATACATCAGCACTGCACTTTATTAATCTTATATCTCACACTGGACTGTCATAATTATATTCTCCACAATACAACTACTGTATATATATTTTTTATATACTCTTTATTTTTATTGTATGTGTATTCTATATTGTGTGTATTGTTTACTGTACATTGTATATTATTAGTGTGTTGTGTATTTGTACATTTGATATGTAAATTGTGTTGTGTAAATATGTTGTTTATTGTAATTGGTATATGTCTCGTCACTGTCATGACTGCTATGTTGCTCGGAACTGCACACAAGACTTTCAATTAATAATGCACTTGTGTACATGGTAGTGTGACAATAAAGTGATTTGATTTGATTTGATTTTAAAACACTGTTACCAGCTATGATTGCGAACGGTACTATCAGCTAATTTTGGCTGGGATGGTGCTTTATAATAGAGGCATGCACTCCTGTGGGTCCAGGTGCCTTGAGTGAGGCACGGGACACATTTTGATTGCTGAGTGCAGGTGCGGGCGGGATGATGTGTGCGCAGGAACGAGAAATGACTCGCGATACTCCAGCAAAATATAAATAGCCTATCTAAAAAATAAAAAAAGAAGTTCCTCCAATTTATTTTATGTATTTAAGGTACAAAATGTTATTCGTGTTTTTCGTCTATTGTGCTAGAGCAACAAACAAAAAAAACGATTTACAGATGCAGGGTTGGTGGCTAATTCATACATATTCTTCCTTGTGCTCCATGCGGCAGAAAGTACTTTAGTGCTATGGATGTTAATGCTTTATTAAAGAGAGGTAAATACAAAACTTTGAAACCAACCAAAGGTCAGTCAGATAAATGGCAAAGTTAGAGTGTTAACAAAAAGTGATTTTATTCTCACTCTCTCTCTCTCTGTTTTTTTCTGTTCTTTTTTGTGTGGAATTGTAAAAAAATAAACTAAATTGCCAATGATACCAGAGCAGGCCAGAATCTTAGGGGAGCGTGACTGAAAAATTTGTGTAGACCTTTACCTGCGGGATTTTGCGGGAGGGAGCAGGACAAAAAGTTACAGTTGCAGGCGGGAGTGGGACAAAATATGAATATTTTTTTGCAGGTGCAGGACAGAATCTCACGGGAGCGGATCTTAAAAACCCATCTCCCACAATTTCATTCCAGTATTTCACAAAAATAACATCAAATTACAAACACAGTGTGATTTTGGGGTGGAGGGAGACATTTGATTAGAGGGAGTCTGTGATACAGTACATCAACAGCAGCCACACGGTTACAGCTAAAAACCTATGCATTGCCCAAAAATAACTCTTTACCATTCTCACTCACGTGACATCTCTAACTCTGGTTTGCCGCAGCCGCTTCGTGTCATTGCTTTCGGCCAAAGTACTACACATTTCTGGTGCTATTTTGTGATTGGTTGGGCGGTCTATAGCCCACACTCAATGTGTGCAACACACAGCCCACCCCCATATTGCTTTTAACCAATGCTCTGCATTTTTTTTTTTTTTAAACCTTGATTCTAAAAGTTTGATTGGGTGGGTAAGACTCACGTTTTGGTGGGCTCAGCCCATCCCTGCCCATGCCTACATACGAACTTGCTAAAAGGACTGTAAAAATTATGATTTAAACAACTTTACAGCATAAATAATACATGATTTTCAAAGAATAATTAATTTAAATGATTTTATCCAATTCTAAGTTTCACATTTCTGCCTTTAAACCCTCCAACAACTGGCCCCCATTCACTTCCATTGTAAGTGCCTTAGTGTAACCTCCATTTGTTGTTGTTGTTTTTTTTAAAGAAAAAGTCGGATGAGTTGAAATTAATTACTGTGATAATCTACATTATGCCACAAATGCTGTTGATTGAGCAACTTGTATTGAACCCAGAATTCTTTAAAAATGAAGTCTGACATCTGTTATTTAAATCAAAAACCACCTTTAAATAGTTGCAATGTTCTCCTATGCTCACTGAAGTGAGGAGAGAAATGGAGTTTGCCAGTTTTCTTAAAATGTCATACTTTTAACTGGGTCAACTGTGTGCTGTTGAAAGATAATGCAGTGCCTTTTAAACCTGATAGAGAGAGATGGAGAAGAAGAGCGAGAGTGTGTGTGTATGGCTACATCTGGGCTGAGCAAAAAATGGGATCACACACACACACACCAAACACCAAAATGTCTCGGGTTACTTGACTGTAACCATTGTTCCCTGATAAAAGCGGAACGAGATGCTGCGCTGAGATAGTGCTTTGGGAACAACTTTAGGTGTGACCAGATGTGAATATGTGTGCAACATGTCAATGAACATTGACCGGATGTTATAGCCTCTGCCGGTGTCATCATTGGATACACCTGAGGGCTATAAATAGATGGGGGGGGGGGGGGGGGGGCTGGGTGACTCAGAGAGAAGTAGAGGGGACATTGCGCTGTCTGTTGGGAGGCAAAGAGGTCCAATTCTGCTCTTGTAAAATCTCACACAGATTTGTTCCACTACCTCGGGGTGGAGTTTCCACTCCCTCATCGGTATTTTCTGTCTGGACAGTAAATCTGTTCCCATTCAGGCATCCAGGGATACAAGCTACTCTGATTAACAGGAGCTTGCCCTGGGCCCAAAGGAGAATCTGCCGTGCCAGTCTGTTCAGCTGGCGTTAACGTTGACATCTTTGATGGTTTATGTAAGAGACTACCGCTGTGTTGTCCACCCGCATCAAGACATGGAAGCCTCTGGAGGAAGTATTTCAGCTCGAGACAGTTAATGTGACGAGCTGACGACCCCCCATTCCCATTGAGCTGGATAACCACTTAAGACCGCTACCTAGTCCGTCAGGGAGGCGTCTGTCGTTAGCAACCTGCACCTACAGTGGGACCCAAAGTGAGGAACCAGGGTCTGAACCACATAGAAAGGGTACATAGCACGCGTGTGTAACCCTTATCAGCCTAGTGGATTGGCCCTTGGATGAAATCCCCTGGCTTTAAGCCACAACTAAAATGGTCTCATGTGCAAAAAAGGCCCAAAGGGATCGCAGAGGACACAGTTGCCATGAGACCTAGTAGTCGTTGATACTGACGAACAGTGCAACCTTGGCCTAGCTTGACCTTGCTCAGGGTGTTCTGAATGGACTCGATTAGAGCGGGAGACAATTGTGCCTCCATCATGATCGAATTCCATACAATCCCCAGATAGGTAGTTTTCTGAGTGGGAGAGAGAACACTCTTTAGTCTCAGACCCAGAGAAATCAGATGAGCCAAGACGATATCCCTGTGCTGAACTGACAGTTCTTGAGACTGTGCTAGTATCAGCCAGTCGTCCATGTAATTCAGAATGCGGATGCCCCGGAGTCGCAAAGGAGCCAGTGCTGCATCCATGCATTTCATGAATGTGCGGGGTGATAGGGCTAGGCCGAATGGAAGAACCCTATATCGGAAAGCTTCGCCCCTGAAAGTGAACCTCAGGAACTTCCTGTGTTGTGGCAGACTTTCTATCTGAAAGTACGCATCCATGAGATCGATCGTGACCAACCAGTCGCGATGTTGGATTTGAGACACGACCGTCTTGACGGTTAGCATCTTGAACTTGAACACCCTTGGAGCCATTCAAGCCTCGAAGGTCAAAAATCGGACGAAACCCCCCATCCTTCTTGGGAACCAGGAAGTATCTGCTGTAGTAACCTGACTCTCTCTCTGGAAAGGGAACATGTTCTATGGCCCCTTTAACCAAGAGATTTTGCAGTTCTTTCCACAGTAAACATGCTTGCTCCAGTTTCACGAACAAATTAAATTCTGTAGCCTTTTTCTACTGTTCTCAGGACCCACATAGAAACACCTGGCGGTAGTTTCCACGCTGCCAGGTTCTCTGAGATGGGTATCGATTCTGACACTTCCTGTTGAGGGGATGTCAAGTGTCCCGTGTCCTGTACTAAGGCAGGAAGCAACGGAACACCCAACATTTTGCTGGAAACAGCTAACTCCCGAAACACCAGAGGTGGCAGGAATGGAGCAGTTTCGTGGGGGTATCGGGAGGGTACAGGTGGATGTTTCACGTGACCCATCCCAAGGGGGGGCTACCCCCACAAGGATGGGTGCAAAACCGTCAGGGTTTTTTTTTCTTTTTAGAAATAACTGCCCTGAGGTCTTGCTTTGGGGGCTGCTGAGGGTGACGAACTGGCCCCCTGTCTTTACGAGGGGGAACACAATTCAACACGCTTTGTTTTTGAGCCTCCCATCTAGAAGGACCGGGGTGGGGCTGGGTGGCTGATGGCCCCTCCCCTTGAGTGTGGCGAGGAAGGAATTGCCCGAAGGCTTCCTCGTGACTTTTTGCCTTCTGGAACCTGGTGATAACTATATTCATAGCGTCACCAAATAAGCCAGAAGGCAAAACCGGGGCATAGGTTAAGCCATAAGTTTCTCTCGGCCTTCCCCACAAGCGTGGAGGTGGTCCTGCACAGCTTTGTGGGGAGAGTGGGTCACTTTAGCGATGATGCCTAGCAAGGCGAGAGATAACAAGCAAGTGTCTCTTCTACCGGCGGCATCAACGAATACTTCAACAGATTAGCCTAGTACGCCTGTAACACTGCCATAGTTTGCAGGGCAGCACCAGCCTGACCTACTGCCTGATACGCCTTCCCCACAAGTGTGGAGGTGGTCCAGCACAGCTTTGTGGGGAGAGTGGGTCTCTTTAGCGATGATGCTGAGCCAGGCGAGATATAACCCACAAGTGTCTCTTCTACAGGCGGCATCACTGAATACCCCCGAGCCTCAGTACCCACGATAGTCGAATATTTCAATGTCGAGGGCACAAAGACACAGGAAATATAAGGATTCCTCCATGGATGAGAAAACTCGTTATGGAGGTCAAAGAAGAAAGGAAGGGACTGATATAGCGTTCCCTTCCCATTTTTTTATTTATTTATTTTTGGCCACCAGACAGAAATCTGTCTTCTAGTTTGGAACGTTTGGGGAGGGGTCTCTTGTTCACGTGGCCAGTCTAGCTGTAGTCTGGCCACAGCCCGAGTAACCACCTTGAGTAATTCCTCAGCCGCTTTTTTTATTGTGCGTGGAATGTACAGAGGTTCAGTGTCTCCCTCGTGAACCAAAGAGGCGCCGAGGTGCACTTCAGGCTTACGAGAAGGATCAGCTGGATCTGGGGAGAGAGCGAGCCATAGGGACAGACCTGTCTCTCGCTCATCAGCCAGATCTATGTGAGAGCCCCTCAATGAAAGAGTGGGCACTGGCTCTTGGAAGTAAGCGAGACGAGTGTGAAGCATTTTGACTGTAACAAATCGCAATGCCTGCACCCGCCCTGCCGCAACGCAAGAGCAGCATGCTCTTCCCCCAAACACACAAAACAAAAACTGGTGTGTGTCCATTTCAGCCATAGAGGACAAATCTCAGTTGCCTCTGCTTCTGAGATAGTTCATCTATCATATTTTGAGCCACATGATAGATGAACTATCTCAGAAGCAGAGGCAACTGAGAATTGTCCTGCACCACCTGGATTGAGGTGAGTAACCACACCACCATGAGGAACTAGTAAGAAGTGGTATTTGGGCATGCCAAACTGGGGAGAAAAGGGAATAAAAATGTAAATAAATAAATAAATAAAAAACAAAGTTGATTACAATTGAGTCTAATGTTAGCATGTTGCTAAGCAAAAAACTTAATCTCATTAGCAAAAACATAAACACAAACCAAAAATACTCGGTCCAAAGCATGAGCAAATGATTCAGATTTGGTTTTGTGAACTGGATAAATCAATTAATCAGACACAAAATACTTTTTTTGTTCACAAATTGGATGCTTCTCTCGTGATGGAAAGGAAGGTGAATTTCAACTTAAATTTTAGGCTGTTCATAACACGATATGACTTTAAAAGAACACTTTTATGAAACTAGCATTGTTCTATTTTGCTATTTTGGAACTTGATGGTCCCGGTTTTCATTCATCTGTAATATATATATGAAAAGAGTGGCCAGAATATCTTTTAAAAATACACATTTTGTGTTCCTCAACATAAAGGTTAGTAAATAATGACATAGTTTTCCTTTTTGAGTGAACTGTTCCTTTAAGATGTGTTTGAATATCAGCATTTTGGCTGAAGACAACAACATCATTAATAGGGTAATAATGCCCATAAGAGTTCAGTTGTGGAGATAAATTCATAGAAATAAAACAAGCAGAATAAAATGTGCCACAGTGCTAATCTGACATTTAAATGAAAGTTAATTTGTAATCTCTCCAATGTATGGCTGGTTGGCATCGGGTCTCTAAACTTGCTGACTTGTTATTCAGTGCTGAATTTGCACTAATCCATGAGAAGTCAGTTACCGTGGCAGAGTTACCGTGGCACTGTCCCCCATGCTTCATTTCTCAGCTTCCTATACTGCACACAAAAAGCAGGAATAAGGGAGTAGGTCCATGTAGATGCAGTCTCTTGTTCCCCATAGAAAATATAGACACTATTGTGTGCTACCTTTGTGAAACCATTGTTTTGACTCAGAATGCCATGATAAGCATTTTTTGCTTGTATGTATTTAGATATGCAGAGAAAGAGAGCGAGAAGGAAAAGGTAGATAACCAGTCAGAAAAAATTACAGACCAATCTATTTGCTAAGCACATGGGTAAAACACTTGAAAACAAGGTTTGCAATGGATAAGTGACCTTTAATCTTGATGCTTCAGACCTGTTTTTTATTTATTCATTGTGTGAGTTTCTTATTTTCCATAATCTGTGTTGAATCTGGTTGTACCTAAAGTCACGTCACATCTACATGTTGCTTTTTCCATTTATATGTAAATACTGACCTCTGATTGTGCCAGACAAATTGCATTTCCATACAGATAATCAGTTTTTTAGCATTGATTAAAAAACTACATTACATTGAAGATTTAGTTCACCCAAATATGAAAATGTATCTCTAAATAACGTGTAGGATTTGTATGTAAATTAATTTAGGAATCTTGGACGTGTTCGACCATCAATATATGAAGGATAAATGACGAATTATCAGATTAGAAATCTAAATAAAAATTCTCCACCATTAAATATGTAATACAACAGGCTCTTTGTATCTGCTCGCAATTTATATATGAGGAATTTTATCTCAAGAAGGGAATTAGGATCAATTTGTGGAATATTGAGATAATTAAGGTGTATGTCTTATCACTCGGCCATGCTGAGTTGATATGATGTATCTGTTAACTCTTTAGAGTAATACTGTTATCATGGCCATCAAAAATAATATCACAAATATGTTGAAATATTGTTCAAGCGTTAAACAAACACACATAGACAAACATAAAAACATATTGGTGAATGGAAATGACTTGTAATGGAGAAAATTGACCTTTAAGTAGTCTATAGGCCAAGCCCTGAGAATCATCAATACTTCATTTATAATACCTCAAATTGCAATCGGGTTATCCAAAGTATTTAAATAAAACACCAGCACTTTCTAGAAAAAGTCTGGAGGTGTGCTTGCGTTTTGTTAGTTTGGTTCTTTGACTGGGTCCATAGAAATTTCTGGTTGTCCTCTGTCAGTGTTTTTAGATGCCGGATGGTTCAGTGCTGGAATGATCAGACAATGATCAGAAGGCTTTGGAGCGAGGCCTCCTGCAAGGGAGACTCATGACTCCTCATCATGTATGTGAGTTATAGAGCAGAGAAGAGAACTCTTTTCTAGGGGGAAGAGATTGGTCCTTTAAACCTTTTCTCTCTGGTCACATGGTCATATCTGTCCTCCCCTCAAGATAATTAATGTATTGCCCATTGTGTTTCCCACTCAGAATAGGGCAATGTTCAATCATTAACAAATTATTACAATAAAATTAATTCGCCCATTTCTCTCCACATAGGAAAACAAACCTTCACATACTGTAACAGACACAATTAATTTGCTCTGAAAAATAGTCAACTAAATATTTCAACATGGATAATACAATATTAAAATTCATAATCATCAATTTCTCAGTTATAAAAGTGATTACAAGTCACTACACTAATTTTAAAGGATACATCAGATACATTTTTACTACCAAAAATAGACTGTGCATTGTGCAGTGTAGAATGATGAGACGATGGAGTCTTTTGATAGTTTTATAGTTCATAATGTCTTGTTATCTTTTATTAGTCCATTTTCTTAGTGTAGCAAACTGATCCAAGGACAAAGAAGCCTTAGTCTAGGATTCTATTCTTTCCATTGCAATCCTAATGGTTTCTTGAGAAAGTCTTTTTCAGATTTTTGAGATGGCCATGTCATGTGTTGACCATTAAGTGTGGGGGTATTTCCTGATTTATAACATGAGTGAGGAGGGGTCTGAAGGAAGGTTATGTGCTATCCTGAAAAGTTTCCTTTGTTCAAATGATGGTTGAGAATAGGCAGATGCATTCATGCACAGGGTTGATTCATGCTTTACTCTTAATTTATGATGTTGAGGAATTTCAGTGTAGACTCTAAATAATTGATCTTACTCTTCTTCTGTGTCCGAGCTCCTCTGATCTGATCTTACTGACCTACAGAGCTGAAATAGTCTTCTAAAAATCTCATTGTTTGTTCTGCAGAAGAAAGTCATACACATATGGGATGGCATGAAGGTAGGTGAGTAAATTATGATAGAATTTTAATTTTTGGGTGAACTTCCTTTAATGCTCTACTTTAACCGGTACTTCTGGCACATTGAAATATGTTTGTTGAGTGACCAAGAAAAAAAACACTCATATAAATTTGATTCTACTGTAATTGTTCATCTGATCATGAGTTGTTTCTTACAAAAACCATCAGAGAATGTGCCTTCAGAAAATGTGAAATATGACGCAAGAATTGCATGGACTTTTGAGATAATTTTGTGACAGCTTTAAAGTGAGTCACTATCAACTAAAGAAAATCAAGAGCAAAAATGTTGTTACAAAGTATTGAGGTGCAACACAGTCTTTAGTCAACCACTAGGCTATCTTTCAAGGACAGGGCTAATACTAAAATAATGAGCTAATGGAGAAACCCACACAGATATGAACACGGAAACCACAAGAACAAACACATTATCGACACTTGAATACATAAATCTGATCAAACCCATAAGCATTACTTTCAGTGGGCACACTGTAGAAATGTGTCACAGTGTCACTGATTAAAGTTTTAAACCAAAATATCATCATATAACATATATAATTTTTGTGTGATAGAAGATGTTGTTTGAGGTTTGTTGTGAATGATTCACTTTAATTTAGTTCACCAGCACAAACTCTCTTTTTCGCATGTCAGAACTATCAAAAAAGAAAACAACGTGCTTCTCTTTATGACAAAGAATCTTGTTCAGTTCGATGTTATAATGCCAGCGGATTAATAATTTATCCATGTAGATAAGAGTAGATTTAATTATCTGTGCCCCCTGGACAGAATGTCAAAGAATTATCAAACCAAGTTCCGTTTTGTGTCTGGATTATTAATGACTCTTGTTTTGACATCACATTATATTGGAAATGCTCTAAAGTGGCATTAACGCCCACCACAATACGACACATACATTCAGAGGTACTTACAGTATACATAGGCTCCAAACTACAGGTAAATGTATAAGATTCTAAAGCAATTTTGTCAAAGATTAAATTATAAAAATGGTTTATTGCAATTTTTTTATTACATAATAAAAATAAATGAGTGTGTCAAAAGCACCTGTTATACAAAGGTGCCACAGTTTGTTCATGGCAGATCTCCTAACCCCACCCCCACTCTAATCCTAACCATATGAAGCCTGTAAGGCTGAGTAGCCTGACAGGAACAATGTATGGCACCTTTATTAATAATAATAATAATAATAATAATAATAATAATAATAATACATTATATTTATAGGCACCTTTCAGGACACTCAAGGACACATTGAAATACACAAACAATAATTGCATAACATTATCTAACATAATAAAAGAAACAAATACACAAAGAACAACAAATACAATCCTTAAAAAAATCAGAAATAAAATAATCTGAAATAATGGGTTTTGAGACGTGATTTAAAAGTTAGCAGTGAAGAGCTATTTCGTACATCTTGTGGTATAAAATTCCAAAGACAAGGAGCAGTATAACTAAAAGGTCTAGACCCCATAGTAGTCAAATGTATAGAGGGTACAGTAAGAGAATGACTCCTACACACTACACAACTTTCAAAGACGTTGGATTGTGGTACCGTTCATATTACACAACTGTCTGTCTTGTCATTGAAGTCATAGTGTTTTCAAATTACACAACGAATCTGTGACAGGGGTGAACACATTACAAGACATGTTACTATTGACAAATCCCCGATGAAACTGCCTGGACTCCAAATTACGTTTCACTACAGAATACACATGAGAAGTGATACGAGATACAAAAACAAATGCATGATCTTATGTTATGCA
This sequence comes from Moxostoma hubbsi, assembly GCA_032164185.1. Lineage (NCBI taxonomy): Eukaryota > Metazoa > Chordata > Actinopteri > Cypriniformes > Catostomidae > Moxostoma > Moxostoma hubbsi. The sequence continues at coordinate 8,183,542 of JAVLUX010000048.1, forward strand.
TTTCAGAATATGATGTTGTGGCAGCGGGGGTGTGGTCAAGCGCCCGTCCGAAGGGAGAAAGCGGTAAGGGCGCTTTCAGTGAGTATGGGGAGAGCGGCATAAAAGAGCACCAGTGCCTCCAGTCGAGCGAGAGAGCTGCCAGTCCAGTGTTGGCAATAGAGAGACAAACCAAATGATTAGATTAGTTCAAAGAGTTTATGTATAGCACATGCACGTTTTTGCACTACCCCTGTCTGTCTGCAACCCGTGATTAAAGAGCCTTACCTTTGTGTTGAACCCTGTTCCCGTGTCCTCCTTCTTGTGAAGTCCTTACACTGGTACCGAAACCCGGGAAAAGGAAAAAATTGGATCCTCTACATCCAAATCATGGAGAAAGGTCGCCCCGTAGAGTCCTCCCAGCTGGCCGAAGTCCTCCAGTCCCTCGCTACCCTACATCAAAACCACCAACAGTCCCTGCTTAAGCTCAGACAGGAGCAAGATCGGCGATTCTGTGAGATCGTCCGGGCCCAAGCAGAGGATCGACAGGCCATCCGGAGCCTCCTCAGCCGGGAGGCCACCACAGCCGCGACCCCGGACACCCGTGCCACGTTGCCCCCGCCCACGTTATAGAAGATGGGGGCGGCTGATGATGCTGAAGCGTTCTTAGATCTGTTCGAACGAACCGCTGATATTTGGGGCTGGCCGCAGAGTCAGTGGGCAGCCCGCCTTGTTCATCTTCTGTCCGGGGAAGCCCAACTCGTGGCTCAACAACTGCCGGCAACAAACCTCCTGGCCTACGCTGACTTGAGGAAAGCCATCTTGCAACGGGTTGGTCGGAGCCCTGAAGAAAACCGCCAACTTTTCCGGGATATGAAGCTGGAAAAGTCTGACCGCCTGTTCGCCTTTGCCCAGCGGCTCCGTGATGCCTGCCGTAGGTGACTGATAGTGGGGGACCGCGACGTCGAGGGACTCATCGATCAGGTGGTGCTGGAGCAGTTTGTCCGATGCTTGCCCAGGAAAACGGCGGAGTGGGCACAGTGCCACCACCGGCGTCGCTGGAGGCGGCCGTCCAGCTCGCAGAGGACCACATGGCGGCGATCCCAAGGGCGGATGAGCCCTCTCTCTCTCTCTCTCTCCCTCTCTTCCCCCTCCCCCTGTGTTTTCTTCTGCTCTCGCACATCCCCTCCAACCCTCTCCCTCTGTCCTCTCTCCAGGGCCCGTTCCTGCCCCTCGCAGGCGAGGAGCCTGGTTAAGATCAACAACCCTGTCATCAGCCTCATCACCTCCTTCCCCCACAACCTACAACCGCTCTCCCCCTCAGGTGGGGGCGTCCGCCGAAATAGGTACGGGTGTAGCGCCTGGGCCAGCCTGTCGGAGGTCTGGGGACCCGAGCCTCTTCCGCGATCGGTGTTTGTTGATGAAGGTGGGGATGGTGGTTCGGGTCTCCGATCTCCCACATGCTGCTCCCGATCGGGCTGGAGCGTACCGGATTCCGGTAAGAATCCAGGGGGGTACACACCAAGCTTTGCTGGATACCGGTTGTAATCAGACCACCATCCATCAACGCTTGGTTCAACCCGGGGCTTTGAGCACGGCTAAGCGGGTAAGGGTGAGATGTGTGCATGGGGATGTTCACAACTATTCGATGGTGACCCTACTAGTTAAATTCCGAGGGAGAAAACATAGAGTGGAGGCAGCGGTTAGTTCCCGCCTCACCCATCCTCTAATCTTGGGGACCGATTGGCCTGTATTTAGGGATGTATTGGGGGGAATATGCACGGATGGGTCCTGCACTAAAATAGGGAGATGTGCGATGTGCGATGCTTTGGCAGGGGAGGCGGAGCCGGGGCCATCCTCGACTGTTCCAAATCAGGATGACGAGGGAAGGGGCGGGTCCTCCGCCCCTCCCCTTCGTAGGGAATTCCCTGACGTGGATTTCCCTTTGGAGCAGTCGCGGGATGAAACCCTTAAACACGCCTTCGATCAGGTGAAGACGATTGATGGTCAGCGTCTTCAGCCGGACATCGCTCTCGCATACCCCTATTTTAAGATTATAAATGACCGATTGTATAGAGTGACGCAGGACACTCAAACAAAAGAAAAAGTTACACAGTTATTGATTCCACGGAGCCGCCGCGAAATGTTATTCCAGGCGGCTCATTATAATCCCATGGCGGGTCATCTAGGAGAAAGGAAAACACTTCTCCGTCTAATAGCCCGTTTTTATTGGCCGGGCATTACTGGCGACGTCCGCAGGTGGTGTGCGGCGTGCCGTGAATGCCAGCTGGTAAACCCACCGGCCACCCCAAAAGCGCCATTGCGCCCTCTTCCATTAATCGAGGTTCCCTTTGAAAGAATTGGAATGGACCTCGTCAGGCCATTAGAATGGACAGCACGGGGACATCGTTTTGTGTTAGTCCTAGTGGATTACGCAACTCGATATCCAGAAGCAGTGCCTCTAAGCAACATCTCAGCACGTAGTGTTGCTGGGGCGCTCTTCAAAATAATCTCCCGGGTGGGGATTCCAAAAGAAATCCTCACCGACCAAGGCACAACATTTATGTCACGCACCCTTCGCGAACTTTACGATCTCTTGGGCATTAAATCGATTCGCATTAGCGTGTACCATCCACAGACAGATGGCCTAGTGGAACGTTTTAACAGAACGCTCAAGAACATGATTCGTAAGTTCGTACACGAGGATGCTAAAAACTGGGACAGATGGCTCGATCCCCTGTTGTTTGCAGTGCGAGAGGTCCCGCAAGCCTCAACCAGATTCTCTCCGTTTGAGCTACTGTATGGGCGACGCCCACGCGGTGTCTTAGATGTTATATGAGAAGGCTGGGAGGAGGGATCTTCGAATAGCAAAAATGAAATCCAATACGTCCTTGACCTCAGAGCAAAACTCCACACTTTGGGGAAACTAACACAGGAGAATTTGCTCCGGGCCCAACAACGTCAATGCCGACTGTATGACCGGGGAACACAGCTAAGGGAGTTTGCACCGGGAGATAAAGTTCTTGTATTGCTCCCCACATCGAGCTCCAAATTACTGGTGGCAAGGGCCCTTTGAGGTCACACGTCGAGTGGGGGATCTCGATTATGAGGTTAAGCGAACCGATAGGGGGGACACGCGTCAAATATACCACCTCAATCTCCTCAAATTATGGAGGGAGGCGGTCCCTGTGTCATTGGCCACGGTGGTTCCAGAGAGGGCGGAGCTCGGACAGGAGGTAAATCTAAAGCCCGATCACAATGCCCCGGTCATTTGTGGAGACCACCTCTCCCCGTGCAAACGATCAGAGGTTGCCAGGTTGCAAGAAGAGTTTGCAGACGTGTTTTCTCCTCTACCGGGTCACACAAATGTCATCGAACACCACATCGAGACCGAGCCGGGGGTGGTCGTTCGTAGCCGCCCTTATCGCCTCCCCGAGCATAAAAAGAAAATTGTTCGGGACGAATTGGACGCGATGCTTGATATGGGAGTAATAGAAGAGTCCCACAGTGACTGGTCCAGCCCGGTCGTTCTTGTTCCCAAGAGTGACGGGTCTGTGCGGTTCTGTGTGGACTACAGAAAAGTCAATGCGGTGTCTAAATTTGACGCGTACCCAATGCCTCGGGTTGATGAACTGCTCGATCGGTTAGGTACTGCTCGCTTTTATTCGACATTGGATTTGACAAAGGGTTATTGGCAGATCCCCTTGACACCAATTTCCCGTGAGAAAACAGCCTTCACCATGCCGATCGGATTACACCAATTTGTGACACTTCCGTTCGGTTTGTTCGGGACCAGCGTCTGATGGACCGTATCCTCCGCCCACAATCCGCTTACGCCGCTGCCTATTTAGATGACATCATTATCTATAGTAATGATTGGCAGCGACATATACAACATCTGAGGGCGGTCTTGAAGTCGCTGCGGCGGGCGTGACTCACAGCAAACCCCAAGAAGTGCGCGATTGGGCGTGTGGCGGTACGGTATCTGGGGTTCCACTTGGGTCATGGCCAGGTGCGTCACCCAAATCGATAAGACCGCGGCGATTGCGACTTGCTCTAGACCTAAGACCAAAAAGGGGGTGAGGCAGTTCCTGGGGCTGGCTGGCTATTATAGAAGATTTGTGTCTAATTATTCGGATGTCACCAGCCCGCTGACTGACCTCACTAAAAAGGGGGCTCCAGATCCGGTCCAATGGTCGAAGCAGTGCCAACAGGCGTTTACACGAGTTAAAGCCGCACTCTGTGGAGGGCCGCTCTTGTATTCACCTAACTTCTCTCTCTCTTTCTTATTAAAGACGGACGCTTCAGACAGAGGGCTGGGGGCCGTACTCTCGCAGGTGGTGGAGGGGGAGGATCGCCCGGTGCTGTACATCAGTCGGAAGCTCTCCTTAAGGGAAACGAAGTACAGCACTGTAGAGAAGGAGTGTCTGGCCATCAAGTGGGCGGTCCTCACACTCCGCTACTACCTGCTGGGGCGGGCTTTCACTCTCTGCTCGGATCACGCCCCACTGCAGTGGCTCCATCATATGAAGGATACTAACGCCCGGATCACCCGTTGGTATCTGGCTCTCCAGCCTTTTAAGTTCGAGGTGGTCCACAGACCGGGGGTGCAGATGGCTGTCGCCGACTTCCTCTCCAGAAATGGGGGGGGGGAGTGGTAGGCAGGCCGGATGACGCCCCGGCCTGAGTCGGGCGGTGGGGGTATGTGGCAGCAGGGGCGTGGTCAAGCGCCCGTCCGAAGGGAGAAAGCAGTAAGGGCGCTTGCACCTGAGCTAAATTATGTCTAACACCTGTCTCTAATCTCAGTGAGTATGGGGAGATCGGCATAAATGAGCACCAGTGCCTCCAGTCGAGCAAGAGAGCTGCCAGTCCAGTGTTGGCAATAGAGAGACAAACCAAATGATTAGATTAGTTCAAAGAGTTTATGTATAGCACATGCACGTTTTTGCACTACCCCTGTCTGTCTGCAACCCGTGATTAAAGAGCCTTACCTTTGTGTTGAATCCTGTTCCCGTGTCCTCCTTCTTGTGAAGTCCTTACAGATGTGTATGTTTTGAATCGCCTCAAAGCATCATACATTTAATTAGTTAAATATGAAAAAGTATCTCCTACTGTAAAATCAAATAATTTGCTTACCTGACTGTCCAAGAGAATTGGCAATTTCTCTCCAACGCTTCTCTTTCACCACACGGTTGTGGTAAAGTTCAGATGAAACATCAGCGAGCTCCGATTTGACCATGATTTCAGGCTTGTGTCGGCGATCTCCACAAAACTGTCAGCGAGCGAAAATAGGGCTTAAAATCATGTAGTGTAAACTCAGCATAAGGGAAGTTGAAAATCTAAGGGATCGGTTTGGTGAGTAAACATGTAGAAGATCACATAGATATAAAGGGGATAAATTATGAAGAGTCTTGTAAGTAAAAAGTTCAGTCTTAAATTCTATCCGGTATTTGACTGGCAGCCAGAGAAATTGTTGGAGTACCGGACAAATGTGCTCTATCGAAGGTGTTCGCATAATGATCCGAGCTGCAGAGTTTTGGACCATTTGAAGTTTGTAATGAAGTTTATGTGGGACACCGCTAAGAGAATTGCAATAGTCTATATGAGATGTGACTAATGCATGTACAAGAACAGCAGTGCCATTAGCCATTAGAGATGGTCGAAAGTGATTTATGTTATGTAAATGATGTACGTTGACCAAATAATGTTATTTATGTGTGCTGCAAATGATAAAGTACTATCTAATATGATACCCAGACTCTTAACCTGAGCTGAAGGAAAAACAACAGAATTTTCGATAGTCAATTTTTCAATTTAGATTTGGTGCCCACTAATAGGTTCTCTGTTTTTTTCACTGTTAAGTTTAAGAAAATTGCATGTTAACCATGATTTCATTTCTGATAAACAGGCCAATAGTGATGTAGGCTGTAGAATTTAATTTGGCTTAGAAGACAAATAAAGCTGGGTGTCATCAGCATAACAATGGAAATGTATTCATAATTTACGAATAATACTTTCCTAAAGGTAAAAGGTAAATAATAAACAAAAGAGGGCCCAAGACTGAGCCCTGAGGCACTCCAGTAATAATCTCTGAGGTCCATGATCTAAAACTTTTCATTTTAATAAACTGGGTTCGACCCGATAGATATGATCTAAACCATGTAAAATGAATACCATTAAGACCAATGGAAGCCAATCTCTCCAGTAGAATGCTATGTGAAACTGTATCAAACGCTGCACTTAAATCTAGAAAAACGAGTATTGATAGAAGTCCAGAATCTGCAGCCATCAACAGATCATTAGTAACTGTAATTAGTGCAGTCTCTGTACTGCGAAATGGGCGATAGCCCGACTGAAATTGCTCATATAAGTTATTATCTACAAGATGAGCATGTTCCTGCTGAGCAACTATTTTTCTAACAATTTGGAAAGGAAATTAGAGATGGGCCGGAAATGTTCTCGGTTAGTATGATCTGCACCAGGTTTCTTAAGTATAGGGGTAATAACAGCTATTTTAAGAGATGAAGGAATAGTACCGGTAGTAAGAGAAGAATGTATCATTTGAGTTATTAGCGGTAACAAAGATGATAAGCAAAACTTGACTAAATGTGTAGGAATGGGAACTAACTGACAAGTAGTAGATTTAAAATTTTTGAACACACTTAGTTATCTCATCCATAGTAGGCAGATAGAAACTAGAGAGAGTAATAAAAAATAATCTATTTGAACAGAATAAAATACACTACATGCCCCCTCATTTTGTGCCATCAGTTGTTGGTGAATGTTTTCGATTTTATCATTAAAATGAGCCATAAAAGTTTCACATAACACAAAAGAGTGCAGGTGTGATGGTTTAAAATCAGGTGGTCTTAGAATATTATTCACTGTGGAGAAGAATTAATGAAGAATTAATTAATGCCCTCTTCAGCATTAATTGAAGAATTAATTAGATGAAGAATTAATGCCCTCTTCAGCATTAATTAAATCTGCATAATATTTTGACTTTGCCTTGGAAAGGACTTCCTTATACTGTCTGATGTGATTATAATACATGTCCTTATGCACAGTAAGACCAGTCTTTACATGCAAACGTTCCAGTCTTCGACTTTTTGCTTTTAATTGATGTAGTTCTTGATTAAACCAGGGAGCAGTATGAAAAAATTACACAGTTGTCACGGACTCCAGTTCCATAATCCATCCCGCTGCTTCCAGTTCCCACACTCATTCCCAATCACCTGAATATTAGTTTCACCTGCACTGTTTCGTTCTCTATTTATACCCTGCCTGTTCCCTTGGTTTTTGTTGGTTATTACTTGAAACAAATCTTGCTTTGCTAACTCCCGTAGAACTCAAGTAGTTTCTCGGTTCCATTCTCTCGAGTTTGATAGTTTTCCTTTTGCCCAGATCTGCCCGTTAAATTATTGATCTGATCTCCTGGCTTTGACCCGTATTCTGTTTATCAACACATCACTGGATTTGCCCTCTGTGTTTTTGGAACTTTGTCATTAAACCATTTCTGCGTTTGAATCCATCTCGTCCAGTGTCATTACAACAGTCCGTGTTTTCACAGGAGCAACAGCATCCAAAATATTCTGTAATTGATCATTATAGTAAAGAACCAGTTCATCCAGACTAGATAGTTCATCTGTACTCAAGTCAAGTTCATTAGAAAATGCTGATAAATCATTATTCTTAACAATCTTTGATACTGCTAAATTGTCATTAATAGACACCAATATATGATCAGATAAAGACAGGTCAAGTGCATTACAATTAAAAGGTGTTATTCCAGAACAGCAGATAAGATCAAGTGTATGACCCTTGGTGTGAGTTGGAAAATCAATAAATTGTTTCAGTCCAAAGCTGTCTAAGCATGATAAATAAATATTTTGTATCAGTGCTGGTTGCCTTATCAACATGTATGTCAAATTACCAACCATGATCACATTTGAAGTAATTGAACATAGTAAATTTAAAAAAGATGAAAGTACAGTTAAAAAGCTAGAGTTTACCTTAGGACTGTGATATACAGTAGTTAAAATAGTAGATACTGGCCAATTTACTTGATAAGCCATTGATTGAAATGAGAAATAAGAAGGTACAGATATATTAGACACTTTCCATTTCTCATTATAAAGCACTGGAAGACCACCCCCTCGACCAGAAACATGTGGTTGGCAGACATAAACAAAACCCCTAGGAATTGATTGATTAAACTTTAAAAAGTCATTTTGTTGCTGCCAAGTTTCAGTTAAACAGAGAAAGTCAAATTTACGACCATTTAGTAGATCATACACTAATAGTCCTTTGTTGTTGATTGAGCGGATATTGAATAATCCAAAAGTAAAATATGGTTTTTGGCCATACCCTAGGTTTTTTTTAAACGCTGCCCCTAAGATTGCAAATTCACCTAAACAGCTACATTTATGCATTCCCTTACAAAAAATCTAGAGATCTGACAAACTTGCCGCAAACTTGCCACAACCTTCCAACTCATTATTTTCACAAGCAGATGAGATTGCGATTTGCCGCAAATATTTGCCATTAGTAAGGCAATACATATTACTGTTTAATAAGCACACAAGTCCCTTCCAAAAGTGTCCCTTCTGAATCACAAGCTCATTTGCATGTGAAAATAATGAGTGGCGAATTTGCGGCAGTTTTAAGCAATTTTGGACAACTCCAAATATTTTGAAAAGGGACACTTTTGGCTGTGTCAACTCGTGTACTGATGAAACAGAAATATGAATAGTCATGCGCTATAACAATGTTTTGATGTCATAAGATTTCATTTTGGTTTGTTCAAATGAGCAGTAGTAATAGTGATACTTTCCTTAGCAAACACCAATAACAAACATCCCTCATCTTCCATTGGTCGAAAATAAACAGGTAGTCTAATCCCTAATGTATTGGTCTGAAAGTCGCTCAAACAAACAGAGCAAAGTTTTATAGCAAAAAAGAGCCACAGTGTTTACAGTCTTTGGAAGGTCAACTTAAAAGTGGCTTACTAATGGGGCTTTTCCACTGCAAGGTACAACTCGACTCAACTCGACTGTGCTCGCTTTTTGGGGGTTTCCCACTGTGTATAGTACCTGGTACCTGGTACTTTTTTAGTCCACCTCAGTCGAGGTTCCAAGTGAGCCGAGCCGATACTAAATGTGACGTCAATACCCTGCAGATCACTGATTGGTCAGAGAGAATCGTCACTACCACCATCACTGGATTTTCGACACGGGACATGGTCAATAAACAAGGTTCAGACGTTCCTCTTGTTGGTGACGAATTAAATGAAAATGTCTTTAAGGAAGTGTCTCAGCTGAGACACCGCTACCACCGGACCTACAAAAAGTGTAGGAAAAATAGAAAAAAAAAGTGACTACAGAACCATCAAGGAAAAGTGGAAGTGGTTCGACCAAATGGACAATATCTAAACTGGCGATCAATGGGAGGGAGAGTGCCCTGTACTCAGCCATGGCTGGAGTCCATGATGGAGGATGGTACGTTAACTCTATACTCTGCTTGAAAGCTTCACTTTATTTAGTTGACCAGGTACCGGAAAGCTTGCTTCTAAAACAACCAGGACAATTTAACTGTTACACTGGTGTAAAATCACCATGAAACAACTGCTTTATGGAGCACGATGAGCTAGTATCTAACAGCTAGCGGTCGTGTTATTGTTTATTGATTTGTGTCGTGTTTAAGATAATGTCACGGCAGTAGAGGAGGCGCAACTATGACGATCCTGACATGACGAGTGGAAAAGTGCCATTATAGTTGTCTCTGCACATTGTATTTAAACATTGACAAAATGACACAAATCTGCTTTAGCCAGCAAAACATCATGTTAGCATAACATTAGCCTCAATTCTACATACTGTATCTATGCCAGAGGCAACAATATCTGCACTGACACCAACACTACATCTTTCTTAGCACTCGCTTGCTTTTGCTCTGATGTTACTCATATCCAACAGTGAGAGAGCTAGTGCGTAGTTTGATTTAGTGCACTTGGGAGGGGGTGACTAGATATTTGAGGCCACGAGTACTTGCTTCCTTCATGTTAGCTCAGTGTGAAGGCTGCTGAGTGCCTCTGTACCTCGACACGGCTCCGCTTCTCTGATCCAGGGCTCTTTGAAGTTCCTCCAGCTGGCTGCAGTTAACCTCCTTTGGTAATTGCAGAAAGGGGCGCTCATCTCTGCTCGTGTCCTTGCTGTGGAGCTGGTCGTCCCTTTAAACAGCTGCATTACAGAGACACGGGCATCAGCTTGGCACTGGCACACTTCAGCAGGGGATATTGGTAGAGTTAAAAGTGAATCCATAATCTGGTGGGACGTTTCTGTCATCCAGGGTAGATGACTGAGAGCAAATAGCACTCAATAGTGTGTGTATGTGTGTGTGAGAGAAAGACATGTTGATGGACAATGTTTCAGATGGTTTTGAAGGAATATTTCAAGCATTGATGACAATTCTGTCATTTTTTGTTCTGTGGAATAGAAAAGATGTTTTTAAGAATGTTCATGCTGGCTTTTTTTCCATACAAATAAAGTAGCTAGTGACTAGGGGCTGTAAAGCTCTAAAAACGACAAAACCATTGAAAAAGTTGTGCATGCTGTTTTCCAAATCTCCTAAAGTCATACAATAGCTTTGTGTGAGGAATGGACCAAAATTAAAGTCGCTTTCCTTGCCATGTTTATCTTTTATTTTTTCCAGATCTATTAATTAAAAAAAAATACATAATGTAATTCACACAAAATAACAACTTGAATAACCATCTACTATGATAAACGTGATTTTAATAACTGAGTGCATTTTGATATTTTAAGTGGTGTATTCTTCTGGAGACTGTAATACTATAAATAAACAAATAATTAAATAAAAGTATTTTTTTATGAAAAGGCATGTTTTGTTCAGGTCAAATGAAGTAACTCTAAGAAAAGTTATTGATATTCCTAACGATTACATATATATATATATATATATATATATATATATACCACAGTTATTTCCGGCCCTCGAATTAGATTGGACAAGAGACGTTCCATGAGCACTGATGGTGTAACAGCATCAGCACTCGGACGCTTCACTGTGTGTGTATCACTCCGCATTCATGCTGTTTTAAACTAAAGTGTATATGTCAGGAGTTACTGGATTTATTTTTGAAATTTCGTATGTTAGCCAGCAGGTGGTGGCAAAAGATTATTTTTGTGTGTAATATGAGACAGTTGGTGACGTAAAGTGAATCCAATGACTGTACTATACATAGATCGCTCGTATTACTAATACATTACCAAAACTAGGAAATAGCTTTAAACAGCTTTAAATGGACAACTTCAGGATTTAGGCTCATGCTGAGAGACACAACAGACTGATTTATTACAGAACTGAAGTGCTTACCTTTCATCTGAGTTTCCACATTGGATACATACTGTTTAAAATGGCAGAGGATATCGCTGTTTCTACAGTGAATGACTTTCACACACGGCTACCGTGAAATAGAGAGGAATACCCCCACTTGGATGTCTATTTTCCAATGAGAAACTAACCGCATCTCTGATTGGGTGTGGCAACAGGTGATTGCACACGCTCAATCTCTCTCTCTCTCTCTCTCTCTCTCTCTCTCTCTCTCTCTCTCTCTCACTCACTCACACACACATCCACACGTCTATCCTTGTTCATCCAATAACTTGTTAGAAACAGCACAAGCTGTGATACTATTTCTGAAGTTAACTTTTTTAATTACTAATGGAGGCTTGGACGCATCATTTGTTTTGAACCAGCAACGGCAGATTCTGATATTTCACGTAAGAAAGTAGTTCCATTCACAAATGCGCTTTTATGACCGTGCTCTGTTTTAAAATGTACTTGTTCATTGAACTGTTGTATATAAGCAATATCACACTTACAATCGTGCAATATGGCCCTACATCAGCAGTGCTGATGTAATCAACATGGACACAACATTACATTTCTTTTAACTTGACACGTTTTAAACAATATTTAGAATTTTTTTCACCTTGGAAGACCTAATTTGTCAATGACCCATTTGCTGAAAACCATCCCCTTTGCAACAGCTCTCAAAGTTTTTTTTTTTTTTTTTGTGCATGCGCTTAAAAATTGTCACATCAAGGCACGTCACAATAGATTTGAAAATGACGGCATATGCCAAATGCATTACTCCAGGTTTGACATCATTGATGCCATGTGTCCAAAATCAAATGTGATGTGTCAAATTTGAATATGTGCAAGTAAAAATTAAGATTTGAGAACTGTTTTTTTTTTTAAAACAAAATGCACGCCCGGTCCCAAATCAGCCTGATGGTGGCACGCAAGGGATAAAGTTTCCAAGATTGGACTATAAACACCATAAAATGCTGCATGCATCATAAAGGGGCGCCATTGTTACACCCTCATGGAAAATCTGGAATTTCAAAAGATTACTCAGGCAGGAATAAGACTGAATTAACACCACAGTAAAAATATCTAAACATTCTTAAAATGTGATTTATTTACTTGGAAAAAAAATCTGGCATAAGATTTTAAGTCTTGTTTTGAGAGAAATCGAACTGAATTTAGTGAGATTTATGCTTAAAAATTTTTTTTTTAAAAATTGGCCAATGGGTTAAGAAAAATAAACTTAATTCAAAGGGAAAACGGCACTTCTCTCACTCACACGGCACTGTGTCAAATGTAGTGACATAAGGGGTCTTTCTTGAGAGCGTTACGTACCACTGAACTTGAGAAACTGCCAATGAGAAATTGTCAGACAAGATTTGCATGTCCAACCCCTGGACATGCGGGTATAAAGGGAAACAGGCTTGCATCTCTCAGTCAGGCTTTTTCTTCGGAGATGAGCGGTTGTGCAGCAGCAAGCTGAATCTCACTACTGTTCCACTCACCTCTATAAGCAGATCATTGCTGTTGGATCTACGTGCGTTACCAGCGGATTTCTCCCTCTCTGCACACTGTGCAGTCCACGCCCCTGGGCGCTTTGACAGCGCTTTTGTTAAAAGAGTGTATACCTCTAAAAGAGAAATATTTTCCCTCAAAGAGTTTATTTTCACTCACAAAAGAGCAATACACAGCAGGCGTAGAATGTCCTTTTCAGGACACGTCTTTTTATAGATGCCCATCCGCCCCTGTGTAGTTCCTGGATGCGGTCGGTATCTCTCCAAGTCTGGCGGTCATAGACACTGCCTCGTGTGCCTAGGTAGTCCCCACCCCGGTATCTTTCTTCCCAGAAGTGCATGACGAGCTGGCGAGGTCATGAAGGGCTCCTTTCACTGCACGGAGCCGACCTCCTCGCTCGTCCACTCACACTACCTTTGACGGTGGGGCGGCCCACGGGTACACGGAGTTCCCCCAGGTGGACAGAGCAGTTGCGATCCACCTGTGCCGCGAGAACGCCGCCACCTGGCGAGATCGCTCGGTACTCCCCTCCAAGGCCTGTAGGATGAAGTCGTCACTGACCTCGAAAGCCTACAGCGCCACTGGTCAGGCCGCCTCCACCCTGCATGCCATGGCTCTCCTGCAGGTCCACCAAGCCAAGGCACTCAAAGAACTGTAACTGGGTTGTCCCGACCCCACCGAGAGCTTCCCCCTGCGTCCAAGCAATAGGCATACATAAATCGCCAAGACGGCGTGCGCTCTGGTCATATGTCACAACTTGCCCGCCAGGTCGCTGTATACTATTTATATTCCAGGCAACCTCAACACAACAGAGGACGTGCTGTCGTGACAGGTCTCGCTCAGCAAAGCGTGGAGGCTCCACCCTCAGGTGGTCCAGCTGATTTGGGGCCGGTTTGGCATGGCAGAGGTAGATCTCTTTGCCTCCCACGACAATTCTCACTGCCCGCTCTGGTACTCCCTAACAGAGGCCCCTCTTGGGACAGACGCATTGGCACACAGCTGGCCCCGGGTGCTGCGCAAGTACGCATTTCCCCCAGTGAGCCTTCTTATACTGGTGCTGTGCAAGGTCAGGGAGGATGAGGAACAAGTCACCTTAGTGGCTCCTTACTGGCCCACTCAGACTTTTCGGATCTCACACTCCTGGCAAATTCCCCTGAGGAAGGACCTTCTTTCCCAGGGACGGGGTACCCTATGGCATCTGTGCCCAGACCTCTGGAATCTCCACGCCTGGCCCCTGGAAGGGACATGGAAGATATGAGTGACCTACCACCTGCGGTCGTAGACACAATCAACCAAGCCAGAGCTCCCTCTACCAGGCACCTTTACGCCCTAAAGTGGCACTTGTTCGCAAATTGGTGTTCTTCCCAGTCTGAAGGCCCGCAGAGATACGCAGTTCGGTCAGTGCTTTCATTCCTGCAAGAGAGGTTAGTGGGGAGGCTGTCCCCCTCCACCTTGAAGGTGTTTGTAGCCGCTATCGCGGCCCACCACGATGCAGTGGATGGCAAGTCCTTGGGTAACCTTGATTATAAGGTTCCTTAGAGGTGCTCAGAGGCTGAATCCTCCCTGGCCAAGCCTGTTCCCCTTCTGGGATCTCTCAGTGGTCTTCTCGGGCCTTCAGAGACCGCCCTTCGAGCCGCTTGACTAAGTTGAGCTCAAGGCCCTCTCCTTGAAGACAGCCCTCCTGATAGCTCTAGCTTCAATCAAGAGGGTTGAGGACCTACTCCAGGAGGAGGCAGACCCAGCCTTTTCGTTGCTAAGTCCAGTACGTGCTTTGCGTATCTATTTGGACTACACGCAGAGCTTCAGATGTTCTGAGCAGCTCTTTGTCTGCTTCGGCGGAGGCCGGAAAGGGAACGCCATCTCCAAACAGAGGTTAGCTCACTGGGTCGTTGGCTATCTCCCTGGCCTACCAGACCCAGGTCATGCCCGCCCCTTGCGGGTTCGAGCACACTCTACGAGAAGTGTGGCATCCTTGTGGGCACTGGTCAACGGCACCTCCCTAGCAGACATCTGCAGAGCAGCGGGCTGGGCAACACCCAATACATTTGCGAGATTTTACAATCTCAGGGTTGAGTCGGTCTCATCCCGTGCTTTGTCAGGTCCGAGCCGGAAGAACAACAGTAACCATGACATTTATTTTTCTTAACCCATTGGCAGATTTTTTGTTTCAAGTCTAAAGTTCGCTCAGTTTTGTCAGATTTCTCTATAAACAAGACTTAATATCTTACGTCATTTTGCATGACATGTAAATAAATCACGTTTTAACAATGTTTAGATCATTTTACAGGAAAACAAGACAAAAATACATGTCTTGAAAATATTTTTTTGCAGTGTGCCTTTTAAAGTATGGCATAAAAAATACAACAAAACAAAAAACCACCACCCAATTCCATATATTATAGACTACTGCAACTCTGCAGTAGTTGAGGTCCATATTTTCTATCCAAACTTTCCAAAACAGTTATATCTCAAACAAACAGTGCAGAGCATCTGACATTTCATAAACGGATGACAAAATCTTTAATGCATAGGGTTTGGTTCAATTATTTGGCTTTGTGATTTAAGTGCTTGTTCAGTCAAATGTTCCATGTGAAGAACTATTGTGTCAGATTCTGAACCCAAGGAGAGTTGGATCGACCTGAGAAAAAAAATGATGTCAAACACCATATGAATTATACTTTTTAATAGGTTACCTACTTGGGAAGCAGTGCATCGATTTCAGCCCATCAGGAGAGTTAATCTTCTGCAAGACACACACAGCTAAACAATCTGTCAAGAATCGTTCTCCACTGCAGCAGTGAAATCATGATTACAGCATTTTAACTTGAACCTTGACTTAACCAAAGTAAAATAAAAAGCACAATTGTTTCCCATTATTATTATATGTAATGTGCACTACCCATGTTAAATAAATACTAATAGGTAACTTAATAAAAAATTAAGTTTTTAGAAATCTTAACTTTTGTGTGTTTTGGTAACACTTTTCAATAAGGTCATATCCATTAATGATCATTAACTACTTTGGTTAACATCAAGTTAAAAGTTGTGTGTTTACAATAGTTAATCATTGAACTATGAACTAACATGGACTACCAAGCAATATATATGATCTTAAATTATCTTTAAAATCTTTTGATCTGAGGGCGTATGCTGAAATTTTTGAAATTTGTTTTGTAGTCAAAAATATCATTGTACCAACATATTAATTTATTTCATTATAAAACTAAAATGTTATTTAACATTTTATTTTTATTTTTTTTTAATTTATGACTTGGACCAAATAATAAAGAAAAGCAGCCGATAAGTGCCCAACATAGATGGAAACTCCTTCAGTACTGTTTAAAAAGCATCCCAGGGTGATACCTCAAGAAGTTGGTTGAGAAAATGTCAAGAGTACATGTCTGCAAATTCTAGGCAAAGGGTGACTACTTTGAAGATGCTAAAATATAACATAGTTTTGATTTATTTTGGATTTTGATTAGTCACAACATAATTCACATAGTTGCATTTATGTTATTCCATAGTTTTGATGACTTTACTATTATTCTAAAATGTGAAGAACAAAAAATTATAATAAAGAATGAGTGTTTCAAAACATTTGACCAGTAGTGTATATATACTGTATCTATATCATCCTATAACTAGAATGAAATAAAAAGGCATCAGAAATTTTTCCTGTGCTTCAGCATGGAAATAATTCTGCAAATGAAAGTTTTAAACAACAATCTAAAAATACAGATTTTTAACAAGAAACTATGAATTTGCATCAAACATATCCTCTGTTAGTTCCTGTTTTGATGGTGCTCATAATTACCAACAAGAGCCTTGTTTTTGTGCTAAAGAGTAAAACCCTAGAGATGAAACTGTAGACTGAGGAAAGTCTAATTAACCTCTCAGACGACACACACACACACACACACACACACACACACACACTTGATAAACCAAGAAAAAGTCTGGTATCATGAGAAAGCTGATTATGAACTGTGATTTAATGACAGTCAAACTACTTGCACAAAGACTTCAACCAAAGACAATTCTCTACAGAGCATCCTTGATGTGAAACCATATTTGAAAAGACACCTTTAGTTATGTTTGACATCATCGCTCAGACAATTTTGAAATGGGACCATGAAATACTGGTCTCGATCTCCGGTCTCCCATATGCTGGAGCATCATGTCCACCAGGCTGAATGTGTGTTCCTTTGTACGGAACTGCGCATTGATGTAAGAGATCCTCGACATCTAGGATGAACTCCTTAGAGCACAGAAGCCTAGCTTCCCTAGAGATTCATTAATAAATCAATGCATTTACAGTATATAGTGGCATCTCAGTGAAGCAGAGTGCTGAACAGGTTATGCCGACTAGCCTTGCAAGACAGACTTTTGATTATCAATATAACATAGTGTGCATTGTAGCATATTCCGGCCAACTGTTTAACTATACATGATGTTTAGGGGCAGTTGACCCTGAAATTGATGTTATACCAGATTAACAGACAGGTCTGCAAGTGGTAGCCCATTTTAACAATGGTATAGCAATTTCTACAAAAATTTGTGTTCAGAATGCTAAAATGTTGTGGGTGGTTGATAGGGCATTGCTAGGTGGTTGCTTGGGTGTTTTGGACTTTGTTTTCCAAAGGACTGATAAAAAATACTTACAAAACTCAAAGTTCTAGGTAACCCCTGTGGCAAACTTGCTGCAGATTTGTCACTCATTATTTTCACATGCAAATGAGCTTTGCGGCAAACTCATCATTGCTGCCACGTTTGCCATAGAAGTGTTTGCTGCACTACCGGTGAAGAGCTGCGAACGTCTGGCATATAATGAGTGGCAAATTTTCTGCAAGTTTTCCAGAACTCTACATTTTTGAAAGGCAGCTCTTGCTACTTTCACATAAAATGTGATCCATTGGCAGTCATTGGGAAATGTTGAGACTAGATTCAGACTGATTTCAGTTTCCATTGTATAGTACATATAGTACACCTCCAGGAAGGTACCATTCCAAATATTATCTGTTTGCTGAAAAATGGAGGAGAGATTTAGCCAGGAAATTAATATAGAGCTATTTCAAACAAGCCAATTTTGGATCAGCATATTGAAGAATATTGAGGTTAAGACACCAGCTCTACTTGAGGGAAGCCTCAAGACTTAACAGTCCTTACAGCCAAGGCATCTAATTTTAAGATCAGCCTGGTAAATTATTGTACTAAAGTCAATTATAAAATTATTGATTTTGAACATACATAATTTTAAAATAGTAAGCAATAATTTCACAGACAGTTGTATCCAATTAATTACAGGGACAATTCTCTCTAATAAAGCTTAAGAATCTTGTTAAGGATACTATGATGCAAGTGTGTTGTTTGTTGCTCAGGCATTGCTAGGTGGTTGCTAGGTTGTTCTGGGTGGTTGCTTGGTGGTTGCTTACTGGCCCAGGTCAAAAGTGTCCACTCCTTGGTCCCCACGATATTTTCCTACTGTAGATACTGTAAGGCTTGGGATCCTTCTTCAGTGTAAATCTATGGGAATTTTCCACCCATTTCATCCTAAATAGCCTATTAAATCTGATAAGCTGGCAAGAAGTGTAACAGTACAGAAAGGTGTACTACTACTACTATAAAGTTTATAGTTTAAGGCTATAACCTTTTTGAGTGCTACGTTCCTAATGCTAACTTCTCAGTGTTGACACTGTTATTATGCGAACTGAAGACATTATTGTTATAAAGGTATCAGTGAATACAATTTTCTTTCCAGTTTTAATGTATTTACTGTTCAGTAAGTTGAGGGAGGGACAGATTTATGGGTTTGTCATATTTTTAACAATGCTCACTGGTTTTTATGGTGCATTCTAGAAATGTTTAGGGCACTGAAACAATTTAGCAATTGGGACAGTCCTAGAAATGGTTGACTACCTGATCAGTACCCTGGATACTGAACAAAGGAGCTGATTGAGATGCACCCCATGATTTGCTACTGCAAGTTTGCTTTGTTGTTGCAAGTCGGTGTCAGGTGTTTTTAGGACATTCTCATTCTAGATAGCATTTTATTGGACTAATGTTTGTATTAGAAACCTACGAACAGGATGATTCATCAATTTATTTGGTAAATTTTCCAATACATTTTTTGACTGTAAATTTAAAATGTGCATATCTGCTAAAAGCAAATTTTTTAACTAGTACATGGATGGCTTCAGAGCTAACAGACAAATATAAAAGCCACCAAACTCAAATTTAGATTTGTGTGGTCTTAAATGGAAAACCTATTATAGAAGAGTTAGTATAATGCCCTAAATCGATTCAAACTGTTGCAAATGGGTTTTTTCCCCTCATGTCTGATAAAATTATTGAGCATGCAACTCTAAAAAGATACGCTCTTTGATCAGGTTGAATCTCGGCTTTCAATGTGGTTGATCCAGTCAAAAATACCCACTTGCCCAACAGATAAAGTTGATGTCCTTCTAACTATTTGTTTCAACTTAAGATGGGTAAAAGTTAAGCATCATTTCAAGGGCTCATGGATCGTGACCAGGATTAAAACTGACTCCACTTTTCAATGCTGCTTTGGCCCCTCTGGCAAATTTCTGACAAGACCTCAGGTTTTATTTTCGGGAGCATGTTCTATATCAGCCCTTCATCGTGAATGATGCGACAACAAACTCTCGAATGGAAGGCTTAATTTCAAAACGACTCTATGGCCCTATTTACACCTGGTATTATTATCTGTCTCTTAAATACAGGACTTCAGAGAACTAATTTGAATTGCTCGACATCAATATGCAATGATACAGATCACCTGAAACAGATGTTAAAACAAGGTGTAAACAATAGCAACTAAACCTTCCCTCTATCAAAGCAAAACGATGGAAACCTTTGACTTGGAGAAGATATTAACCAACACACTCTCATGGCGAAATCGTCAGGATTCGTACAACTTTTCTAAATTTGACTAATTTCGTATGATATCATGCAACTGCACTTGTTTGAATTCCTACGACTTTCACTACAGCCAATGACGTCGCTGGACATCATTTCCAACTAATACATGACAATTACTTGCTTCTGTCACACACAACAGCTTCCAATCATGTTTATACACTCTACTGACTGGTTAAGTTTAGGTAAGGGGTTTGGGTAAGGGCATAATATTAATTAGAATGTCCTTAATGCCTCGTGCATGGAACTCACACTTACTTCCGCATTAGACATCTGGGAATTTGCACTTGATGAAGTCGTACGAGCATGACGTACCAACATCATGCGAGACTATACGAAATAGCCATTTCATGAGGTCGGGTTGATATTAACAAATCTACAGAGACAAAACAATCCCACCAGCATTAAATGTGGTTAGCTAATTGAGGCAAGATTACAAAAGCTTTCAAAAAAAGTAGGCCACAGAAACCTCTGTGCTAGCAAACGAATTCCACAAATTCTGCAGAGGCACTGTGTAGTCATCAGTCTGCTCCTGCTTTCCAAGTAATCGTCTCAAAGATATTTGACAGACTCTGAATGGAAAATGACACAGAAACGACTGAGGCATTACTTGAGAGTGCACAGGCATGAGGAGAATCTGAAGACAAATATCAGAAATTGTGTCTCAATCAAGAGCACCAGTTAATGTAGGAACACAACGCCACCTTGTGGTGATTAACTACTGGTGCACCAGAAAATGCCACTCAATTTATTTGCACAATATCAAGAGCTTCATAAACTTCCAGTTTGCATTTAGTTCCGTGAAACAAAAGATGTTTGTTTCAAAGAAACATGTTGGGGAACTCCATATCCAAAGCGTACACCAATGGTAAAAATCTGTTTATTGATAAAAAAAATACTTTTTTTAAACTTCACCAATGGTTTTGTGAGACAAACCTGTTTGACACACTTTATATTAACTTTTATTTAAAGTTAATTCAAAGTAAATCATAGTATGATGATTATATTAATAGTGTGTGTATGTGTTTGTGTGTGTGCATACGTGTGTGTGTGTGTGCGTGTGTGTGTCCTACACACGTGTCTGGTAACACGTTATATTGCAAAGGACACCCAGAAAACTAATTAGAAAGTGATTCTAATTAATGTAGATGCTTCTTGGTACTAAATCTTGTCCACCAGAACTCCAAAAGCACAAAAGGAGAACAGTTCTCTTCTGAGTTTACTCCAATAACATGGTCCACACTGATACGTTTTTGGTTGAAAACACATTGATTTTGCTATGTTTACTTCTATCATCTACACTGGAACAATGTGTTCCTCCATTGGACACTTACAAAAATGCTGTCTAGTTCAACATAATTTGGTAAATGATGATGTTAGGAAGTGTAAAACTATACACAACAACACTAATACATTTTAATTTAAGAACACATTGATTTTTCCACGTTTAGTCCTCTCGTCTACACTGAAACTGTGTTTTCTACCACTGTAGACTTTCAAAAATGCTATATAGTACAGCAGAATTTGAAAAACGATGACATTAGAAAATATGCTTTTATTTGAAAACTCATTGATTTTGCTACATTAATGCCCCTCATCCACACTGGAACAGTGTTTTCCTCCACCGGTGACTTATGAAAACACTCTCCATGTACAGCAGAATTAGGAAAACTATGATGTTAAGAAACGTACATCTGAAACCATGTCTAAACTAATACGCTTTTATTTGAAAGCTCATCGATTTTGCACATTTACGCCAATCATCCACACTGGAATGGCATTTTCAACCAAAAACATATTCTCGGTGGACGTAGCCACGATATCTGAACTTCACACAAATTACACAAACTGACCGCAAATGCCTGTTTTTCATTTCCAAAGTGCAATCGAATCGGAATCAATGATCTCATTCCACCATGTAAGATCTACCTGGATGCACGGGACCTGTCTCCACCATTGGAGGCGGTATCGCAGCATCAGGACCCGCACCACCCGACTACATGACAGCTTCTTCCCACAAGCAATCAGACTTTTGAACACATGATATCTCACGATCAACAATCAGCACTGCACTTTATTAACCTTCATTCTGTCAGATATATTCTCGCTCCCAATTCAATTAGTGTATATATATTTTTATATACCCTTATCTAGTGTATGTGTATTCTACATTGTGTGTATTGTGTACATTTGATATGTAAATTGTTGTGTAAGTATGTGTACATTTGTTATGTAAATTGTGTTGTGTAAATATGTTGTTTATTGTAAAGTGGTTTATGTCTCGTCACTGTCATTACTGCTATGTTACTCGGAACTGCACACAAGACTTTCACCTACTGTTGCACTCGTGTACACAGTAGTGTGACAATAAAGTGATTTGATTTGATTTGATTTGATTTGATTGCAGTGCATAGGCTACAGTTTACCATAACCAACTTCTCAAGTTTCAATAATGTTTGTGAAAATTCACTCAAGTCCAATTTCGCATACTTTCAGAATATGTCTTGCATTTGATATAGAATTTACAGCTCGGCCACTGCGTTATTTAGGTATGCACGTATGCAATATCAATACATTAATGGATTTACTATATCCAGGAATGTGGGCATTGTAACAACGAATGTATGATGTAAGAACAACCACTGCAACACTAATATTTTCAACAAGAACAATTTAACCACAAGGAACAACTTTCTTGGGATATATAGTACTTAGCCTAAAATAACTGCTCAACTCACAGCATAGAGGTACTCGTTTGACACACAGTTTATAAACAGAAAATAGTTTGGAACGTATATTGGGGCAGGGTGATAATTTTTACAATTCTGCTTGGTGCTGCGAGTGGCGCAGAACCCCCATTTAACATTCAAACAATTGAACAGACAACAACAGCACCATACTGTAAGCTGATCTGAGCAGCTGGTGGGGACTCTGTCACAGTGACTCAAGGACTGTAAGTGCACTGAAGTGTGCAGTCATCTGTGTTTCTCTCTCCCGCCAAGGAAGAAACTCATCAAAGTGGAGATTAGTGATATGGCCCTGATTATTTTGGGTGCTATAATATAATGTTTCAAAGGTGCCATTAATCTTCATGCTCAGATGCACATCTCATTTGCGTCTTCTTGATGCACTCACAAAGGGAGCCCATTCAATGTTTGCTAAATTGCTTTTTTATTCTGTGACTCCAAACAGATTAATCTAATGACAGTAACCTTCTTAGTAACCTTCTTCATGTTTATTAAGCCCACAAGTAAATACATTGAATGCATTTGAATGTCTTATGTGTGTGAAGTATGCCGATTGTATTTTAATATAGCATGCATTGGTATATGCATTGGCATACAGTAGGTAGTTAACCAGAATGACCATAACCACCATGATAAATACATGTAAATGTACTGTATATGCAAATACAGTGGGTTCCAAAAGTCTGAGACCTGAGAAGTGAAAATTATTTTATTCTGTATTTAGTTTTTTTAATATAATTCAAAATTGGATATTATAATAATAATAATAATTAAAAAAAACGGTGTATAATTTATATTCATAAAATCATGTTTCATCATGGTCATAAATCACAACTCACTTCAGGATCATATGTGACATCAGAGCTCCTCCTATTGGTCAGTTGTGGTGGTGTATGACTGGCATGGTCTCTTTTACTGCCATTCATAAAACAAAGGCCCTCCAGGGCTGAGCTGAACCCACAATTGCCCTGAGCGCCTGGAAATTTAATCAGCCTGTTAACGCAACAGGCTTTGCTTATGATATCCAAATCATATTCATCATTTACATTCCTATATAGGACCTGTCGGAATAGGAAATCTCTTAATAAAACATCATATTTAGCATAAAGCAGAGAAAAAGAATATGGCCACGCATAAATAATGTGCATTTTGTGCGTATAAATGTGTAGTTTGTGTATTATATATGGACTCAGTAATGGAACATTATCCATTCAATTCATTCAAATGGAGGCATGTTAGCATGAATTAACAATGCCAACAAAAGATTACATTAGCTAACCGTTTACATAACCACAGTTGTAATTGCTGTGCGTATTTTGGCCCCACTGTCTTTGCTCTTAAATTTAAATGAAACACATTAAATATAATAATGCAGTTTAGCTGCTTTTTTGCACCAGATAACAAAATAAGCACATTTAAGGTTGTATTAATAGGTGGTTGCCATTGTGGGTTTTCTAAAGTGATTTAATAATGGAATCATATTTAATTTATATCCAGAATATTGAGCTTGTGGACACAAATTTACAATTAGGTTGTATTTGTTCACATTAGTTTACTACATTAGTTAAGATGAACTAACAATGAACAACACTTTCAGCACGTTAATTTCTGCGTTTCCTAATAATATACAGTATACTCTATATAAGTTGTTAACATTAGCAAATGCAATATGAACTATGAATAATTGTCAAATTGCAATATGTACTATGAATAATTGTATTTTGATAAATTAACATTAACTAGGATTTTATATGGGATTATGAGATTATGAGAATAGAAAAAGTATTTGCCCCTTCCTAATTTCTTCTATTTTTGTGTATTTTTCATACTAACTTTTTTTAGATCTTCAAATGGGATATAACATAAAACAAAGGCAATCTGAGTAAACACAAAATACAGTTTAATATATATATATATATATATATATATATATATATAAAATAAAAAACATTCAGATAATTAAAATGCATTACATTACATTCATTAATAAGCCAATACAAAAAGTAGCTTTAGAATACAATGTATTGTTTATTACCATATTATTGATCATAAGTCAATCATTGGCATACAGTTCACAGCAATCCATTTCACAAGTGAATTTGTCAATCAGTTGGAGATTTATTATGAGGGTTTGTTTAAGGACCCGTCAATGTACACCTGCGTCAGATGGATGCTTGTGTAGCATCTCGGGTGCGTTGTATTACAAACATATATATATATATGGCTATATATATTAAAGTTATCCAACACCTATATCACCCATGTGAAAAACTAACTGCCCCCTAAAACTTAGCTGGTTGTGTCACTTTTAGCTGCAACTGCAACCAAAAGCTTCCAATAACTGGAGAACACTCTGGTGGAAGTTTGGCCCACTCTTCTTTGCAGAACTGCTTTAATTCAGTCACATTGGAGGGTTTGAGCATGAAATGCCCGTTTAAGGTCCTGCCACAGCATCTCAATCTGGGTCAAGTCAGGACTTTGACTAGGCCACTTCAAAACTGTAATTTAGCTTCTTTTGAGCAAATCAGAGGTAGACTTACTTCTATGCTTTGGATCATTGTCTTGCAGCATAATCCAGTTGCGCTTGAGCTTCAACTCATGGACTGATGACCGGATATTCTCCTTTAGGATTTTCTGGTAGAGAGCAGAATTTATGTTTTCCTCAATTATTGCAAGTTGCCCTGAAGCAGCAAAGCATCCCCACACCATCACACAACCACCACCATGCTTGACCGTAGGTATGATGTTCTTTTTATGGAATTCTGTGATTGATTTACGCCATATGTAACGGGACCTCTGTCTTCCAAACAGTTCCACTTTTGACTCATAAGTCCACAGAACATTCTCCCAAAAGGTTTGAGGATCATCAAAGTGTGTTTTGGCAAAATTCAGATGAGCCTGTTCTCTGTTCTTTTAGCAGTGGTTTTCGCCTCACTATTCTTCCATGGATGCCATTTTTGGGCAATGTCTTTCTGACAGTGGAGTCATGAACAGAGACCTTTACAGTATTGATGCGAGAGAGTCCTGCAGTTGTCCTTGGCTTTTTTTGTGACTTCCTAGATGAGTCATGGCTATGCTCTTGGAAGAAATTTGGAAGGTCGGCCACTTCTGGGAAGGTTCACTACTGTGCCAAGTTTTCTCAATTTGGAGATAATGGCTCTCACTGTGGTTCTTTAAGGTCCCAGATCCTTTGAAAAAGCTTTGTAACCCTTCCCAGACCGATGTATTTCAGTCACCTATTCCCTCATCATTTCTGGAATTTCTCTTGACCTTGGCATAGTGTGAGACCCTACTGGGTGAGACATTTTAGCCAACATCATGCTGCTGAAAAAGTTCTACTGAGGTGTTGATTTGATCTGACTGGGCTGGCAGTAATCAGGCATGGGTGTGTCTAGTCCAGCTGAACCCCATAAAGAATGCAGTTTCATAGATTTGGGGATTTAGTAACTAAGGGGGCAAATAGCTTTTCACACAGACCCAGTTGGTATCAGATATTTATTTATTTTTTGCTTCAATAAATAACATTATCATTAAAAAATGTATTGTATGTTACTCAGATTGCCTTTGTTGCAGTTGTTTGCAATTTGGAAACAATATGGTTTAGTATGAGATATATATACAAAAATAGAAGAAATCAGGATGGTGGCAAATACTTTTTCACAGCACTATGTACCCAAGAATATATGCAATACAATATAATTTTTTGGTGTGAGTGTTAAAGTGTTAAAATATTTTTTCTTAATATGCAGTGTCAACTAAAAGAAAGGCATTTGTAGGCTGATTCCTCTGAAAAGTGTTACACTGTGGATCTGTGGTGCTATCAAAACATTTCTCTGTAAGTTTTAAGTGACCTGCATTTCAAACTCTAACTCAACCAATGGCAGGAATTTGGGGCAGGAATATCAGTTTGTCTGACCAATCCCTGAGCTGGGATCAAAGAATGTATTTTGACATAGAACAAATTGCATACTTTCAGCCTCATTTAGTAGAGGAATACTTAACCCAAAAATTTTAATTCTTTCTTATGTGGAACACAAAAGGAGATTATCTAATCTATCTTTTCAATACAATGGCGATGGATAGTGTCTCTCTTTAACGCTTAATAAAAGGACCCAAATGTATTATAAAAGTAGTCCATACAATTAGTACTTCAAGTTTTTTTAAGGCTAACATTAGTTTTTGGTGAAAAACAACCTGAAATATAAGTAATTTTCCATTGAATGCGTCTATGCAAAAATTTTGTTTTTATTGCATGAATATAAAGGCCACTATAAACAAGCTTCTTTAATAGCATATGAATTACACATTTTGACAAAATTGCATTTTTGGATGAACTATTCCTTTAAACATGAGCAAATCCAATTTCTGTATAAATCGTTAAATTGTGACGGTTTGCATACTTGTTTTAAATAAACAAAACTGCTTGAATTTCAAGGGGACGCATTAGCTTTAAAACTGATTGGTTTGATTATCCAACTCTGACATTCCAGCTAAAAACCATACAAAACCCCACATGTTAGATTCTGAGCGTAAAACATCCCACTCTCTACCACTTCCCCATTATGGGAAATGAGTTGTGCTTTAAAAACAGATATTGTGCCCAAGCTCCAGCCTTCAAGGTATTGTTTTTTTATTTAATTAATTATTTTTATTAACTCCAATTTGGAATGCCCAATTCCCACTACTTAGTAAGTCCTCGTGGTGGCGTGGTTACTCACCTCAATCCGGGTGGCGGAGGATAAGTCTCAGTTGGCTCGTTGTGCATGACACCGCGGAGACTCACAGCATGTGGAGGCTCATGCTTCTCTCCACAATCTATGCACAACTTACCACACGCCCCATCGAGAGCAAGAACCACTAATCGCAACCACAAGGAGGTTACCCCATGTGACACCCTGAATTTGAACTCACGACTCCAGGGGTGGTAGTCAGCGTCAATACTCACTGAGCTACCAAGGCCCCCACTTCAAGGTATTGTTGAGATATTTCGGAGTCTAATCCTGAAGGCAGAATCTATTAAACTTGGTAGGGAGCAGTGAGGGTCAGTGATAAGCTGTTACCTCCACAAAGACACATGCCAGAATAGAGCAATACAAGCCTGGCTGCAGGTTTAAGGGTATTAGGAGAGCAACAAAGGCAACTTTTCACATAAGAAATCTAAGCAATTTCAGTCTAAAAACGAAAGATGGGATTTTAAGAGAGGAATCCGCCAGCTAGGCAGCTGCTTATGGAATTAAAGAGAGTAAGAAAGAACAAACAAATGTTAGCGAGTCTTCTAACTTGCATGCCAAGTTACCGCATTTAAAATGCAAAAAAAAAACTAACTTGCCAAGCAGCCTGTTCCCTTTACAAAAAGCTTCACTTTGATGCTGCGCTGCTAAGCGCTATGGGGAAACAATCTTATTGTGAGCTGCTCTGAACATGTGTGTAACACGTCAATGAAATTGACTGGAATTTATAGCCTTGGTTGGTGAGATCATTGGACGCACCTGTGGCCAGGCTATAAATAGGAGGCGTCACCAGAGTGTCGTCAGACATTTTTCTTCAGAGCTTTCTCTCTGTGTTTTCACAAAACTCTTGTTAGAAAATTGTTTAAAAATCTAAGTCTTTTCCTTCCTTCTCTCTTTTTTTATATATATATATATATATATATATATATATATATATAAAAAAAGAAAAAGGGGAAAATGGCGGGAAAAACAGGGCAAACAATGCGTGTTTCCTTGTCAGCGTTCTATGTCTGACAGGGACACGCATCAATTTTGCTTTGTTTGCTTGGGGATCATTCGTGGGGCTCTCGCATGGATCTGGCTGTGGAGCGAGAGACGGGTTCGCCCCTTTCGCTCGCTCTCTCCCCAGATCCTGCTGGTCCCTCGCGTGATCCTGAAGCGTGCTTCGGCGCCTCTTCAGTTCACGAGGGGGACCTCCATTCCCTTGGGTCAGATTCCGAGTTAACCGCATCTGAGTGCTCCAATCGCGATTCTAAATCTTCGGAGGAGCTGCTCGATGTGGTTACTCGCGCGGTGGCCAGGCTTCAAATAGACTGGCCACGTGACCAAGTTCCCCCCAAGCGCTCTAAGTTAGAGGACAGATTTCTGTCTGGTGACCAAGGGAAGGGAACACCTCATCAGTCCCTTCCCTTCTTTGATGATCTCCATGACGAGCTTTCTCGTTCTTGGAATAAACCTTATACCTCGCGCATTCACGTGCCCTCGACGTCAATATATTCGACTATCGTGGGTGCTGAGGCGCGAGGGTATTTAAAGATGCCACCGGTCGAAAAGACACTTGCGGGTTATCTCTCGCCGGGTTCGGCATCGTCGCTTAATAAATCTGCTCTCCCTTCTAAGCCATGCAGGGTAACCTCCATGCTGGTCGGGAGAGCATATCAAGCGGCGGGTCAGGCTGGTGCTGCGCTGCACACCATGGCTGTCTTGCAGGCGTACCAGGCTGACCTACTAAAAGATTTGAGTGCTGGAAGAGGCCTCGACGACGAAGCTTTTTCTGAACTTCGTCGAGCTACGGATTTGTCTCTCCGTGCCACCAAGCAGTCAGCCCGTGCTATTGGCCGGTCTATGTCCGCTTTGGTTAGCACTGAGAGGCACTTATGGCTTAATCATCCGGCATCAAGGATAAGGACAGAGTTTTCCTCCTTGATGCCCCAGTTTCGCCTTCTGGTCTCTTTGAAGACGCCATGAACACGGTTATCTCCAGATTCCAGGAGGCGAAAAGCCATGAGGAAGCCTTTGGGCAATTCCTTCCTCATCGCACTCAGGGGGCGAGGCCGTCGTTCACCCAGTCTCGCCCTGATTCTGTTAGGAGGGAGGTTCAGAAACAGAGCGTGGCAAGTCGTGCTCCCCCTCGCAGAGATTGGGGACAGGCTCGTCGCCCTCAGCAACCTCCCAAACAAGACCTCAGGGCTTGTATCTCCAAGAGAAAGAAGCCCTGACGGTCTTGTATCCAACCCTGTGAGGGTAGTTCCCTTCGGGACGGGGCGCGTGTATCATTCACTTCGCCCCTCCCGATACCCTCACGAAACCTCTTCACTCCCGCCACCCTTGGTGTTTCGGGTGACAGGGGTTTCCAACAAAATGTTGAATGTACCGTTGCTCCCTGCCATAATCCAGGACACGGAACATTCGACACCCCCTCGACAGGAAGTCTTGAAATTAGTTCCCATCTCAGAGAACCTGGCAGCGTGGAAACTTCTGCCAGGTATTTCTATGTGGGTTCTAAAAACAGTAGAAAAAGGCTACAGAATTCAGTTCACTTGCCGCCCTCCGAGCTTCAACGGCGTGGTTTCCACTACCGTAAGCCCGGAACAGGCATGTCTACTTCAGGTAGAACTGCAAAATCTCTTGGAAAAAGGGGCCATAGAACATGTTCCCCTTCCAGAGAAAAAGTCTGGCTATTACAGCAGATACTTCCTGGTCCCCAAGAAAGGGGGGGGGGGGGGGGGTTGCGTCCCATCTTAGATCTTCGTGCCTTGAACCGCTTGGTCAAGACGCTCAAGTTCAAGATGCTAACAGTCAGGTCTGTCGTGTCTCAGTTCCAACGTTTCGATTGGCTGGTCACGATCGACCTCATGGACGCATACTTTCATATTGGAATTCTGCCACAGCACAGGAAGTTCCTGAGGTTCGCTTTCGGGGACGAAGCCTTCCAGTATCGGGTCCTTCCATTCGGCCTAGCCCTATCAACCCCGCACATTCAAATGCATGGATGCAGCACTGGCTCCGTTGCGACTCCAGGGCATCCGCATTCTGAATTATATAGACGACTGGCTGATCCTAGCCCAGTCTCAAGAACTGGCAGTTCAGCACAGGGATATCGTCTTGGCTCATCTAGGTTCTCTGGGTCTGAGACTCAACGCCAAAAAGAGCGTTCTTTCCCCGACCCAGAAAATTTCCTATCTAGGGGTTATATGGAATTCGATCACGATGCAGGCACAGTTGTCTCCCTCTCGTGTCATCTCCATTCAGAACTCCCTGAGCATTCTCAGGCTAGGTCAAGGTTGCACTGTTCTTCAGTTCCAACGAATATTAGGTCTCATGGCGTCTGCGTCCACGGTGATTCCTTTGGGCCTTCTCCATATGAGACCGTTTCAGCTGTGGCTAAAAGCCAGGGGGTTTCATCCAAGGGCCAGTCCCCTCAGGCAAATAAGGGTTACGCGCCCAGTGCTTCGTTCCCTTTCTATGTGGTTCAGACCCCGGTTTCTCACCTTGGGTCCCACTCTTGGTGCGTTGTGTCATCGCAGGATGCTTACGACAAACGCCTCCCTGACGGGTTGGGGTGCGGTTTTAAGTGGTCGTCCAGCCCAAGGGGAATGGGAGAGTCATCAACTCGATTGGCACATAAACCGCCTCGAGCTGATGGCAGTATTTCTGGCCCTGAAATACTTTCTCCAACATTTGAGAGGCTGCCATGTCCTTGTGCGGGTGGACAACACAGCAGCAGTCTCCTACATAAATCATCAAGGAGGCCTACGTTCTCGCCACCTCAATTTGCTGGCACGTCGGATTCTCCTTTGGGCCCAGGGCAAGTTACTGTCACTCAGGGCAGTCTATATCCCTGGACGCCTGAATGTGGGAGCAGATTTTCTGTCCAGACAAAACTTACCATCGGGCGAGTGGAAACTCCATCCCGAGGTAGTACAACAGATTTGGGAGAGATTTTACAGAGCTGAAGTGGACCTCTTCGCCTCTCAAGAGACTGCGCAATGTCCCCTCTACTTCTCTCTGAGTCACCCAGCCCCCCTGGGTCTGGACGCGATGGCGCATACATGGCCCAGAATGCGCCTGTATGTGTTCCCTCCGGTTTCTCTGCTCCCGGGAGTCCTGGCCAGAGTTCGCCAGCAAGGGTCTTGCCTCTTATTGATAGCGCCTCGCTGGCCGAACAGGGTTTGGTTCTCAGAGATGATGTCTCTCCTAGACGGCTCGCCCTGGGCGATTCCGGACAGGAGGGACCTTCTGTCTCAAGCACAGGGAAAAATATTTCATCAAGTCAGGGCTCACTCCACCAGAGGGTTCGCTTCCTCTAAAGCCTTGGCTAGAGGGGTCCCTCTGCAGCAAGTTTGTGATGCGGCAGGTTGGTCCTCTCCGCACACATTCATTAAATTCTATAGTTTGGATGTTCATGCTACTCCGGGCTCTTACGTCCTCGAGTCGACATCTCAAACTCATGCAGGAACAAGTTTGTGACGTGGCGGGCTGGTCCTCTCCACGCACATTCTACAATTTTCTACATGGGCTAGGATGTTTTGTTACCCCGGACTATGTCCTTGGGTCGACATCCCAGGCTCATGCCAAATCCAAGTTCATGGTACGAACTTTTGAGTTAGAGCCCTTGGATCGGCTTCTCAAACTCATCTTTTGACTTTGTGGGCTAGATGTTCCGCTACTCCGGACTCTTATGTCTTTGAGTCGACATCTCAAGCTCATGTCTAACCAGGTTTGTGATACGGCAGGCTAGTCCTTTCCGCACACACTCTTCGGATTTTATGGTGTTAGATGTTCTGCTACTCCGGGCTTATGCCCTTGAGTCGACATCTTAAGCTCATGTCTGGAACCTCTCGCGTTCTGTGAAAACACTTCACAACGATCAGGGGTCCGGACAGCCCCAGTGCGGCGGCGTGGGCATTTCGTTCCCCATAGCGCTTAGCAGCGCAGCATCAAAGTGAAGCTTTTTGTAAAGGGAATGTCTCGGGTTACTTGTGTAACCCTTGTTCCCTGAAAAAAGCGGAACGAGATGCTGCGCTTCTTTTGCCGCACTGGGACGTCCCAGGACCGCTCTTCAGAAAAATAATCTGACGACACTCTGGTGACGCCTCCTATTTATAGCCTGGCCACAGGTGCGTCCAATGATCTCACCAACTGAGGCTATAAATTCCAGTCAATTTCATTGACGTGTTACACACATGTTCAGAGCAGCTCACAATAAGATTGTTTCCCCATAGCGCTTAGCAGCGCAGCATCTCGTTCCGCTTTTTTCAGGGAACAAGGGTTACACAAGTAACCCGAGACGTTTTTAATGCTGTCCTTTATACTCTGGGAGAGTAAAGTTAAAAAGAAACTCGCCATTAAAATGATATCCTTGACCACTGTAAATATTTAGTGCAGCTGTGTACGAAGCTCCACCCACACAGAGGTCACTGCCAAACCAAACAACTTCCTATTGGTCAATGCAGCGAATTCGCCTGTCAAAGTTCACCAAAGTTCTCCATGCAAAATCCATCAGGGGAAATTCTTCACCACCGGTATCCATTGCACAAAATTCACAATTGCAGAAATAAACGTTTAAAAGGTATACACAATCAAAATGTAGTATTTGTATTCTGTAAAAAATGGACCAGAAATACTGATGACTGATATTGTTTGCAGTGGCGTATACATACTTTTGTCCAATAAAATGCTCCATAGAATGACAAGGTGCACAAGTTGTGTATTTGGGTGTTTCTTTAACTTCTGTCTCTTTCATGCCCAAACAGATTTTACCTTCTATTTTATTTTTTAAATGAAGGTTACTTAGTAACTATATTACCAGGCCTTCCTCATTTATTTTTAGTACTTTTCAAATGCCTTTTTTTTTTTTTTTTTTTTTTTTTGGTAAAAACTTCTGTCCCAGAACCAGACATTTAATATTAAACTACAAAAATCTATTATAAAAATCCATGTTTAAAACGATGATCATCTAAAAAGAGTTAAATAAACACAAACCATTTCAGTGTTGATTGTGTGAAAAGGATCTCTATTAATTTTAAATAAATTACAACTGTCCCACAGTTGTGGCATCAAGTCAAATTCACAACAAATACAAGGTTATATCACTTGTGGGCAGAGTATTTTTTTATTAGACGTCATTTCCATTCAAGATTAATTTTGCCAAATAATTAAAAAAAATACTATATTATATATTATTTATATTATTTAGTTGAGTGTATTTAAGATACATAAAATGTCAGCTATGAAATTAGCCTTTGCAAAACAAATAAGCCAGCCATTTTATTCTGCAAACGTTAAAAAGTCATTTCCAACAGTGTCATTTCCGCCACAGAATTCTATGAAACCCAAAACAGAGTTTGAGATGTTCTGGAGAGGACACTGTGGTGAAATATTTCATTTATTTTGCATCAATGTCCTGTGATGCATGTACATTATTGAACATTGCTAGTGCACAAGTTGAAAAATAAATCTAGTTACAGTGTGTAACATTTTTTAATGAGACTTGTAAGATGAAGAAATACATATATATGTGTGTACAAAAATATGCACATAAATTAGTTCATACCTTTTTTTAATGTTGATGAATCTTGCATGCTCTTTATTTTTTTGAATCAAAGACAGCCCAAAAAAGGGAATGCAAGTGTTATCTGCACAACATCTACAGCAATTCATAACCCATTGCAAACGTTTTCAATGCTTTGTGAGTCTGATATTTTTTGCATGATTGTGGTTTCATTTGGTGAATCATGATTTCTCCACTGGTTTTATGTGCAAATACTACATGAATGATGCCCAGTGTCCTTTTCTCTGATGCCACCAAACACCAACTAGCAATAGCAAGTGGTTACCATGGTTTTGCCCATTGAGGTCTAATATACCTCGAGATAGCTATCCTTTAACATTCCCACACACCAAATATGTTTATTCCTCACACTAACCACAGAACAACTACAATGCCTGCACTGAAAATGACATAGTCATCGGTGCGGCACAGGAAATGCTTCATTCACTCTGCTGAAAGAGCGTGAAAATCCAGGCTGATGTTTTCCTTCCTCAGCAGATCTGACAAGCATGCTTGTCCAAACAGTTTAATATCTGCTTTAACAAGATGTTTCAAACACTTTGAAACACTTTGAATTTAACCTTGTAGGATTTGTCCTGTATCCATTTGACTGCATTTTCTTTTATTCCTCCTAGAGGGGATAGTTGTTTTAATCTAAATGACAGTACGATGCTGTACGATAAAATTTGATTTGTGGCAGGCCTTGCTTGCGGTTGAACAACCCCATGGAGAGCAGCATTTAATTTCACAAACTGAACATGCAAACACTGTATTTCCACACTGTAAATGGGCTGCAGGGATTACACAAAGATCCTCTCAGTGGACAAAAATAGCAGCCGAAACCTGCAAGCTGGAAAGACTGAGTAAAGTTCAGGAAAATGTGAGGAGCTGGATGAAACCAACTGATATCTAAAGATGTGTAATGTACAACTGTACCAGGAATTGTGGTTACTTTTATCAGTAAAGTCTAAACACATGTCCGTTGGAGCGTGGCTCTGGCATTGGTCATTGAAGGTATGGCCATTGGTCATTTTACCCTTATTGGAGTAATACATGAAAGATAAGACATTATCTTTTAATTATTGGGCAATT
Source organism: Moxostoma hubbsi (assembly GCA_032164185.1). Taxonomy (NCBI): domain Eukaryota; kingdom Metazoa; phylum Chordata; class Actinopteri; order Cypriniformes; family Catostomidae; genus Moxostoma; species Moxostoma hubbsi. The sequence continues at coordinate 8,218,482 of JAVLUX010000048.1, forward strand.
TGCCTTTTTTCTAAATATTCTTCAACACTGGAAGGTAGGAAGTTCCTAACCAGGTCATTGTTGTCCGTGTTCAACCTTATTCAGAATGAATAAAGATCTAACCAACTATATAAAATTAGGGTTATCAATCGTTTACATTTTTTGAACAAATTTAGTTCATTATATGCTGATTAATTATTAAAACTAATCACATATATCAATATTATTGCCAAGAAAGGCCCTAAATAATAATGCTTGTGGCAGACAAGTACAGCATTGATTAATCAATACAAACAGTGGCTTTATAAGGCAATAAATGTTGTTTATTTCCATTCCATTGATCCATATCGTTGCCCCACAGCAGTCCATTTTGCAATTGAATTTGTCAATCTGTCCAAGGTACATTTATTATAAGGGCTTTCCTAAGGGCGCGTCTATGTCCATATGCATCTGACAGATGCTTTTGAAACATTTCACTTTGGTTGCATTGAGAGAGGGTGGATAGGGATTGAGGTATGAGATTGGTTTGACTGATTTAAGGCTGATGGGAAATCCAATCTACTGTCATAACACCCTAAAGGAGACAGACAACTAGTAAAGGACATCAGTGTCTACAATTGGAGACACCCAAAGGTATACAATCTATGTAAAAAACTGAGTTCTCCATAAAGATCAGCTATGTGAAAGCATTGGGAAAGGCTTTTTTTTTACACTATGTGAGATATGTAAGTATACGCTGGGGAAAACACAATCTCTGACATCAGCAGTTCATTAACAGCAAACTGAATCGTTCAATTCATATGATGCTTCGTTCATGTGGAAGCATATGCAGAGATGTCAATCCCATAATGCAATGTAGATGAAATGTTGACTACTAATATGCTCATATTTCACTCAACGGTGAAAATTATCAATGAAACGGTTCATTCTGTTTAAAAACTAGCTTGTTTATTAAGTATTTTTTGTGTATTAAATAGTTTTATACTGATTAGAGTATCACAGCGATAGCTTAGCAACATGCTAGCATCAAACTCATTCCAAGATTTTAAGACACAATTGGAATTAACACAGTCGAGTCTCCATTACGCTTTATGTGACACATGGATTTGTTGCTTATGAGGATCGTTCCAAATCAGTCACTTATGAAGTTTCATTTCATTTAGGATGCTGTCTTGAGATTAGGGAATACTTCATACTCTTTTTATCGTGAGCGCATTCTCTTTAGTACATGATATTAAGGATCTACAGCAGACATATCGCCCTGAGCATTTGGTTCCTTCCAAACGAGAACAGGAAGTTGTGTGGCAGTAGAGGGTGAGAGAGGCTCACCATTGTATGTTTATGTGTTTTATTTTTTATGTAATGTTTCAGTCAGCTTCAGTGGAGCTTCTGCAAAATGGATCAATCTTTGGCAACAGATAAGGACATGACACGAGGGCTACAAGTAACAGACGAAATACAGTAAAGCACGGCAAAGGATAATGGATCAAAAAAGAACGCTGGAAAGTTGTTTGCGGTGAGACCAAGACCGGTTGGTGAATATGAACTGACTCTAGCTAATGAAGAGGTATGTGACGAGTTAATGGATAATCTGAGTGTTAAAGGAAAAAGATGTGAAAAGTTTGCCAACAAGAGAGTGCATTGTGTCATTTATGCACTTACCGGCATACATGAGAATGAAGAAATACTGTCAAAATTAGAGAGGTGGGCACAAATCCCTACATCAGAGATTAAAAGACGGTACTATCCAGGTACAGACATTGTCGATGGAACATGATTTCTGAAGGTCAGGTTCCCAAAAAAGGTACCATCATTACCATACAGTGTTAGGTTTGAGACAGGAGAGGGGATGCAGTATTTCCGAGTGCATAATTGTCAGGTGAAAATGTGCAGACTATGCATGGACCCAGGCCATGTTTTAAAAGACTGTCCAGATTTCAAGTGTCATGAGTGCGATGAGCAAGGACATTACACCCGAAACTGAAATCATGTCAGGTGTCCAGACTGCAACCATGTGCTGATAAAGAGTGAGTGTTGGATGAGAGATGACGAAGAAGTGGAAGAAGAAAGACAAGTTGAGAATGTGGAGGAGATTAATCAAATGGAGCAGAGAAAAAGAGTTGTGATGAGGACACAGAACATCTACAAATAGGAAAAGACAATGAAGCACAAATGGACAGAGATTTATAGACACTGCAAGAGGTATTGCAGAGTCAAAGTTATGAAATGGAAAGAATGGACCATACACAGCAAATACACATACACTTGGGAAGATACGATGAGAGACATGGATAAAGGAGGAGATCAGAAAAGAAGAGTTGCTAAGGTAACTTCAAACATAGATAATGTAAAGAAAAACAAGAATAATGAAAAGAGAAAAGAAAAGAATTTTGTGAAAACAGTTATGGAGTATGGAAATGGGAGAAGAAATGGAATAATGGGACAGATTTTTAATGTTTTCATATTTATGTTTTTGGCATTGCATCTATCAATGCTAGAGGAAAATGTAAAGGTAAATGTATTATGTAGAAATGCAAATATCATTTTATTGCATGAAACAAATTGGAAGGCGGAAACAATGGGGGATTTTAAAAGAAAGTGGAGAGGTGAGATCCTTTATAATAATGGAGATGGGAGACAGGGAACAGGGGTTGCTATTTTTATCAAAAAAGAAACTTGTGAGGATGTAGAAATTGTATATAATGATGGAGAAGGAAAATGCTTAGCAGTAAAGATGAAATGTGGGGGAGAGAGTTTATTTTTATGCAATCATCACGTACCATTAGATGATAAAAAAGGTTATTCAAAAGGTATGAAAATGTAGGGAAGAGCTGTTTTAATGGATGATTTTAATACAGTATTCAGTAGAATTGATATAGCAAATGGAATGGTTTTTAGAGCTGATTGTGGGAGAGAGGAACTAAAGAATTGAATGGAAAAATATGACTTGATAGATTAATAGAGAGAAAGGAATGAGGGAATAAGAGAATTATCTAGACAACAGATAATAAAGAACTTTTTATGTCAACACAGAATTTATTTTATTTTATGTAATAGACTTTTTGGAAAGTTTATACATAAGGTGTTTTATAAAACATCTGTTTTTATGAAGCTGACTCCAAATCAGCTGAAAGAACAATGCAAGGGATTGAGGGAGAAATAATTTGGGAAAATTTAAAATGGAATTTTTTAGATACAAAGTTGGAATGTTTAGATTATTATATAAGACACAATATTATTTTCACTAAAATGACTGTGTAAGATTAGTATAAAGGAAATCGCAAAATGTAAAGTTTGTGAAAAAGAGGATGAAGTAATTTAGCAAGTATGGGTTAAAATCGTCATGGTTACTGATGTAACCTCCGTTCCCTGATGGAGGGAATGAGACGTTGTGTCGATTGTAGTGACAAAAGAGGTCTTTCTTGAGAGCCTCGTGTACCTCTGGATTTCAGAAAAGGCCAATGAGAAATTGGCAGACAGAATTTGCAGTCCCGCCCCCAGACATACGGGTATAAATGGAAGTGGACATGTGTCTGTCAGTCAGGTTTTTGCACTGAGGAGTTGAGAGTAAGGTTCGGTTGTTTACATTGGTCCTTTTAAAGGGGTTTAAAGGGTCCTTAGATGAAAAACAACATTGTGCATGTCTTTTTATTGATTTATCTAAAGCGTTTGACACTGTGGACCATGACATACTGCTGAATAGACTCAGAAGTGTTGGTTTGTCAGTTAATGTAGTCTCGTGGTTTAAAACGTATTTAAAGGGAAGAACCCAATGTGTGCAGGTGCAAGGTATCAAATCCGACTTAAAAGAAGTGGTTAAGGGAGTCCCCCAAGGATCGGTACTGGGGCCATTACTGTTTACTATATACATAAACTGTCTTGATGTTAGTATTGAAAAAGCGAGGTTTCATTTTTATGCAGATGACACTGTCATATATTGCTCTGCTCCTACAAAACAAGAAGCTCTGAGAGACTTACAGTCAGTATTTGATACTATTCAGTCAAGGTTTTTCACTTTAAAATTGGTCTTAAATGCAGAGAAAACTAAATTCATGTGGTTTTCTAACTCTAGAAATTTCTTAGACAGTCCTATTAACCTTCAAACTTTACAAGGAAAACCGATTACATTAGTGTCAGAGTATAAATACCTGGGCATCATAATTGATGACACATTAAAATTTATTCCACACATTAATTACTTGAAACAAAAATTAAAGAAGAAGTTGGGATTTTATTTTAGAAATAAGTCTTGCTTTTCACTTAAAGCAAGGAAGAAGCTTGTGTCTGCGACTTTCTTGCCGATTCTTGATTATGGGGATGTAGTATATCAGCATGCTCCCTCTTATATTCTTGCCTCCCTAGATGCTGTGTATCATGGTGCCTTAAGATTTATTACGAATTGCACATTTTCTACACATCATTGTGCATTATACAACACAGTCTCTTGGTCTTCTCTTGTTGTTCGGAGGAAAATGCACTGGTACTTATTGATATACAAAGCAATTTTGGGGGTTTTACCATCTTATCTTTGTTGTATGCTTAAGCAAAAAGTAGTAGGTAACTATTCACTGCGTTCACAGTTTTATCATAATTTGCATGTACCTCGAGTTAGAACCAATTTAGGTAAAACTGCTTTTCATTATGCTGCACCTTCAGAATGGAACTCTTTACAAATGACACTGAGGCTGAATCATTTGGTGTCTTTCAGCAACTTCAGAACACTTATATATGCTTTAGAGAAAGATTTAATGATTTGCAATTGTTTCTGAGGTTGTATTTTTATTTTTTTATTGTGTGTTGTATTGTTTTATTGTTATTTGTGTGTGTTTGAATACTTGGGTCGCCTATCTTGGCCAGGACACTCCTGTAAAAGAGATTTTAATCTCAGTGAGGTTCTCCTGGCTAAATAAAGGTTAAATAAATAAAATAAAATAAATTGGTAGGTCTAGTGTCATGGCAAGGGGGACACAATGTCTCGTTCCTTCCATCAGGGAACGGATGTTACAACAGTCACCATGACATTCCCCTTCTGTCATTCACTCGACGGTGTGTTGATTGTAGTGACACAAGGGGTCCCATTTAAAAACGCCATGCACTAAACCGTGTTATGTGAACTGCTGACACAGGTGCAAGCAAGCAACTGCGTGCTAGAAGCAATTTTATCAGCTGCACATAACCTTCCTAAATGCCCCAAAAAAGTGTCATATACAGTTCTTAGGTTCTCAGCACCCCTGGGAAAAATCTGACTTACAGACGCACGTCCGCTTCCCTTTATACCTGTATGTCCGGGGGCGTGACATGAAAATTCTATCTGCCAATTTCTCATTGGCCTTTTCTCAAATGCTGAGGTATACGAGGCTCTCAAGAAAGACCCCTTGAGTCACTACAATCAACACAAAGTCGAGTGAGTGACAGAAGGGGAACTTTACTTTTGGAATTAATGAAAAGTGTAAAAAGAAATATTTTATGAATGTATTTCTTTCACTGGCTAGATATGCGGTATGGCAGAGGAGAAATATAGCAAGAGATAAGGGTTGTAAAATTGGACTGTGGGATTTGTATAAAAGAAAATTAGAAGAGTACAGGAAGACATTATATGAATATATTGAACTTGAAAGGAACACAAAACTATTCCAAAAGACATTTATAGACAATAATCAATTTCCATAATCCATAATCCATAAAACTGAATGAAAATGTCATAATCAATTTCTATCCAAATTTGCATACAATGTAGTTTGTATTTATTTTTTAAATGTCACTTTTGAACTGTTAAACTATCACTTATTATTGCATTATGCATTTTAAAATGTTTTTTAATGTAAACTGAACTTATAATATAACAAATAAAATAAAATAAATATATCAACACCGGTTGCCCACTTAAGCTAAGCAGGGTTGAGACTGGTCAGTACCTGGATGGGACACCTCCTGGGGAAAACTAAGGTTGCTGCAGGAAGAGGTATTAGTGAGGCCAGCACAGGGTGCTCAACATGCGATCTGTGTGGGTCCTAATGCCCCAGTATAGTGATGGGGACACTATACTCTAAACAGGCACTGTCCTTTGGATGAGATGTTCAACCATGGTCCTGACTCTCTGTAGTCATTAAAAATCCCAGGAATCTTCTTGAAAAGAGTAGCGGTGTAACCCAGATGTCCTGCCCAAATTCCATGTGTGATAGAAGTACAAACACATGGAAAAACGTAGAATATGTTGGCCTTTAGGGCCACTTAGTCAGAAGGCATTCTTGCATTAAAAAAGCTTAATGCAACGCAATGCGTAGATTAGTATGCAAGTGTCTAGAGATGCATTTTTATACGTCTTTTTAACTTGACACGGTGTCTTAAAAACATGACGTTCACACACAACATGCTGAAAAAAAAACAGTTAAAGACATCCATCTAGCACATGTTTACATAGAAAAACCAATGAAAAGACAGCGCAATTGGCCGCAAAACATACTCAGTGTAAATGGTCCCTTAGAACATAGTGCCTTTGTAGACAGTAAATAGCATGCCAGCTCACTAGAATTTGGATCAGTGCTGTAATTTGGCTAGTCGTCGTATGTGGTGAATGTATTTTGAATGTCAAGAACTTATGAATGTCCTGATATGTTTCACTGCAGAGCCAACAATTTAAGTTGGGCTCAGGGGTTGTTGAATAATAGGCCAGTGAGGTGACAGTGTCTTGAGTAACATTCATAGGGCATGAATAAAGATGACAAAACCAAAAAATACCCAGTCATACTTGTGTTTGTTAGCACAGATTTTCTTCTGTTTGATAAATATATATATACACATCTATCAGCAACAACATTAAAACTACCTGCCTAATATTGTGTATGTCGCCCACGTGTGATAGCGCCTGCTATCTCTCCTGTATGCCACCAGAGGTCGCCATCTCCAGAGTACGAACATTTCACAAACTACATTTCCCATCATCCTCCGTTCCAACTGATTACTCCCCAATCTGTTCCTTATCAACTATCTAGGCAGAGAAGGCAGATCTGGCCTCAGGATGTTCAGTTAATGTTCACAACAACCATCAGAATGAGGAAAAAAAAATTATTTCAGTTATTTGGACCGTGGCATGATTGTTGGTGCCAGGTGGGCTGGTTTGAGTATTTCTGTAAATGCTGATCTCCTGGAATTTTCATGCACAACAGTCTCTAGAATTTACCCAAAATGGTGTCAAAAACAAAAAAACATCCAGTGAGTGGCAGTTCTGTGGATGGAAATGCCTTGTTTATGAGAGAGGTCAACAGAGAATGGCCAGACTGGTTTAAACTGACAAAGTCTATGGTAACTCAGATAACTGCTCTGTACAATTGTGGTGAGAAGAATATCATCTTGGAATGCTGTTCTCAACTGCGGGTTGGCGCTGTTTTGGCAGCACGAGGGGAACCTACACAATATTAGTCAGGTGGTTTTAATTTTGTGGCTGATCTGTGTATATAATATATATATATATATATATATATATATATATATATATATATATATATATATATAATCGAACAGAAGAAAATTGCTCTGTGGAAAATCTGTGATATATATATATATATATATATATATATATATATATATATATATATATATATATATATAGATAGATAGATAGATAGATAGATAGATAGATACGCACGCATGCACACACACACACACACACACACACACACACACACACACACACAATATGACAGTACAATGTTCAAAACATCAGGGAAAGCCAAATGTTTCATATGTATGTAAATGATCAATGACTGGAAGTATGTAAGCATTGGTCTGCATTTTAATACTTTATAAATTCATCGGGTTTTAACTGTAATGATGTTAGTAACTTAACATAACTACTTTTTCACATTTCACATACATTTAAATATATTTGAAATATTAAACCAGATAATGTTAATGTTCCTTTAAATGTTCACACATTTCAGCCCAAAAGAGATTTTGACTGCTGTATGTAAATCACAGCTGGGAAAGGGGGGAGAAAATTGCTTGTTATTGTCTCTCCAAATTGTGCAAACAATTAGCTGAATAAAATAATGGTGAGGCCCAACAAACTGGAAAATAGATTCTTGGCTATCACTCGGCTGTGGAAATAACATCAGGAGGCAAACACAGGGTGAAATAATAAATAGGATATAAAGATGGCGCTGACTGTGAGGAAAAACAGTCCAAAATCTCTTAACATGGAGCTAACAGTCTAATAGAGAAACAAATGGGAATATATGCATTTGAAAACTGCAGGTTAAGCCCTACATGAGCACGAAGTCAACAAATGAAGTGATTTAAAAACAAATAACGGAATCAATAGTGAATTAACATTTACATTTAAACATTTGGCAAGGCCACTTTAGTGTATTCAAGGTATACATTTTATCAGTATGTGTGTTACATGAGAAGCTTACCCATGACTTTGATGTTGCTAACACCATGTTCTACAGTTGAGCCACAGAAACACAGAGTACAGATTAATATAGGCCACAGGCCTCATGATGCCGTGCTGATATTCAGAAGGACCTGTCTGTTTCAGCGTCCCTGTAATTTTATTCTAAATATCAACACTCTTGGAAAGTGCTTGACCAATCAGATTATCAGAAGAGAAAGAAAGAAAAAAGAAAGAACAAAGTAACAACAAATGAAAGGGAAAAAACTAAATGAAAAGAAAGGAAAGAAGGAAAATGAAATAAAAAAATAAACATGGATGGATGCATGGATGGAAGGAAGATTTCAACAAGAAGGCAGGTACTGTGAATTACCGGTATCTGACAATATTGATATTAATGGAGTGTGATGCAAGTAAAGGAAGTCTTTCAATATGATTTTAGATGGCACAAAGTGTGTAACACAAACTAAATTTAAAAACTGATAAAAATGGATGCAAAAATGTGGAATGGAAATTTCACACTTGACGAATGAGCAGATTTTTTTTTTTTATCTCATAATGAGCAAATGAATAATCGGCTTGTTTTGGCAAGCCATAAAAAAAGACGAGAGCAAAATCAACCATTCGAAACAGACTTCCCAGATGCATCTACAATGAATTTTACAAAAAAAAATCATACAAATACTTTAGTATGTAGTATACAGGCAAAACAGACTGCAGCCATTCAAAAGGTCAAACATTCTTTAATCAAAGCTTGGCCTGAAGAAAGACATCCAGAAATATTATAGTGTTAAACCCATCTTTAAATTGACAGAGGGGGTTATAATTGTCTATGAAGAATATGCAAGAATTGGCCGAATCAGTGTTGCTATGTCTTGCTAAACAGTTCAAGCTGGTCCAGCTGGTCTCCTAGCCTTGCCAAGATGGTGTTCAGCTGGTTTAGATGGTTGACCAGCTGGACTCCTAGTCTTAACTCCTCTAAAAGTCCCTCTAAAACCAGGGAAAAGACGTGAACAGGCAACCAGCTTAGGCTGGATGCATGAATTCTGCAGCAGGGTGAGAAAACCTTTTAGTCGCCTGAGCTATGAAAAAGCAAACTCTGAGCAATAAAAGTCTCCATTTATCACTTAAAAACACAATCAGAATCAGATTTACACTGTCAGTTCAATCAAATCCCATGTACGAATTTAGCTGTCCATTTGTCACAGGAGAAACACAGCAGCTAGACCCGAAAATTGCTTTTCCTGTCTCTTAAAGTGGAACATTCTTGTGGAATTGTATTAATTGAAAATCTGAGATTACTGGCCATATAAAGCAACAAGCACAGATAAGCGTTAAATCAGCACATGGCTCTCTCACTATCTGGAGCCCTCAGCTGTTCGGCAATGTCGAAAGAAAAGCAGCTTTCCTTTATTTTTCACTCTAAACCTTTTTCGCACGTGAGTTTCTCCTGTACTGGTGGACACCCCAATATGACTTCTTTAATGCACCCTGTAATTTAATCAAAATAATCTTTCTTTACACTTCACAGCAGATGCACTGAAGGACAGATTATATCACAGCAGGTGCACTGAATGTCAGATGATATATTATCAAACATATAATGTGGTTTTTAGATGTTTATAATGATTGATTATGATAGATAAGATGCGATTCCGAATGCGCTTGCCGGTGTTATGGATCAACTGGGGATCATGTTAACTGGCAATTGTTTAAAACAATATAATAATTTCAGTAGCCCTATTAAAAGTACATCATAACCTGCAGCGAAGATACAATTGTACTTGATGAACCAGGATTAGAACCCAAGTGATATTCCAGCGTGATTTACCACTGAACTAACAATACAGTTCTAACTAATAGATCATTTTGTTCATTTTCAATGGTTGGAGAAAGTTACTTAAACCATTATGCATTATAAAGAAAAAAAGCAATTGAAAGTATATGTGACAGGGCAGAGGGCGGGTCCAGGTCGTGATGCTACACACCCGGCCCCTAATCAGGCTAATCAAGCCTCAGAGAGGGATAAAGGCCGACTGGAGACTGCCATTTATATCTTCAAGCTGGTTCTTGCCTCCTCCTTTCCATTAATCCCTTTACAGTATATTATTGAAACACATCAGCCTATGATGCTTTAGTGTTGTATAAAGACTTCCACTTGTGAATTACTGCTCTGTCAAGTGTAAGCATAGAAGGTTCTAAAAGCCCTTCCTCTTTCCCAGCACCAGAAGTGGATAGAATGAGTAATGGACGGAATGGGAAAAGGCTCAAGTGGATTGACTAGTTTGTATATTCTTTGTTTGACATCAGAAAACATGGCTGCATCACTGCATCAAAATAATGCGGTCCAACAGTTTTTAAACTTTTATTTAGGGATTGTTTGAATGTTTGTAACATATAAAAAATAAATATATTGTGATGATAAAAAGACTATTTGAACAGCTGGTTCATTATGACAACCGCTTAACTCTTTTGTTGATAAACAGCAGCACGAATACAGATCACACTGGTTTGAACATACGCTTCTGAGCCAAACCTTGTGTAATCACACTGGTTTGATCATACGCTTCTGAGCCCAACCTTGTGTAATCACACTGGTTTGATCGTACGTGCAAAAGAGTTAACAACAGAGAGTAGTTTATCTTTTTTGAGTTCCAACATTCAATGTTTGCAGTGCTATGTGGTGTTGTTTTTTAAAAAATGTTTTATGCAAAAACAGAATGACCTAGGATAGCAATCTGTCCCCAAAGACTTGACTGAAGATCCCTAAAATTAAAACACCAATAAATAGCCACCCAACAATGTCGGTTAGGTCTGGAAAGAAATCCTCAGACATCTGTGCAGAAATCTGTTCAGTCAGTGACAGTAATGTATAGTCTCTGGAAATGAGTGCTTAGAGTTGCCCATCAGACCTGGAAGCAGGGCTTAATTTGTGCTGGAACAAGCTGAAACTAGATCTGACACCTCCAGAATTAGATCTGGAACCTATTTTAGTTGATCGCCCACTTCATTTTTTCTTAAAATATATACTATGATTTGTACATGTTTCATGAATTTATGAAAAATATTTTTTACATTTCATGAAGAAAATGTGAGTGCGCACCAAAACGATGCTAGTGTGTTGCTACAATATGCATTTGCAAATGTGCAGAACACAAACAAAGATTTGTTAGAAAAATGTCTCAGCTCTGTAGACCCATTCAATGCAAGTCAATGGTGATCAGACCTTTGTACCACCAAAAATCACATAAAAGAAACATAAAAGAAATTCATATTAATCCAGTGTTTATATCCATATCTTCAGAAGTGAAAATAATAGGTGTAGGTGAGAAACAGAACAACATTTAATAATTTTTTCCTCTAAATCTCCACTTTATCTTTCAGATTTGAAAGTGAAACTAAACAGGCACCACATGTAACATTCAGATGTAAAAGTTAAAGTGGAGATTTTGAGTAAAAAAAGGACTTACTGTAAATATTGATCTGTTTCTCACCCACACATACATCAATCCTGAATACATGGATTTTAAACATATTAAAAATGTCTTAAACTACAAAGAGTACTCCTTTACGTGTAGCAATGGTAGCTTTTCATATCCTTGGCATTCTAGCTGTCAGTTTGTCCAAATACTCAGGTGACATTTCACCCCACACTTCCTGCAGCACTTGCCATAGATGTGTCTTGTCGGTCACTTCTCATGCACCTTACAGTCTAGCTGATCCCACAAAAGCTCAATGGGGTTAAGATCCATAACACCCTTTTCCAATTATCTGTTGTCCAATGTCTGTTTCTTTGCCCACTCTAACCTTTTCTTTTTCTGTTTCTGTTTCAAAAGTGGCTTTTTCTTTGCAATTCTCCCATAAGTCCTGCACCCCTGAGTCTTCTCTTTACTGTTGTACATGAAACTGGTGTTGAGCGGGTAGAATTCAATGAAGCTGTCAGCGGAGGACATGTGAGGCATCTATTTCTCAAACTAGAGACTCTGATGTACTTATCCTCTTGTTTAGTTGTACATCTGGACTTCCACATCACATTCTGTCCTTGTTAGAGCCAGTTGTCCATTGTCTTTGAAGATTGTAGTTACACCTTTGTATGAAATCTGAAATTTCAAGCATTGTATAGCATTCATTCCTCAAAACAATGACTGACTGATGAGTTTCTAGAGAAAGCTGTTTCTTTCTTTTTTTTTTTTTTTGACCTAATGTTGACCTTAATGCCAGTCTATTGCATAATGTGGCAACTCAAAAACAAACACAAAGCTTCATTTAACAAACTAAATAGCTTTCAGCAATGTTTGATATAATGGCAAGTGATTTTCTAGAACCAAATTCGCAATTTTGCATGATTACTCAAGGATAAGGTGTTGGAGTGATGGCTGCTGGAAATGGGGTCTGTCTAGATTTGATTAAAAATGACTTTTTTCAAATAGTGATGGTGCTGTTTTTTACATTAGTAATATCCTAAAATCTGTACATTATTCCAAACCTTTGGAATATAAGAATATCAGTGGCAGGCCGTGCATTAAAAGTCTAGGCCTTAAGTGTGATTCATGCCATTAAGAAAACACAGTTTCACAATGAATATGACACCCTATGCCTTTGGGCATCATACAATATATCACAGCTAAATAATAATACCAAAAAATTTATATTTTAAAAACACATCCATGCATGAAAGCCAGAAATTGAAAGGACACTTAATGCTCAAGCAAGCCTAATTTTAACTGCAGCATGACTGTTTTGTGAAATTAAAGTCTCCCGAACAGACATTCAAAATCGTAATTTTTAATATAAATCTACCAAGGATGCAATAAATTTAGTTTCGTCAGTTGGATGTGGGATATTCATACTTGAATATCTCTGAATATAATGGCATTCCATTCCCCGATATTCAGAAGATGACGTTTAAGGAAACAAAACTGCAATGCTCCCGTTAGCTTAGCAGGGGTTTGACACTCATTAGAGATGTCTCCTAGCAACCCAACTGATAAACAATGCAGTGCAGTGTTAGCATTTGTGCTTCAGGTGTACGAATATCAAAAGAGATTATAATGTTTTATAAACCTGTTTCTGCAAGCATTTGTTAAACAAGCTTCAATATCATATAATATTGAAACTAACTCATTTATCGATATTGCTTAATAAAGTGAATATTTATCACTTACTTTGTATATATTCCTGAGTGTCGACATGTTTATGTGACATCATGCCCCTGAATCTCAGAGTTGAGAATTTCTGCACAAGCCTACAAGTTGTAATTCAGACTTCAAGATGCAATCCATTGCAATTATCCTAGCGCTCTTTGCTTTCAAATTACGTTACTTAAAGCGTGATTGCGTTACTCAAGGCCAGCTAGAAGGCCTCGACCAGGACATATCCAAGATCACACCCACCAAGAACAAATAAATCGACCCGATTGGCTGATGAGTCTGACAATCTGACTTTAGTTGCTCATTCATTTGCACTGTTGAGGGATTCTGTGGAAATTCTGAAGGCCTGACGGGGTGAAGCTCAAACTCACACGCTGCTTCGGCTAACAAGCTTGGCATTGGGCATGCGATTTGTGAAACAGTTGTCACGCTTCACTTGTAAACATCAAGGAACAAATTCTGACTGGATAAACTTTTAGTTTTTCTCTATTTATTTGTAAATTATGAGATGAGAATGAAAGGATAAAAAATATTTATTTATTTGGCATGTTAGGCCAGGAGAGAAGGCTTTGCTGGCCCTGAGAATTCACCACTGATATACACAAGGCTAGGATATTAAAGGGTACAAAGTGTATTTTGACAAAGTGTCCTTAATTCCGTTGAATTCACTTTACACTGTATATTATAGTATAGTCATATAGATAGTCATGTACCTACATAAATTACAAAAAATATGTATATATACACACAGCAGTGAGTTTAGGTCCTCGAATCTGATTGGACGGGAGACATTCCATGAGTACTGATGTCTCACACCATCATCACTGGTATGCATCACTCTTTGTATCACTCCGCTTGTGTTCGTGCCATTCTAAACTAATGAGTAAGAGAAGTGCTGATGTGTAAAAAGCTAGATGTGTCTCTTTACATATTTTTTGTGACATTGCATATTTAGCCAGCAGGTGGCAACAAAAGACCATTTTGGTATGTAAATGAGACAGCTGAGGTGATGTGCCATCCAGTCATCCAGTCAGTCAGTCAGTATTTTCATTCATCTGCATGATTTATACTACACTACTACAGCTGGGAAATAGCTTTAAACAGCTTTAAACTAACAGCTTCAGCAGTAAGGCTCATTACAGCTGAGAGACTCAACAGACTGATTAATTACACAAACTCAAGGTGCTTACCTCTTACCAGATTTTCCCCATTGGTGAGGACGTGCTGTTTAAAATGGTGGAGGAGATTGTGGTTTCTATAGTAAATGATTCTTGCGCACCAGCTACCGTGAAATAGGGAGGAATATCTCACTTGAACAGCTTTTTTTCCACAGTAAATATAGGACGCATTTGACCAAAATTACATTACTTTCAGAAAGCCGACAAACACACTACATCATCTCTACTTGGGAGTGGCAATAGACACAGGTAATCACACGGTCTATTTCTCTCTCTCTCTCTCTCTCTCTCTCTCTCTCTCTCTCTCTCTCTCTCTCTCTCTCTCTCTCTCACACACACTCTCTCTCACACACACACACACACACACAAACATCGTTGAACTTAACCAGACCCTAAACATAATGATGATAGTAATGTTTAAGCCCTGCTGTTTACAATGGAAGAAAGTGAAACATTTCATTTCAGAACAATCCTTCCTAATATATTTTGTCATTTTAAGCCCTAACCCAAACCCCATACCTAAACCAAACTATAAATTAAATATCCATTCATAAACCTGTGACCATGATTGTAAATGATAAATATGTTTTGTGTATTATGGAAGAAAGCAATATGCGGGTTTTGAAAGAGACCAAGGAAGCTTATCTGATTGTTTGGTGTATCAGTCAAACGAATGAACTTGTATGATTTCTGATGAATTTACCATCTCGTACTATTCTTACGTATTCTCATGAGATTTTGTTGAGTGTCTATAAACTGTTGATGAGGTGCAATGTGCTAAATGCACCCAGTGTAAACAGCATCATTGATTAAAATGGGAGTGATTTGCTTTTGCCGTGACGTGTTGCACCACTTGCATCTCTGAGCATGCCACACAACTCCTTGTTCAGTCGCTTGTCATATCTAGACTGGACTACTGTAATACACTGTAATGCTCCTTTCGCTGGCCTTACTGCACGTGCAATTAGGCCTCTGAAAATGATCCAGAATGCAGCAGCACATCTGGTCTTCAACGAGCGCATGTTACACCCCTCCTTGTCTCTCTACACTGGCTGCCGGTTATTGCACGTTTTAAGTTCAAGGCTCTGGTACAGCTAAGCAGAACAGTCACAGGTTCTGCTCCAGCTCTACAATCATACCTGCAGAGCTAAGTTCCCACCAGCTTTTCTTGAGTCGAGGACCCGGTCATAGTCTGTGCGCATCGTCGCCGCAGGCACCGGCTATTGACTCTACTAAGAGTGTCACAAATGTGTTGTAGTTGGCATGCATCAAACGTGTTCGTATTCGCTCACGGTATGAAGGGTATAATCATAAAGACAACGCAGTCAACCAGGCGCAAGGAGATCCGGAACACGCAAAAACGATGTATACATGGGCCTTAACATTGATTTGTTGCCAAACCCTCCTGTCTGTGGTACCCGACCTGACTGACATTCTTCACAGGCATTCATGTGGTACCTTCAATGCCAGTGGTGCCCATGTAATCTCACTGGCACCCAGCTGTGCAAAGCAATGCACACATGACTGATGCTGGAGAGAGCAGCCATACTGTGTCCATTAGTATTCAGGCCACTAACAGTCACAACTATTGTGTTAAATCTGAGCTTCAGAGATCCGCCTCTACTGCCTGCTCTCTGTAAATTATAATGGGGTCATGCAACAAGGAGTGATGACGGATCTGGCAGGTTGGTTGGGAAGGGGGAGGTTATGTATATGAATATATATATAATTAAGATGGTGTTTAACAAGTGCGTTGAAATCTAACAAAAGCCACAGTGGCTTCAACTTTCATTTTCATTTCTATTTTGCACCAATTTCACCAGAAGTCATGATTTTGTTCTCTTAAACACATGAGATGGAAATGTTGTTTTATTCATAATTGTTTTCACAATGGAAACATGGCTAGTGGTGGTGAGTTTCCAGAATTTTCATGGGGATATTGAGAGTTTTTATAGGGATATTCCAGGTTCAAGTTCAAGCTCAATTGACAGCATCTGTGGCATAATGTTGGTTACTGCAACCAATTATTTTGTCTCATCCCTCCTTTTCTTTAAAAAATTCAAAAATGTTGATTACCTTTTTGGCACTTACAATGGAAGTTAATGGAATTTTTAAAGGGTTTAAAGCCAAAACTGTCAAGCTTACAATTTTACAAAAGCCCTAACATTAAATCAATACATTATAAGCT
Source organism: Moxostoma hubbsi (assembly GCA_032164185.1). Lineage (NCBI taxonomy): Eukaryota > Metazoa > Chordata > Actinopteri > Cypriniformes > Catostomidae > Moxostoma > Moxostoma hubbsi. Next base: position 8,235,369 of record JAVLUX010000048.1, read on the forward strand.
ATACAAAATGTTACTATTGGCATGAATCGATTTGGGTGACGCACTTTGAGATTTTCTCCCCAGTGAGGCATTTATTAGGTTTTCATGCAGGAGTGAGAATATACCATAATGGAAGGGGCAGGATAAAAAGACAATAATATGCATGAAGGCCAAGTCCCTCACAACAAAGCCACGAAGAGTATACTCTGATGGTTGAAAAAGGAACAGAAGGAAGAAAGAAATAAAGCCAAGTAAAAAGAGAACGGACATAAAAGTAAATATTCATGGCTAAAGAAATCCTGTCTGCAGTAAATTTCAATTCAGAGTGAAAATTGCTCAAGACTTCCAAGAGTGAAGTGAATGGCGAGAGCTTTCATTCAGAATGATCAATATGAATGCAAATAGATTGTTCAGATGAGCGCTATTGATTATATAAAAAGCTGAAAGTTTGAGAGCAATCATCTGTTATCTTCTTTAGCTCTAATCTGGCATGGCGAGAGATGGCTCTGTAATTACAGGAATTATGGGATGGATATCGTATGTTTACATGACTGAAGTTTCTCATTGGACTGTCTTTCCTCATCTCTTTCTGGATCTACTGTAAAGTTTCTCTTCTATAGAGAGCTTCTCTTCATACACTGCAAAAAATAATAATAAATATATATATATAATTTTTTTTGTCTTGTTATCTAGTAAAAATTTTGAAAAATCATTAAAACAAGATAAATGCGGAGATTCAAATTTGTGTAAAATATTAAGACCTGTTTTTAGAGATAATACCTTAAATTAAGTTTATTTTTGTTTCCAATTTCAGACTGATCTCACAGTGAATTCAGCAACAGTAGGTTAAACAAGTTATATTCTATTGGCAACCATTTTCCAATAAGAATTTCAAAGAGGCATGTCCATTTTTGCTTTTGGATGTTGTATTGTAGTAGTCCCACAAAAAAAAAAAAAGAAAACCAAATGAATGCATTCCTATACATAAAATGCAACTTCATAGCATTCTCTAGTTTGAAGCCTCCCTAAACACCCAATTTTTCTATCCCTAAATGTTCTTTTTCACCTTCCGCAACAGTGTGTTGGACCATACTGGTGCATTTCAGCTAAGCTGAAGCAGTAAAGATTGCTTTTGCTGCAGTTTCCGTGGCCTCCTGCCAGTTTCACAAAACGCTGAATGGGGTTTGAAGCTCACAGTCTCAACACAAGCTTTCATCTTGGATTATATTCTTCATCTCACCGAGTGGAGAGTCTGCAATGGCTGCCCTAGAGCCCCTTTAATGTCCGCCCACCGACACATAAATAAAGAGCTCCCCACAGACATCTGTCTTGTACATCATCACGCTGATAATTCTCCAGCTCAGACACCTCATGTTCTACTTGTTTGGCGTAGGGGCAAATCAGGAGAGCGTGAGTGCTCACATGAGACACATCTGCCAGTTTGAGTCAAAGGTTGTGAGGGAAAAGATCCTTTCGCACTTCGATGGGCCACACAAAGGCTTTGCATAAACTGGTAATATCAAGATGGCTAAGATGTATTCAAATATTTATCTGATAGCACAACTGCACTGTCTCAAAGTCTTATTGGAAATCACATTTTGTGACTAATCACATGATTAATTACAGGTGTGCAATGGATTAACTACAACCATCACTAACAAAAAGTGCCTTGATTATGCCATGTTTTATTTTATTGTTTGTTTGGACATTTACCATGGTAACACCATGTTGTTATTTTTGGACATGTACCATGGTAATACCATTTTATTTATTTTTTATTCGGACATGTTCCAATGCTAATACCATGGTAATAATTACATGGTAATGCTATGTTTTTGGACATGTACCGTGGAAATACCATGTTGTTATTTTTGGACATGTACCACGGTAATAACATATTTTGTTTTGTTTTTGGATGTTGTTGTTTAGTTGGACATGTACCATGGAAATGCCATGTTTTTTTGTTGTTGGTTTTTCAGAAATATATCATGGCAATAACGTTATTTTTGGACATGTACCATGCTAATACCATGTTTTCTTTTCTTTTTGGACATGTACCATGGTAATTCACTGTATTTATTCTATATGTACCATGGTATTACCAAGCTTTCTGTATATGTGCCATGTAGAGGTCAACCGATATATCTGTTTTAATCGGCACCGATACTGATTTCTGTAACTATCGTTATCGGCAAAAAATCCTCACCGGTAATTTTCCCCCGTTGTGTCCGGTGCTGGAGCAGCTGGGAAGGGCGCGCTGTCATTATACAGTATGAGAGCGGCCTCTAGAGGCGAAATAAAAACTATCACTGATGCCTCATGGTGGTTGTTATGACACGTGAGACTGCACACTGAATGCAGCAGAACACTGCACGGAGCTGAACAATGTAGATTTAAAACACCAACAACAAAAAGGTATGTATACACTACATGTTGTCATATCATTATAAAGTCATTAATTTCTTGAATAGTTTCTGTGTTAATAGAGAACAGCAGTATTTGCAGACCAGGCTGAGAGGACAATAACATTAAAGCTAACCTTAAGCGGTTAGAACAACGTGACAAAAAACACGCAAGTCCTCCCCAAATGTATAAATAAAATGTATTACCATCTATTTGTATTAGTTTATATCCAGTCATTTTTATGCTTTATTCAGCTAAGTTGTATATTTGGCCATCAGTTTACAGTGAGCTCAATCTGGCTTCTATGTTCCCTTCTAAACGAATGTTCTAAAAAATTTATTTAGTTCATATATTAATATTAATATATTTATTTTATTTAAAAAAGTACAAAACATTTTCATGGTTCAGTCAGTACTGTTTATTTTTGTAATAAAGTTCAGCATTTTCATTCAGTATCAATTTTAAAAACTATCGGCCGATTAATTGGTTACCGGCTTGACTTACCAACATAGTTATCGTATCGGCAAAATCATATATCGGTCGACCTCTATATGGCAATATCATGATGATTTGGGGCATGGTATGCATGCCAGGATGGGCCAAGCTCCTGACTGTGGAGCCTGACCATATTAAAATGTATTTTTGGCCATGTACCATGTGTAAATACTATGTTATATGCATTTGGTAGCCATTCAGTAACTTGAAACCAATATTTGTACCAATATGATAACATCATTGTACCATGATTCCGCTGACTATACTTGTTTGAACCTCAAATATTAGGTAACTTTGTGCAATATACAGTTGTATTATTATATATGACTTCCACATAGCAGGCATTCTTTGAAACTCAGGTTTAAGACTTTGATAGTATGAAAACTGAAGGTTTGTGCTGAAGAGATGGGAATAGGTTAGATGTTCTTTTAAATGATACGTTTATCTTAAACACGAAGCGACAAGGCCCTGCAGCCAGAATGACAGAGAATAGCGCCGTTCCCCTTCTTGATCTCGAATCTTAAATCTACAGCAGCTCATTTGGAAAAGCAGAACTTCACTGATTAATGATCATTATCCAAAAAGATCAGCACAAAGGCAGACTATGGGGCTACTAAACATACAGTAAACTGAGCAAAGGGTGAAATTTAAATAAAAGCTATGTAAATAGAACCAACCTAGCCCTTTAGAAAATAACATCTTAAAGTCCCCATGAAATTAAAATTGGACTTGTGGCTGAATTGTGGCTTTTAGTCCATGTCTATTAGCTTTGACACCATCTTTATGCTACTGTCTTCCTAAATCTTGATTGTATGATTTAAAGAAACTATACCAGTAAAATAGACCATATTCATTCATCTTATCTTGCACTGTATACACATTTTTGACCAATAAAATACTCTTTAGAATGAGGACTTGCCCTCCTCTTAACACCACCTGTCACCAACATACTATTACCATAATACTGAATGTTCGGTCAATGGTGTGCGTTTATCAGTTTTTATTTAGACAGGCTGGATCATTTATGAAGGTAAAATAGTGCCTAAATGATTTGCAAGCACAGAGTCAATTTGTAAAAGTGTAAATGAAGATACAAGCGTGATAGAATCATTTGCATGCGCAGAGTAAGATTTGTCAATTAAATTGCAAGCGTGAAAATAAATTGCATACACAGAACATTTTGTAAAGGTGTAGATCAAGTTGCAAGCATAAGAAAAAAACATTAGCAATACTTTAATTGAAGAATTTGCCGTTTTATAATAAAACAAAATGTGGTCTGTATTCTTCTGACTTCCTTTTTTCACGCTTACACTTTTGCCACTGTTTTTGCACCTAAACATGGCCAAAAACATTGCAAACCTACAATCAGCCATATGCAATCAAAGATAGGTAAAATACACTACTGCAAACATGTAAATGTCTTGTGTTTGTGGCATAAATATTTTCCAGAAATAAGACGATTTGCACTGTTCCATCTTCCATTTTGTTGCAGTCACACTTTTGGTACAAATTTCTCACTGAATAGAGTTTTGCAAGCGAGGTGGGTGAATGTCTTGTGTTTGCAGGGGAAAGGAGCGCACATGGCAGACAGAAAACACAACAGAGCCATGCGCTCTCCTTTCCCTGCCTGCTTGCTACTCTTGCCACACCTCCTCGTTTAGTCCTGTCATTTTGATCGTCTGCACATGTCCCTCATGTATCTTGCTCTATATATTGTGCCATTTTTCCTCTAGAGTTTGTTGAATCTTGTTGTTAGTAAGTCAGTGTGTTCATGTTCCCGGTCGCACTTGGGTCCTTCTTGTTGCTAAGCATACCATGACAGAATGATTCGACCACAAATTGACCCAATTCATTTTTTTATTCTGATTCTCCGGCTCACTGAAGAGCTGCCAAAGCCGAAAAGCTCTATAGTCTCCATCAGGCGAACCAGCCAGTAAGGGAGTATTCACTGGAATTTCAAGCTTTGGCCTTGGGTTTGGGCTTCAACCAGGAATGCTTCATTGATCTCTTTGTGGCTGGCCTAGTTGAGCCCATCAATCTTGAATTCATGTAGGGGGTGAAGAGGGTAGTCTTTCAGAGAACATAAAATTGGCTTTAAAGTGGGATTATTTCATCTCAGCCTGTCTTCATCCCAACCCGAGGACAGCGATGTCCTCTCACCGATGGTGGGTGCTGCAGCCCCTCCTCCCTTCACTCGTAAGAGGAGGAGGAGACTGAGCTGCACACCTGATTCTGTGGCTGCCTGCCAGGAGGCGGTGGCCGTTCCCGCTGCCGACCATCCGGAGGAGGAAGAGAAGGAAGCCCAGTAAGGCACCCGATCCCCATTCGCTGCCAGCATTCCTGGTCACGGAGGTTGTTCACCAGTCGCTGCCAGCGCTCGCGAACACAGCGGTCACCACAGAGTCCGTCCAGTTCCCCATGTCCGTCGACGAGCCCGTCCAGTCCCCCTTGACCGCCGACGAGCCCGTCCAGCCCTCAGTGATCTTCGAGTCAGTCTTGTTCCCTGTGACTGTTGACAATCCTGTCCAGTTCCCAGCATTCACCGACCAACCTTTTGCCAAGTCCAGTGGCCAGAACCTACCAGGCACCAGCTACCAGTCTGTCGCACAGTCAGGTAGCCATCACCCGGCAGACACCAGTGACCAGTCTTTTGCCGAGTCCAGCGGCCAGCACCTGGCAGACAACAGCTACCAGTCTGTCACTCAGCCCACTGTCACGCAGAGCGCACAAAGCGTGTCTGTGTGTCTAAGGGCAAATTATTGGTAATTTGATAATAATAATAGCCTAATAATAAAATCAGACAATCTCCTTGCTGGTTTTTCCAACACATTCAGGCTCATTAGGATCACTTTTGCCAGTGTCACTGCAGCTCGCTTTGTGAGTGCGCTTGTAAAAAGTTTTTTTTAAAGGCTCATTATTGGTTTGGCATTTCTCTGTAATGTAGAACAGTGTTAGCAATGTTACTTATAACATTCTTCCTCAGCACTGGAACTCAAACCATTCTCTGATGCTCCCCAAAATATATACATTTAAGTCATTAAATTAATTTCAGAAACGGGCGACTAGACGACAAATGGCTTAAATTAAAACCTACTAGTCGAATAGTAATATCTTTGGTTGGGGGCAGCTCTACCCTCATGTATCTTGCTCTATATATTGTGCCTTTTTGTGTATATATTGTGTTTGTTGAATCGTTTTGTTAGTAAGTCAGTGTGTTCCTGTCTTGTTCCCGGACTGTTCTCTGCCCCGTGATTGTTTTTTTGTTGCCTGTTGCTTTTCTGTTGTTTTAATAAATAAAGTATTTTACATTCTCTCATTCCTGCGCTTAGGTCCTTCTTCCTGCTAAGCATACCGTGATATTGTAAGAGTAAAGTTGAGCTGACAACTTTTATTGATATAAATATGATACTCAATCTGGTGTTCAAATGTTTGATGAGCCTTATAAAGAAGAAGCTGTCTGTCACATTGTTAAACAAATCAGGTCAGAGTAAACTGGTCAAGGAAAACCTCATTTAATTGGTTATTAGAAGCAGGTACACACACCTTCCCCCTCATGCTTGCAAAACACTTTTCAGTGAGAAATTTTTGCCAAAAGTGTGAGCGCAACAAAAGAGAAGATGGACCAGTGTATATCGGATTATATCTGGAAAATATTTTTGGCACAAACACAATTCATTTACACGTTTGCAGTAGCTTATTTCATACATACAGACTGATTTTACGCGGTGAATTTAATTTGAATTACATTTATGCGAAGCATTAAAATTTTGCTAATAATTTTTTCTTACATTTGCAACTTGTTTTACACCTTTACAAAACGTTCTGTTCTCACGCAAAACACATTTCACTTGCAATTTGATTTACGCTTTCACAAAGCACTATTTTCCTTCATACATTGCTTATTCAATCAGAATTTAGTCAAAACTAAGCATTTCATAAGTAGAATGCTGTGTAAATGTTGCATTAGTCATTATTAATGATTGAACATCATTGAGACACACCTGTCAAAAAGTAATCTGTAGATGTATTACTCATTTTTTAAAGTGGACAACATTACTTGTGCAAAGCTGAAAGTATTGACTCTGAACAATAGAAATGGAAGAAAGAGATGGAGACCAAGAACCGAAGATAGGGTAGGGAAGGAAGGAAGGGGATATACAGTACTGTCCATAAGTGTACAAATGGAGACATTTATTGTCTGTGTCTGACACCCTGTGTCATTGGATTTGGGCACTGCGGAAACTCGTTCAGTTCTTTCACTTATCTTCACAGACAAATGAATCGAGGCAAACGTATAAAGCTGTAGAATGTAACAAGATTTAGTATCTGTGCCCTAACTAGACAAGACAAGTTTCTGGCCATTAAAAGTAATTTTAATTACTGTGTCTGTGCACACCGAAAGCGAACATGCTGAGCGACAAAATCAAAAATCAACAAAATCATAGCCAATCAGAATATATTTTATGTTTAAAAGGGGATTTGTTTTTCTTAAAACAGAAATAAAAACTCATGGTAAAATAATATTTTTTTGAACTGTGAATTCGGCAACAGTAGGTCGAAAGTTCAGCTTCTGAAATCGGTCTGTGCTTACTGAAATGAGAAAAACTACCCCCAGTGGCCGAAGCTGGAAGTGCATAGGCACAAGTGAGCCCAATTTCTTTGTGAAAGGTCCACAGAGGGGCGCCAAAAGCAAGGTATACAGTACTGGGCAAAGGTTTTAGACACTTATGAAACATTTTGTATAGTGAGGATGTCTTCAAAAATAATGCCATAAATAGTTTTCATTTATCAATTAACATCATGCAAAGTCCAGTAAACATAAAACAAGCAAAATCAATATTGGGTGTGGCCACCTCTGCCTTCAAAACAGCACCAATTCTGCTTGGTACGCCTGGACACAGTTTTTCTTGGTTGTTGGCAGATAGGATGTTTCAAGCTTCTTGGAGAATTCTCCACAGTTCTTCTATATATTTAGTCTCAATTGTTTCTGTCTCTTTATGTAATCTCAGACTGACTCGATGTTCAGTGGGGGGCTTTGTGGGGGCCATGACATCTGTTGCAGAGCTCCTTGTTCTTCTATTCTAGTCTTTTCTATTTGGAAAAGAAATGTTTGGGAGTCTAACATTTATATTTCCTATTGACATACTAAAGCTGAAGATATAAATAACTATCTTGAGACAAATGCTTTTGTGAAGCATCTTAAGTGCCTAAAACGTTTGCGCAGTATTGTATTTTTAGTCAACAGGAATGCATATTTTATTAACTCTACCCCCTAAACCAATCCACAAAACTTAACCTAACTTAACCTATAATTTTAGAGCAAAAAATGCAACCTCCAGTTACTTCCTGGTTTCCACAGGACCACAACCCATGTCCTTTGATGAGTTGGACAGAACACATGTAACAGTAAAATGAGGAACCCTTTCTTTCCAAAGAGAACGCAAGCAACAAATCTTCAGAGAAAACATTTTAAAAGGTCAAATGCTGAGGCTCAAATACGACTCATAAAAGGCTGCAGATGTCGCAGTGAAAGAGTACAGTCGTATGTTTGTGAACTAGCTCAACCCCTGATCTCTGACTAAGTTAGAAACGCCAGAATGTCTGTCACGGGAGCTGCCCTCCCTGTGTTCATCTGCGTTTACAGGCCACTGCTTCTCAGAACAATTAAGTCCCAGCAGTTCATAGTGCATGCTTGAAGACACTGTAGATCACCCATTGGTGTCGCTCAGCCCAATGTCATATCAGAGCAGGGTGAGTCATAGTGAGCAACGTTCACTGTCAGGAAACATTCAGAGCACCACAACAAATCTCTCATGGGTAAAATAAAAACAAGAGTTTTTAAAAAACTAAAACTATACATGTGCACAACAAAACAAATGAAAACTAAAATGAGAAAATTACTTTTTCAGTCATTGTTTCTCATGTTTTCCTTAAAAGAACCAGCGAGCAGCCACCTGATGGACAAATGAAAACCAACCTTTTAAAAAACAACCAATCACAGTTCGCCTGCATACGTGATGTTTAGAGGCATGTAAATCTGGGGGAGGGGCCCTAAAAACCAAAATAAACCAGCAAGTGAGAGAGCACTAGCAGTCTTGGAAACATCACAAAGACAGCATGAAATAAATTTGAGCCTCAATAAGTTGACCTCAAACCAAACTTGTGAAAATATGAAATTCCATGAACTTCGCAACTTTGGCCCTGATGAGGCGAGTGAGGGACAAAGGCGACCGGACACGACAGTTCAAGAGAGAAAGAGAGCTTCAGGCAGCTGTCCTACATGTTTGTTTGTTTGTTTGTTATTTGGCTTTTGCTTTAATTCACCTTTAAATTATGAGCTGCACCTTCAAGCCGGTTCTCACCTAATCCTCTCCTTTTGAACACCTTTACAGCTTCCTTTTGTTAACATCGGTTATGCGTTAGGTATCATGAACTAACAATGAAATATCTATTTTTAGAGCATTTGTTAATCTAAGATATGTTCATTTATAAAAATACAATTGTTCATTGTTTGTTCAGGTTAGTTCACAGTGCATTAACTACTGTTAACATATACAACTTTTAATTTAAAAAAAAAATATTAGTGGGGGCCTGGGTAGCTCAGCAAGTAAAGATGAATACCACAGCTGGAGTCACAAGTTCAAATCTAGGGTGTGCTGAGTGGCTCCAGCCAGGTCTACTAAGCAACCAATTGGCCCGGTTGCTAGAGTGGGTAGAGTCACATTGGGTTAACCTCATAGACTGTAAAAAAGAATGGACGTAGTATCCGTGACGTCACCCGTAGGTTTCTGAAGAGCGTTTTTGAAGCCTAAAGTGGGCGGGGCCGACCGTCGCCATCTTGGTAACGCGTCACTCCCGGAAAAACGAAAATGGGCAAAGAGGCGGGACGTGGGTGGAGCCGAGGAGCCTGCTGCTGAAACCATGCCCGCCTAGCTCGACGCGTTCAAGTTGTCTTTGGATGGAAGATATTGGTGGTTTATTTTGAAACGATTCAAACCAAGCTTACTATTGAGGTAAATTAACCTGAACCTACACAACAAAACTTGAAATAACTATTTATATGTTATTGATATTAAACTACACAAAGTTTAAAACGCTGCAGCACTTTTAATACATGTGGTAACGTTTAAATAGATAGTTACCTCCTTCACAGACTACTTTATATGCAAACAATAGAACTTAAATTACTACAGTCCAAAAGGTTGTAATAAATGTATTTTAGCTTAAAAATGTGTGGTGGACAACATCACAGTCCTCATTCTGTTTCGTTGTCATGTCTATTGAGTAATTACAGGCTTATTTCCTACACATATCTTTGAGGACATGTAAAAAAAAAATACTTCCAATATAGTCAGTGTTATGTTACGCTATTTATGAAATGCAGGCGTAACGTTAACATTAACTTAGCCTAACGTTATATTGACAACGTTTCAGAAGACGTTTTATACAGTCTATTCAGCCTACAGCTAATCACAGTCTGTTGGATTCTGGAGTGTAATAACGTTTTAAATACAATTATAAATAATAAATAAATTATTAGAAATAAAATGAATAAATTAATAAAATGAAATTATAATAGAATTTCACTCACCGGAAAAAATGGAGTCCAAGCTTCTTGGACGGTCTGTTAATACAATTAACCCCACAGCAAGACATTATAATTGTGAAATAATCTCGAAAAATCACAAACACGGCAGAGATGCCAAGTTTAGTGGCTAAAATTGATTTATTTTCACAGTCAGACAATTAGCTGAGGTAACGTGAGCAGCGGTTCACCTGTCACTCAAAAGTGGCCACGCCCTTAATTATGCAGAAATTAAAGGCTTAATATCATTTAAACGGATTTGTTATAAAAAAATTCACCCCCTCACAGTTGTCATGAAGGGCAAAATAAGCTGTATAGATCCAAGCCACTTTTTGCTCCAGGCTGTAAACATATTTTTTTCTGCTGTAAATTTAAGCATTTTAACATGGGGGAGATACAGATTTGACTCACTTTTGCAGCCAGCCTCAAGCGGCCAGTCGATGAATTGCAGTTTAATTCACTTCCGTGTTGGTTTCAAGAGAGAGACGGGGAGGTTGCCGCTTGGTTAACCTCCTTGTAGTTGCAATAATATGATTCTCGCTCTCGGTGGGGTGTGTGGTGAGTTGTGTGTGGATGTCGTGGAGAATAGCGTGAAGCCTCCACATGCGCTATGTCTCCGCGGTAACACGCTCAACAAGCCACGTGATAAGATGCAAGGATTGACTGTCTCAGACGTGGAGGCAACTGAGATTCGTTCTCCACCACCCGGATTGAGGCGAGTCACTACACCACCACAAGGACTTAGAGGGCATTGGGAATTGGGTATTCCAAATTGGGGAGAAAAAAGTTAGAATCATAATATATTAGTATATGTTGAAATTAACATTGGCCAATGCTGTAAAAATATTGTTTACTGTTAGTTCTTGTTTACTAATAAATCAAATAATGTTAACAAATGCAACCATTTTTTATAGCATTAATTAATCTTGGTTAATGGTAATGTATAAATCTACATTTGTTCACTCTACTTCATTTTAGTTCCTGATGCATAAATGTTTACATGTACCATATACTAACATAATTTTTAATGTTAAAATATACTTGTATAAATTGGAATTAACATTAACAAAGATAAATATATGCTGTAAGTGTTGTTTACCGTTAGTTTATAATAACTAATGTACTGTAGTTAACTAATGTAAACAAATGCAACCTTATTGTAAAGTATTACAGACATTTTCTGGTGCTAAAACTATACCTAGACTAAATAAAAACTAAAAAGAGACATTTTCAAAAAGTTTAAATTAAATAAAAACTATTTACGTGCCATTAAAACAAACTAAAACTACATTAAGTATGAAAAACAAAACAAAAAATTAAATAAAAATAGAAAACTAGTGAAATTTTCAAAACTAGAATAACCAAAGCAAACATTAATTAATTTGCATAAAACAAAGCCTTTAAGACCAAGCGGAAACCTTTGACAACTGGTTGCTTCAGCAGTGGGCGGAATTAATGCAAAAGCATTTTGATTCAGCAAATCAGTTTGGGCGAACACAGACAACATGCTTAATATTAATGAGCCCAACAGTACTAAAGACACTGAGCTGTTGACAATACCTACCCAAGACAAGATGTGAGCAAAAAGAGTCATCTGTGTCTATTGTTAAAGTCTGGATTTCTTTCATTAATGTCCTGTATGCATGGGCGATATGACCAAAATCTTATATCAAAATATTTTTAAAAAAAAATTATCACTATATATATATATATATATATATATATATATATATATATATATATATATATATATATATATATATATATATATACACTACCGTTCAAAAGTTTGGGGTCACCCAAACAATTTTGTGTTTTCCTGAAAAGTCACACTTATTCACCACCATACGTTGTGAAATGAATAGAAAATAGAGTCAAGACATTGACAAGGTTAGAAATAATGATTTGTATTTGAAATAAGATTTTTTTTACATCAAACTTTGCTTTCGTCAAAGAATCCTCCATTTGCAGCAATTACAGCATTGCAGACCTTTGGCATTCTAGCTGTTAATTTGTTGAGGTAATCTGGAGAAATTGCACCCCACGCTTCCAGAAGCAGCTCCCACAAGTTGGATTGGTTGGATGGGCACTTCTTGCGTACCATACGGTCAAGCTGCTCCCACAACAGCTCAATGGGGTTCAGATCTGGTGACTGCGCTGGCCACTCCATTACCGATAGAATACCAGCTGCCTGCTTCTGCTCTAAATAGTTCTTGCACAATTTGGAGGTGTGTTTAGGGTCATTGTCCTGTTGTAGGATGAAATTGGCTCCAATCAAGCGCTGTCCACTGGGTATGGCATGGCGTTGCAAAATGGAGTGATAGCCTTCCTTATTCAGAATCCCTTTTACCCTGTACAAATCTCCCACCTTACCAGCACCAAAGCAACCCCAGACCATTATATTACCTCCACCATGCTTAACAGATGGCGTCAGGCATTCTTCCAGCATCTTTTCATTTGTTCTGCGTCTCACAAACGTTCTTCTTTGTGATCCAAACACCTCAAACTTGGATTCATCTGTCCACAACACTTTTTTCCAGTCTTCCTCTGTCCAATGTCTGTGTTCTTTTGCCCATCTTAATCTTTTTCTTTTATTGGCCAGTCTCAGATATGGCTTTTTCTTTGCCACTCTGCCCTGAAGCCCAGAATCCCGCAGCCGCCTCTTCACTGTACATGTTGACACTGGTGTTTTGCGGGTACTATTTAATGAAGATGCCAGTTGGGGACCTGTGAGGCGTCTGTTTCTCAAACTAGAGACTCTAATGTACTTATCTTCTTGCTCAGTTGTGCAACGCGGCCTCCCACTTCTTTTTCTACTCTGGTTAGAGCCTGTTTGTGCTGTCCTCTGAAGGGAGTAGTACACACCGTTGTAGGAAATCTTCAATTTCTTAGCAATGTCTCGCATGGAATAGCCTTCATTTCTAAGGACAAGAATAGACTGTCGAGTTTCAGATGAAAGTTCTCTTTTTCTGGCCATTTTGAGCGTTTAATTGACCCCACAAATGTGATGCTCCAGAAACTCAATCTGCTCAAAGGAAGGTCAGTTTTGTAGCTTCTGTAACGACCTAAACTGTTTTCAGATGTGTGAACATGATTGCACAAGGGTTTTCTAATCATCAATTAGCCTTCTGAGCCAATGAGCAAACACATTGTACCATTAGAACACTGGAGTGATAGTTGCTGGAAATGGGCCTCTATACACCTATGTACATATTGCACCAAAAACCAGACATTTGCAGCTAGAATAGTCATTTACCACATTAGCAATGTATAGAGTGTATTTCTTCAAAGTTAAGACTAGTTTAAAGTTGTCTTCATTGAAAAGTACAGTGCTTTTCCTTCAAAAATAAGGACATTTCAATGTGACCCCAAACTTTTGAACGGTAGTGTATATATATACATATATACACACACATACATCTTGTTTCCTAGCGTTTTGTCCTGTCTGGGTGCAGGGTCCGCTTCACATATATATATTTGATTTTGCACAGGTTTATGCCAGATGCCCTTCCTGACGCAACCCCCAGTGGCTGGTGGACTCTCATTCACACCTACGGGGCAATTTAGAGTCTCCAATTCACTTAACCTGCATGTTTTTGGACTTGTGAAACTGGAGCACCCGAAGGAAACCCACACAAACACAGGGAGAACGTGCAAACTCCACACAGAAAGGCCCTGGGTGAGCCGGGACTTGAACCCGGGACCTTCTTGCTGTGAGGCGACAGGCTTGGTGGGTAGTACTGTTGTATGTAATCTCATGTAACAAACTGTGTCGTATATAATTTGGCCATACTTACAAACTGTAAGTAATCTCTATAGAGAATGTGAATATTTGAAGGCAAACATGGAAGATTTGTTCACAGAATTTTAGTAAGGGTGGTGATGTGTAATTTAAAAACCCACATGACATTGAGAGAAACCGGAATGAGTAGCAGGTATGATACCGCTCTGCTCTCTCCTGTCTCTGTAGCACAAATATGAGAAGCCTGTTGGACTCACACGCACTTGCACGATCCATAGATAGCATGTGCAACAATGTGACATCTGCGCATGAGTGAGTGATGAAAAGCATATTAAGAATGCGAGATGAATGTCATTGAATGTGAATAGATAGATAGATAGATAGACAGACAGACAGATAGATAGATAGATAGATAGATAGATAGATAGATAGATAGATAGATAGATAGACAGACAGACAGATAGATAGATAGATAGATAGATAGATAGATAAGACAGACAGACAGACAGACACTCCGCAATCCTCCTCCATTTCTCCAACAGAATATACTGTGTATGCGAATAGAATGCAGTGCACATTTCTTGCCACGCGATGGCGATTGTTTTTTAACGCGACTGAGACAATAATCCAAAATGTATACCAGTTGTCAAATTTCTACCTGTTTATCAATACCGTATATCGCTCACCCCTAGTGTTGTGTGTGACAACATAAATCATGTCATAGTATACATCTAATTTAATAATCAATGCAAATGTTCTTTGGCTTTTCCACTATTTTCTTTGGCCATTATATTAAATATAGATTTATGGTAATTGTGATGTTGTGGCAAACCAATTTTATAAAGAAAAAAAAAGATCAGTGACCAGGTCAACAGTGTAGATAGAGAGGTGTCACAAGCTTTTGAACTGTTCAAGTAAGACATATTTGACACTGACATTAAGGAATATGTTATGATTCTGGCTGACTGGACTAATGTTTGAAATGTTTGACAGCAGTCTTTAAATTATATGATAATTCTTCTGTTAATGTGAACATTTTCATTCGTGCATGGCGGCTACGATTCAGTTCTAATTATTAAAGTGCAATAAAAAAAAAAAATGCTTGATTGAATAATATTTCTTAAAAGGTAAATTGACAAATTGAATTATATCACATTCCAAAACAAATTAAAAATACAATGTTTTCTTATCACATTCTTTTTTTTCTCTTTTCTCCCCTTTTCACCCCAATTTGGAATGGCCAATTCCCAATGCGCTCTCAGACCTTGTGGTGGTGTAGTGACTCGCCTCAATCCGGGTGGCGGAGGACGAATCTCAGTTGCCTCCGCGTCCGAGATCGTCAATCCTCGCATCTTATCACGTGGCTTGTTGAGCGTGTTACCGCGGAGACGTAGCATGTGTGGAGGCTTCACTCTATTCTCCACGACATCCACAAACAACTCACCACACACCCCACCGAGAGCGAGAATCACATTATAGCGACCACGAGGAGGTTACCCCATTTGACTCTACCCTCACTAGCAACCGGGCCAATTTGGTTGCTTAGAAGACCTGGCTGGAGTCACTCAGCACGCCCTGGATTCAAACTCGCGACTCCAGATGTGGTAGTCACACTGTAAATAATGATTCCCTGCTTCAGCAAATATTGCTCATTAAAATAAACAGATTTGACTGAAAACGTAATGCTGTCAACTGTCATTAATTTTATGCTGTACTCATAATAATAAAGAAATGTTGCAAATTATTTTGAGTGAAGCGGCAATAATCTGAAGTTTAGTAAACCCACCCTAATTTTTTAAGATTCCATGGAAAACCACGTGATGCAGAATGTGATTGGATTTTAAGCAAGCATATTTGGGGCTGGCTGCCTTTTTGGATGAGGAGAGCTCATGGTGGACAACACAACATTTTTGCTAAAAAGTTCAAAGGTAAATAACTTTAAACTTAGTGTGAAATCTTTTTTTTTTTTTTTGCTATCCATTTTCTGTGTATTCAAGTTTCTATTCGCTTAAAAGTTAAGTTACGTTACGTTTCGTTTACAAATCTACAGTACATTAAACATTTGTATGCATGAGGTTAAAACACAAAGGAGCCCGCACATTTATACACCAGGCAGATACTCTTCATCTTCAGCCGCTGCTCAGGGCCCTCACTCGCATCGCAGAAACTCCACAAACAACAGACAATTCCAGAAAGTTAATCGCATTCTACACCAATTTAAAATGTTTAATGCAAACTTCAAATTGTACATTTTGAAACCAGCTAACATTTTCTGAGTGTTGGTTTATATTCAGCTTCATAGGCTTCATCAATTGCATCTACAGTTTTAATGCTAAATAATAAGTAGAATACTGTTGCAATATGTAGAACGGTTTGCAGTGGTTGAAAATTGTCTCGTCATGAATCTTAAATGTAAACTAGCCATAAATGATGCTTATCTTGTCAGTTACAATTATACTATGTTTTTAGTATCATTTTATTTTTTTGGCAGGTCTACAACTATAACTAAAAGAAGAGACATCAGAGGTTTTCAAGGCAAAAAAAAATTGGTACAAATATTGGTACAGTGGTTGAATTAAAATGATCTCATCATTTACTCACCCTCATACCATCCCCGATGTGTATGACTTTCTTTCTTCTGAACACAAACTAAGATTTTTAGAAGAATATTTCAGCTCTGGAGAGACCTGAACTTCGAATGTACAAAAAGCACATACAGTAAAGGTAGCATTAAAGATATGAATAAGACTCCAGTGGTTTAATCCATGTCTTCAGAAGTGATATGATAGGTGTGGGTGAGAAACAGAGCAATATTTAAGTCATTTTTTATATTAATTTGCCTCTATGCCCAGTAGGTGGTGAAATGAACAAAGAATGTGAATCCCCAAGAACAAGAGAAGACAGATATGAAAGTGAAAGTGGAGATTGATAGTCAACCACACTTATCATATCACTTCTGAATGGATCACTGGAGTCATATGGATTACTTTATGCCACCTCAATGTGCTTTTTGACCACCATTCACTTGCATTGAATGTACCAACAGCGCTGAAATATTCTTCTAAAAATATTTGTGTTCAACAGAAGAAAGTCCTACAGATCTGGGATGGCATGGTGGTGAGTAAATGAGAGAATTTTTATTATTGGGTGAACTGTCCCTTTAAGCATCACTTTTCTTTGTATTCTGTATTTATTGATTTTGACGATTTTTAATAGTGCAAATAAATACAATGGAAACTGTTAATATACATTTTGACAAAGATTATTTCTATTCATTTAGGAAGAGGAGTTTGACCAAGCACAGAAAGGAGCAGATGCCATAAATGCTTTGGAGCAGGAAGAGCGAAAGTTGACTTTCAACCCACTGGCTACTTTTTGGGCTAATTTATGCACCCTTCACATCAGCTACCCAAAGAAGCTGACACATTTTCAGTCTTTTTTTGAGGTCATACAGTAAACGGTGTTGCATCTTGATGATGGCAATGTCTGGCCAAGCTGAAAAGATCTTTTGAGCCAATTGACTTTTAACTAGAATCCTTCAATTGAATCGGTGCATTTACATTTTTGCAATGTCGGACTAACACACCTAGATAATGCACTTGTATATCTCGACTTCGTCCAGCATTTTTACAGGTGAATCGGATCACAATCGGCCTCGGCGCTGTGCATTTGCTCAGAAAGACAACACCACATACAGTATGTTTTAACACTTCCTCATCTGACACTTGTCTCATGCATACTTGGACATACAGATCAAGACTGTAGCTCGACTACCCAAAAACCCGCAGTAGATTGATTATAACTGTTCATGTAAACGTAACGAACACTAGCCGTGTTCTGCATAACACATCATAGTGGTATTCTTATGAAAATAAAAGATGAATAGAGAAAATGGAGCTATTTCTTTTCTGCTTTGGTGAGTCATAAAATCACATTACCCACATTTCCAATGAGTGACCTAGATGAAGATTCACTAATGCGGCTGGCATGCGTGTCGCTTAACATTGTCTCACGGCTAGATGCATTCAACTGCTGCAGTCTGTTTTGAGGTTGCAGACATATACAGCTCCCTCACATCCTATAATATGCTGAAATAAGCATGGATATATGAATACAATGAAGCAAACTGAATTGCTCTAAATCAGATTTGCTTGATGATCCCAAATGTTTTATGATTGATAAGCATGTAAGCAGCATCAGCAAAGGGGGTAAAGCCGGGGGTGGGGGTAAATTATAAACCTTATTAGCTTTGTCCATCAAAATGTATTGTGATGTGACATTCACCCAGTAGTCCAACCTGACTTGTTGAAAGTTGGACGTTGGGTAAAAAGGTGCTAGCCATTGTAGGATTGTGTTTTACTTAGGTCAGAATAAGTAATCAAGATTACAATTACGGCCGCGGCGAACAATTAATTATGAAAATTGGCCATTGCTGACTTCCATTTTAAGTCTACTCTTGTTGCGTCAACGGTTTCAATTTACAATGAACTTAGTATACAGTGGTTTAGTATTCTAGACATGCCCAGACATTGCAACGGTGAATCAGAGATGCCTAAAATCAAATTAGTAATGTCAATCAATCCTAATACGCAAGTTTTAAACAGATGCTTGATTTGTGTCTGTTTGCGGTGGCACGTAAATGTAATTTCTAGTAATCAACAATAATAATCATAATTACAATATCAAAGGAAACAATCGACAATTATAATTTTTACCGTAATATTGCAACCCTACGTTTACTGTTTGCACATTGTCAGTGCAGCCATTTTGCTTCTGCTTGGTATTAATGGTATAATTTTCTAAAGCTGGCTGCAATTTGATCTATTTTAACTGTTTTATTTGAACTATTAAAATATAATGATTACTTCCCCCAAACTAGGGCGAATGACCTTCTAAAAGGGATCCACCACAGTATAATGATTGCTTCGCCTCTGGCTTTTTACACGCATTAAGTGATTTCATTACGATAAATGATTCTAAGTTATTACACTAATTGAAATAAAACGAACCATACACGTTCTCATTAATATTTAACGTTATAGCTAAACCGATTATATGAATTGCATAAGAGTTCAATCGTGAAAAACCCTAAAACCTTCATGGATGAGCCCGTCTAACAAGACTCATTAGTCCAATATCCAAGACAAACACAGATTAAGAGCGTGGGTTAGGGTTAGGGGTAAGGGTTCAAGATAAGGATTAGGGTAGGGGCAGGGTTAGGGTAAAATCTTTCAGAGAGGATAAACTGCTCTAAACTGTGTGTGCTAACCACCCTGGTAATATTTCACAAAAGATTTGTCTTGAGATCTATTGTTGAGCTTAAATATTCCATCCGTGCTATAAATGCCAGCCTTTGGGGAGTGTTTCATCAAAGGTTATCAGTTTTAAACATCTCCCAAGGAGCTTGACAAGCCAGAGAGTTACGATATCCCTCCTTGCGCTTTATCACCCATTTTCATTCATAACAGAGCATTCAACACATCTCTTCATTACCACTTCTGCTTGTCCCAGAGACGCCCCTGAGTCATCAGCATTCCCGGAGAGTGACAGCGAAACTCTGAATATTATTTTAATGGAACATCAAGCACTTCTGGAAATGAGAGATGAAGAGGCATACAGGGTTTTCACGGCATGATATGAGGAGAATCTACACAACTGAAAATTAAACGAAGTGTTTACTGCAACTCAGGACCTGTACAGGGACATATACATTTTCAGGTTGATCATTGAAACTAATGTGATGAAGGCCTTATGGCACTAGTGTTGTTTGTAAGACTGGTGAATTGAGTGGAGCGCTTTATTAGCCAGATCTGCCAGAGGGATTTGTAAAGTGCGACATGAAAGTAGATTATGCAAATTGGACACGTTATCTTGATCATTTCTGAAAGTGCATGAAAAACACTGAAAGATATAGAACTTAAAGCGCACTTGAGTTTGGAGTGTGGGATAATGGCCTCAATCGTCCATACTTTGATATTTATTTTGTATCAAAATTTCATTTTAAAGGTGTCAAGTATTTCATTTTTATTTTTATTTTATATTGTTCAATCAGGTCCACTTATAATATTAGTAAGATTTTTTTCATCAAAAATAGTTATAATTTAGAAATAATTGTCCATTTTCAATCCTATTTTTGGCCTTCTGATTAAAAAGCTCCATTTTTATGGCCTGGGTATCTCAGCGAGTAAAGACGCTAACTACCATCCTTGGAGTCGCAAGATCGTATCCAGGGCATGCTGAGTGAATCCAGCCAGGTTTCCTAAGCAACCAAATTGGCCAGGTTGCTAGGGTGGGTAGATTCACATGGGGTAACCTCCTTGTGGTTGCTATAATGTGGTTAGTTCTCGGTGGGGCGTGTGGTGAGTTGTGCATGTATGCCGCGGTGAATAACGTGAAGCCTCCGCACGCGCTATGTCTCCACGGTAACGTGCTCAACAAGCCACATGATAAGATGCACGGATTGACTGTCTCAGACGCGGAGGCAACTGAGATTCGTCCTCCGCCACCCGGATTGATGTGAGTGACTACACAACCACGAGGACTTAAAGCGCATTTGGAATTGGGCATTCCAAATTGGGGTGAAAAACATTTTTTACATATATTTTCAGGTCATGTCTCCTTTAAGACTTCAATGTAAACGCCCACTGCTGTGATTGGGTAGCATCTTTGCATATGAAATAAGTGTCAATGCCCCTGCTTTTACACGTGTGGAATTGTTTTGAAAAGTTCAGATGGTTAAAAATGGCAACCGGACGAATTCAACCATTCATGTTTGAGCCAAAGTCTGATCCCGAATCGGAAGAATATGAAACACAACGCAAACACAACGAATAATGCAGTTTGTGACAGTGTGGCAAGTAATCACTCTAATTTATATTTATTCCTTGACTATTTGTGTAATAGGTATTACTTTTTATTCTCGTTTAAACAAAGACATTTTTAACAGTGTTTATCTTGTTATATAATTGGGGCATTTTCCAACAGTGAAACTTTCCGTGTTTTACAAATGCTTTGTAACGCATGACAGTGCCAACTAAAGCTTAAATACATAGTGCTAGCACATTTATAACTGTCAAATTTGATTTCTCAATACATGACCCCTTTAAGTCAAAGCTACAAAAGTACTGTAGCAGCTCATCTTATTCAACTGGAGCAAGATCAACATAAGGTAGTTTCAAGCCATCTGGAAAATCGAGATAAAATTTGTAGCTGTTTGGAACATGGTAGCTCATTTTTAGCTGGTCCAAGACGATAAACCATCCAGGACCAGCAACAAACATATAGCTTAAGAAACCAGCTACGATGTTCCAAAACACAACAACCAGTTTCAGATGGCTTGAGAAATATGGTGTGGCAATAATTGAGGTGAAGCCAAGGGGTTGCTATTTATCAAGACAATTGGCCCCATTCATGAAACACAAGCAGAACTCTGGTTGTAGCATTGTCAGAACTTTTATTACTGTTTCAAATAAAACTCAAATGTAATATCCTTATTAGACTGCCCTCAAAATCACATTTTCAATACACGCAAGAAGCTGTGATGACTTGTTGTGTGTTTGACTTAAACAATGCTTGCTATGACCGGACTTCAGGAACAGGGGCAACCTTTGATATTTAACATACATTTGATTACAGATTGTTCTAAAAATAGGAGGGCAAATGAGCATTCTGCTGAGACACAAGAAAAATTACTTCTGAACTGCCATTTTAACGAGCACTGAATAAAGAGCATAGCACTAACTTATTAGAAAAAGTCTTATTATAAGATGCTTAATATAATTCCTAATGACTGGAGAAGAAGACTGAACTCAAAAAGTTACCTTCTTAAAATGCAATGCCTATATTAGTAATGTAAACCTCAAGTTCTGTTTGGGTCTAACAGCATGTCCTAACCAGATGCACAATCAGCCAGACAGAAGATATTTCATGTTTAATTCACAGTTATGAAGTAATTAGAGTTCAGTGGACGGGGCTACCCAACATGAAACCGCAGAAGTAGACATCAAGTGATTGACAGCACATCCTCATCACTTGTCAAAGTCCGTTAGGACAAAAACTCTGATTTAAAACTCTGAGAAACCTTTTATATACCTTTTACCCTTTATCACTGTATTGTGTCTTGTTAGGACACAATGTAGGAGGCACCTAGGACCTATTAATAGCAAAACACGGTTGATTCTTCATGAATTTCCAAAATTTCTAAACTAAATTTCAACTTTATAAAATGCTTCATCTGTCCCCCATATATTTATTATATGTATTTTTTTTACATTACTTACGTTTGAGGTCTCAGAGACCGCAGATATAGGCTAAACCAAAAAAATTACAAATACAATGGATTTTCAAATTATTATTTTTTTTCTCCCCTTTTCTCCACTATTTGGACTGCCCCAAGTCCCAATATGCTCTAAGTCCTCATGGTGGCATATTGACTCGCCTCAATCCAGGTGGCGGATAACGAATCTCAGTTGCCTCCGCATCTGAGACCGTCAATACGTGCATCTTATCACGTGGCTTGTTGAGCACGTTTCCATGTAGACGATTTGCATGTGAAGACGTCACACTATTCTCCACAGCATCCACGCGCAACTCACCACGCGCCCCACCAAGAGCGAGAACCACATTATAATGAACACGAGGAGGTTACCCTATGTGACTCTACCCTCCCTAGCAACCAGGCCAATTGGTTGCTTAGGAAGCCTGACTGGAGTCACTCAGCACGCCTTGGAGGATTTTCACATTCTTAGATTCTTTAGAATACTTCTCCCAAATGATGATTTGGAGACGTTTAAATGTAGTTCGTAAATCTGAAAAATACGTTGTGAGATACAACGAAGTAGTGTTCAACTGATATATCACAGAGGCTGATAAATCGGCCAATATTTGGTATTTTTTAATTATTGACCAGATGAAGATTAGAAATTGACTAAATATAATGCTAAATAAAAGTTTAAGGACATGCCGTTTGCTATCATATTAAATTGTGTTGGCATTATATCAGCCTATCTTCCACCATGCTCTCTACATATCGGCATCAGCCATTGAAAAACCCATAACGGGCAATCACTACAACAGGGTTAAATCTTTAATAATATGTCTATTGGGGGATTTTAATATGTCAAATTAACATATTAAAATATTTTCAAGGGTAAATCATTCGTCAGTTTAGTTTCAAAATCTCTCAACAGAAACATGTGGTTTGAAAAGCACAACAGTGGCTTAATAAGGAGCACAAGAATGTTATTTATTAATTTTCATTCTTAAAAACTTACTCTAAACATACTCTACCAGTCTGGCCAAGCTGGTGTTCAGTGGGATTAGTTGGTCAGCTTGCTGGTTTCCCAACCAGACCAGCTAACAAGTGCCTAAATCCCCTCTAAAACCATCAGAATAGACCATCCTAAGCCATTTCGCTTTTAATTTTTCACCAAGAATAGTAAATATTGGTCATACCTGATCCGAAATAGAAACCAAATGGCTAAAAAACCTGGTGCAGAAATTCAGCTCAAGCTCTTGAGCAGTGACGCAGCCACGATCAATTGTGCAGGAGCTAAGCGCAGGATTGTGTCCAGATATACTGCTGCAGCCTCTACAAGATATGATCAGCCAAGCCTCTATTAGTGCAACTTACTCTAAATGCACATACACTTTGTCTGCAAACTGCAAGTTCAACCCCAGTTTTCTAATGTAACTTGGTGCTTATGATTAATGAGATCTCCTGGCTTGGAGCTCAATAAAAATGCCAACTTTTAATTTTAAAGGGATATCATGTTCTAGCCCGTTTACCTTTTTCTTCCACCACAAAAGGGGGATTTTAAAGCTTTACGCAGCTCTTCAAAAAGGACAAATAAAACCAATGACCCCCCCCCATCCTCCACTCACAAAGCTATCATAGGAGTCTTCGCAAGTGTTATAATATAGTTCATTAGCCGTTTGGACTACTTAAATGGTTCTTTAGTTGTGTTTTCTGT
The DNA here is from genome assembly GCA_032164185.1 of Moxostoma hubbsi. Classification (NCBI taxonomy): domain Eukaryota; kingdom Metazoa; phylum Chordata; class Actinopteri; order Cypriniformes; family Catostomidae; genus Moxostoma; species Moxostoma hubbsi. Next base: position 8,259,544 of record JAVLUX010000048.1, read on the forward strand.
GCCGCAATCGTTTCGCACAATGGCTCTTCTTCACAGTGTGACGTTCTCACCTCTCTACATGCACAAATCATGAGATCTTCCATGCACAGAAGATCAGAGAGTCAAGATAGTTTAACTGACTCAAAATCTCTCCCATGAGCAATTAATATCTAGTCATTCAGCTTCTATTCAGAAACAATCAGCAGCTGTATTACAGCATCACAATGCATACAGATAGTGGCTAAGGAGTACCACAAGGTAATTCTTGTTATGCAATAGTCTAGATTTTAAAGTTTAAACCCCATTTTTCTATTACAGGGTATGCCAGAATTTTTGAACTATGCTGTATCTGTTCAAGCCATTGCTCAGTGAGGTAATGGAAGTTAGCTGAGGATGTCAACTTGATGATAACTTGGGTATTTTAACTCTCCTGCAATGTTGATATTATTATACAGATTTCTGTTTATCAGAGAAGTTGGGATGTTTTAAGAGGGAGACAAACCAGTTTATACCTTAAAACATAACAGAAATCGGATAAATGAAGACATGGGGGTAAGGGTGCAGATTTTACTTCGACATTGAGGGTGGGGGGGGGTGCAGCATGAAGATTGATCATGGTATAAATATGGGGGGGGGGGGGGGGGGGATGGTGGTTGTACTTGCTTGTCTGGATAATTGGGGGTTACCCCCCCCCAACCCTCCCCTATCTACGCACCGGCATGAAATGTTCCGCACAATGACCCAGGGCACTTCACTTTGCCTCGCATCATGTTAGACAGGTGAGTGGGTCCATCATTATGCAACTCATTATAAATATTATATACACAAAACAAAAGCGTATGCAACTTCATAAGCACGTGCGTTTAGAGCACCAAACGCAGTCACCCGTGGTAAATTCCCATCGCTGATCCCTGCTACTCACATAAATGCGTTTACATGCAACCCAGCCTCGATATTATGCCTGAAATCTCTCACTTACCTTCGTCGTGCATTTTTTGCAGACAGATATTCAGGTTTCTCCACCAGCTTGGCATGGCAAACAATTACGAGTAATGCGTTATGCGGGTAGAGGCAGAAACGGGCGCTCAGATGTGATGATGATTGATAAGGACGCAAGCGATCTCTTGCTGATCAGGTGTATCGTGGACAGATACTGTAGTGTTCATGCAGTGGTCCAGCTGTCACTCCGTGTCCAGATAAAGCGCGCGCAACACCGGAGCGCAAATGACTCACGGAATGTCACCGCCTTCACCAAAGTGTGTGAACGCCGGGCACAATCTCAGCATAACCAAACCGATAAACCCGTGCTTTCTGGATGGGTTTGACTCTTGGAAAAAAGTAACAGGGTTATTTTTGGGATTCGGTCATATTTCAGCCCCCCATAATTTTTATTTTATTTTAAAAGTGGTGGTTCCCTAAGAAGAAATGTCAAAGCTTTTTTACAAGATCTTGATATTATAATTCATTAAAACTATTATTGCATTAAAACAGTCTTTATCATAAAAGAATGTCTACATTCTATGTTATTCCATGCAATGTCTATAATTTTTTAAATTAATGTAAACATTTGTGTTTCTTTGCTGATTAAAAAATATATTTAAAAAATGCATATGCATATATATATATATACAAACACATACACACACACACACGCAGTACTGTTGAAACTTTTAGGGACTTGTTAAAAACTTTCACAATCATAAAAGGGCTTCGATGCTTGAGGATGGAAAATATGATTTGTTGGAGGTTTATTATGTGTCTAATGTTGTGGAGTATTCAGACAATTAATCAAATGTATTTGAATTATTACCGAATCCCACAAATGCCAATGGAAAGCCTATGGTACTTAAAAAAATAGAACAGACCGGGGCTAATTGTCACACAGGGAAGTTGTCACGAGGGCAATATCTCAGTAGGCTAACTTTAAGGTTTCGAGTCAAAAGTTTAATGACATACATGCTATCTTTGGCAGGAGTTTTGTACAGTTACTTGGTTACAAACACATGGTGAGGTGATTTCTGCACTACTAGCATTTTCAAACCATTTTTGTCCCCATTCTTCTATTGGTAGTCCAAACAGATAATCCTGCCAAAAACAAACATCATCAGTCAAATGTCCAAAAAGTCCTTTTTTTTATTATCTAAATCTCCACTTTAACTTTCACTTTCAGATGTGAATGTGAAACATTACAGCTTCCACACATGGAGATTTAGAGTACAAAAATGACTTTAAATCTGTTTATGTGGTGATTATATCACTTCTGAAGATATAGATTTAACCACTGGAGTCTTATGGATTTCCTTTGGGATTTTTGAAGCTACAATGGTCTGATCACCATTCACTTGCATTGTATGGACCTACAGAGCTGAGATATTCTTCTAAAAATCGTAATTTGTGTTCTGCTGAAGAAAGAAAGTCACACGCATCTGGGATAAATGAGGGTGAGTAAATGAAGAGAGAATTTTCGTTTTTGGCTGAACCATTTATTTAAAGGTGCAACAAGTAATGTTTTCCTTAGTTAAAAAGTTTCACTCCTTAAGAAATGTATTGTAATTTTGAAATGTATTTAATCATGAGCACTCACATGAGATGAAGCCTCCAGTCTTATCAGTAACCTTATTAAAGCTGTTTTATCCCTTGTATGGGCAGCCACGTTAGGATCACATGACCAGCCAAATACTACTTGCTTTATCTCAGTAACCATCTTGTTATTGGACACTTTCACTTATGGATTAAATTAATCATGGCTGACTGTGAATAGTGAATTTTTACAATAGCATCAGTTACTGAAAAATCTATTGCGTTTCAATGATGCTGCATTCTTACCACTAGGTGTCAGTGTAATTCCAGTACGACATGAACACATACTTTCCGAGTACAACTTTAAACGACGCACTATTTTTTATTGCGCCACAGAGATGCAGTGTTTCCAGTTTTCAAGGAAATCAACCGATGAAAAAAAATACTTGCTTCAGCTTTAAGAGATTTTAGAATAAGTGATTTTACTCCGTAATATGTGTTGGGTATTAGTCATTGAAGTTTTAAGAGTAGATGGGCGAACTTCACACAATGGCAAGTGCTAAACTAATGTGTAACTCATTCTGCGTAAAAACACATTCCTCAAAACAATAAATTAGCACATTAAACTAGGTGACACTTCCATCGTGCTTGTTAAAGACTGGCAAACACATCTTGTTTTCATCATCCCAGATGTGAACGCATAACTAGAGGCTAAGAGAAGGTTGGCAGGTCTGTGTGTCAATCTTTTGAACCCTTGGGCCACTCTGTGAAGCCTGTAACTGAGGGATAATTTTATGTGACAGCAATAGAAACAACTGCCATAGTGCATTCATGATAGATGTTTACATGGCGGTTTATTTAGGACAGATTATGCAGGTGATACAAGCCATCTCTTTCCCAGTTTACTGTAAACTTAAGGTATGCAAAAACATCATAAAAGTTGAAGAAAGTGGTCCATACTATAAGGGTGTGTAATACATTTAATTTCTGGGTGAATTATTCCTTTAAAGCATTTTAAACTACATTGTGAAATATGGTTTTAAGTCAACATGAAATATTCTTCTGAACACATTTAACACCCATAATATAACAAAACAGGATAATGAACAAAGTAAAGTGTAAAAAAAAACCTTTTTTCCCCATTAGGAATTGATTGGTTTGTGAAAAGTGGGTGTTACATACCAGAATGGAGGTAATTGGTTGGGGAGGAGGGTCAATTTTGATGTTGACAGTTTATTGAAATTTATGAAATGAGAGATGATGTGTATGTTTTTAATATGGGACATCAATAAAAGTCACAGCTTAAGTATAGAAAATGTTATTCTTTAATGGTTTTGTAGATATTGAAAAACTTCAATCTCCACATTTGCCAACATATTTGGACCGTTTTTCATTTTGTCCTATATCTTTATCAGCATCTTATACAACTTCTTTCTCAACATCAATTTACATGTAAATAATTATTTTTACAAACTTTCCAAATCAGTACAAACATCCTTTTTGAAATGGATTAAAGCTGAAGACATGGCTGACAACAAAACAGAATTTCATATTGGTTCCGTCACCTGGAAATCTGTGGAAGTGAGATGCACTTCAATGTTCAAGACAGTCTTTGAAGGTACGCTGATGTCACCCTTCGCTGATTGGAGGTCCTCTGTCATGGGTGTCTGATCTCCAGGGGAGAAAGGACAAGATGGGCTTCACTGCTCGTTCTGTTGGTTGTCTGTGATGGAGGATACGGCCCCCTGGCCTTTGTTGACATCACTGATACAAGCCCACTGTCCATCCACAGACTCTTTCCAAAGGGTCACCTGTGAGCAGAAATCAATGGAAAACAAGCAGGTGACCAGGTAAACTTTTGGATCATGTTTAATGGATAGCATCTTTTATTCTGCTATGAAAAAAATTGTTCACCCAGACATAAAATTGTCATTTACTTACCTTTACCTACTTCAAACATGTATAACTTAATTTTTTCCATCATAAAGTAGATACTGTCATAAAATCATCAAAATCTTTTCCAACTAATTAAAGCTACTAATGAGCATGAGCTGTCAAGCTTCAAAAAGGACCTATAAATACGATAAAAGCACCATAAAAGTAGTCCATAAGACCAGTGTGCTTATATTCACAACTTTTGATTCTGTTACTAGTTCTTGAACATCCAATTTGAATACCATGCTAAAATAACAATGAGTGTTTCCTGTACTAACATTTAGCACTAAAACACTAATACTGAATTAGCAGAGTAAAACATACAGCAAGACCCATGTAGTCTCATTCCTGAACAAATGACTCTTACGAGTCAGTTCATTTGAATGTACAGCACAAAGAGTGTAGTCCCGCTACAGTCATTCGTTCGGGAATCGGTTCATTGGAATCTGCAGGGCAAAACAAAGCACGAGTAGTATAGTCAGATTTCCAAATGAATGACTCTCATAAGCAGATTCTTTAAATCCACAGCGTGAAACACAGTGCAACCAGTGGTCTGATTCATGAACGAATGACTCTTATGAACCGGTTCATTTGAATCCACAGTGCGAAACATACAGCGCGACAGTCCAGTTCCCAAACAAATGACTCTAATGAGTCAGTTCTTCCAAATCTACATCGTGACTAATGCAATCTGAAAATCAAATGAATGACTCTAATGAAGTGGTTATTTTGAATCTACACTACGAAAAACCCAATACAGCCAGTGTATGTAGACTGATTCATGAATGAATAACTCTTATGAGCCAGTTCATTTGAATCCACAGTGCGGAACATACAGCGTGACCAATGTAGTCTTATTCCCAAACAACTAACAATAATGAGCCAATTCTGTTGAATCGATGGAGTGAAACATACTGTGTGACCAGCGTAGTCCGATTCACAAACAAATGACTCTTAGAAACTCGTTCTTTTAAATCTTTAGTATGACTAATGTAGTCTAAATTCCAAATGAATGACTAATAAAGCGGTTCTTTTAAATCTACACTGCAAAACCTACATCACTTCCTTCCGAAAGAATGACTTTATCAGACTGCTGAGGGCAGTAAATCCAATTATAATAATTGCATTTCTTATTTTCAAATATTTCTTCCTCAAAAGTACTAAATGAATCAATAAAGCAATCAAAATCATTAAATTCCTTACGATTTCTAACCCTACTTTTAAAATCATACGACACCTGAAAATCCTGCCCTATGTTGAGGCACATATTCAAATATGTGTTGTGAGAGGTTTGATGTCAATGGACTTTTATGATACATTTATGGTGTGTTTGGTCCTTGTTCTTTTTTTTTGGGTGAAATATTCCTTTAAAAATCTCCATTAACAGATGATGCATTTCAGTGCTTGATTTGCTATGAACGTGTGGAGCTTTAGAACAATGGGGAGAGAAAAACATGCCATCTTCCAGCTTCAGTTAGTGCAGAACAATCTAAAGCTCATCTTGGTGGCGTAAGATAATTACACCAAGCTAATGAGTCACTCAAAGACAACTTCAAGTATCACTGCGATCACATCATTAAAGAGAGAACCAAAATAATGCCAGCTTTAGCATTCTGAAGCTCTCTTTAACCAACCAGCAAAGAGTCTGTATTTAACCTGTGTTTATTTTCAATGCCCTTTTGCACTATTTAGCTGACAGAATGTGTCTGGTTTTTAAATGCATCAGCTAATGGTGCGTTCGTCTGCAAATAAATGGCTCGACCCTGTGCTTGCCATTTTAAACAATTAAAGGTGGAGCATGTCACAAAAGCTCAACAAACCATCCTCGATTCTTTGTTTAAATGAACGGTGATGGTAAGAACAGATTCCTTCACGCTAGGCCAAGTGCTAGGTGAAACATCCCTAGTCATTACTTCATGAACCTGAGAGTATTCAAATCCAGGCATTGGGTAAATTGCAGCTATGTTGTACTGCAAACTGCTTGCATACTCAAACGTCAACAACTTTTTCATTAAATCCACAGGGATGACAGCCAAAGACTGCCAACATAAGTGTTGTTGTCAAAGAATATTAAAGGTGTGATCTGTTGTTGTCGACTACATTTAATGGTTAACTTCCATCAGCTTCGCAACAGAAAGTGTCAGAGCTGTGGCCTAGTGGTTAGAGTATATTTTGGCACCCGCATGAACATCATATGTGAAAAGCAAAAGGAACACACAAAAATTCATCGTGATCGTACTTTGTTGTCCCCGCCGGACACAGCCAGGATGTTTCCAGTGATAGACCAGCTCACGTGCCACACCACGTCATTGAATTTGTGGAGAAGTTTGGCTGTCCAGGTGTTGCCCGACGGGTCATCACATGTCCAGATAAACACACGGCCATCCTGTGGCAAGATCACAGAAAAACATGCATGTTCTGTTTAGATGTTTGCCAAATTAATTTAGACTAAGAGAGTTTCATCTAGAAGTTGATCAACTGATCAATCAATCTAGCATGAGCATGAGAATATGGTAATGAGAATAAGAAATGTTTTGCATTATGAGAATGTGAATAATTAGCATTACATTAATGAAAAATACATTTTTTTGCATTATGGGAATGAGAAAATGTTGTGTTATATAATGAAAATGAGAATATTTTGCATTGTGGTAATGAAAATTAGCAATTTTTGCATTACGGTAATGAGAATAAGAAATGTTTTGCATTATGAGAATGTGAATAATTAGCATTACATTAATGAAAAATATTTTTTTTTGCATTATGGGAATGAGAAAATGTTGTGTTATATAATGAAAATGAGAATATTTTGCATTGTGGTAATGAAAATTAGCAATTTTTGCATTACGGTAATGAGAATAAGAAACGTTTTGCATTATGAGAATGTGAATAATTAGCATTACATTAATGAAAAATATTTTTTTTTGCATTATGGGAATGAGAAAATGTGTTATATAATGAAAATGAGAATATTTTGCATTGTGGTAATGAAAATTAGCACATTTTGCATTACGGTAATGAGAATGAGATTTTATTACATTATGGTAACGGGAAGGATAATTGTTTGCATTACCGTAATGAGAAAACAAATTGCATTATGGTAATGAGAGTTATACATATTTTTTGCATTACGGTAAAGAGATTGTTTTGCAATTTGGTCTGCTAATAACATTTCACAAAGTAGAAAATTCAGAGTTAGAATGCATGGTACAGTTTAACACAATATCACCTGTGAGCAACTGGCGATTGTGCTGGTGGGCAGACCAATGGAAGGAGCCCAGCCGACATCTCTCACCCAATCACTGTGTGCCTCCAGCTTCTGGTCCTCTTTCCATTGGCCGTCCTCCTCTCTGAGGACAAAAAACCAAGTCAGCATGTTATTCTTAAAGATATTCATAGACTCTGTACTTCTAATTCCAATTAATCAGTTTGTCTTTTAAATACCAACACGCAATTAGCAAGCAATGCACAAAACATGAAAACACTACACAAATTGTGTGTGGCCCAAGTCACAAACATCTGCCAACATTCAAAAACTTGAATGATCAGAGATTCTGCTTTTACTCTCTCACATATAAGCATTGAAATGTTTTGTTTACATGGGTGAAAGACATTGAGAATCTTTAGTGCAGCACAAGTGATGCGGCAAAAGCTGACAGCAGGTGACCAAAGACAGTGGCCGCTGCACTCACTTCCACAGCTTGACCAGATTGTCACAGCCTCCAGACACAAATCTCTTGATGTAGTTGGGCTTCTGTCCTGTTGGCTGCTCAATCAGACTCCCTGGAACAACAGCTGGGGCCCAACTCACTGCATTACAGCCAATCTTCCATGCAGAACGGAGAAGCATGAAAATTACAGACCTCAAACTGCCGTTTGATATTTTCTCAAGATGTATTTTCTCAATGTTTTGTCCACTGATGTATTTTAATATGTAGATTACTATTGGTGTATTTTAAGATTTAAAATCAGTTTTATGGTATTTTTTACTCTGGATACTCACAGTATGTGCATTGTTGATCTTCTTAATGTCCCAGTGTCCATCACCAGAACAGGTCAATACTGAAATCGCACCATCTGAGCTGCCACAGGCCAGAATCAAACCAAAGTCATATGGACCCCAGCATACAGAGTTCACTGCAACAGAAAAGAACAGGTGATTATCCACATCATGCTTAATTCTTGTAACACAGGGCACTTTCACACTAGAGCTTTGTGTATGTTTGGGTAGGGAACTTGGGTGGTAGGGTTGTTACAAAATCAGCTGTTGTATGTATGTGTGTATTTATGTATATATGTATGTATATTGTTTATGTCGGAGTATTTTAACATAAAAAAAAATTCACTTCCATTGCAAGTGCCTCACTACAACCCGATTTGTGCTGCTTCTTTTTTTTTTTATAAAGAAAATACATTTTTATCGTAATCAACATTATGCCACAAATGATGTGGATTGAGCTTAATTTGTATTGAACCCGGAATATTCCTTTAAGGTCCAACAGACTCGCTCTGAAGTGGTTATTTTCTCTGAGCCAAAAAGAAGTTTGAAACAGCTGAGCAACGACATGCTGATTGCGAACATTCAGACTGCAGCCACACTGCAGGGGGAGGCGTTTAAAGATACATTTAAGCATGAGGCAGCTCAAGACTGCATGTTAAACATCAACTAATATGACATCAAAAGGTGTTATCAAAGACTTCATGGCTCATTCTATGAGTAGAATTCACACAAGATCAGTAAAAGAAGCTGTATTAACTACTCAATGATGATTTTAATAATAAATATGCAGTAGATTGTGTAATTTGTCATGTTTACATTCTGCATTCAAGGCGCTTAAGCACCAACATGCTATAAGCGCTATAATAAACACCAATTACACTGTAATTGTAATTTATGATGACACTGATACTACTGCAAATATGGGTGCATAAAAGAGTGTTAATAGGTAGAATAGTGACTGGGCAATTAAGAGTATTTGAGTAAATGTTATTCCTTTTGGAGACTATTTAAATAAACAAAAACAATATCACATGACATGTTCTTGAAAATGGCTCTGTACAAACCATCGTAATAACTTTGCATGCTGGAGGGATCTTGACAACTGATCTTAACTGACTGAACGGGAACTAGCTGTCGGCCTCAAAGCAGGTGGAGCTCCAGGTCACAACTACCGATGACGTGGACCAATGGCAATGTGGTGGCGTTTAGCAACCAGTAAGAAATTTTCCAAACAGTCCGCCCAGGCGAGGTGTTACGAACCACAAAAACGAACTCAAAAACACTTGTTTTGGACGGATTTTGTTCTAGTCATGTCACACCCGTTCATTCTTCGATTTCGCATAAAGTGTGCAGAAGGAAATATGTGAAGTTACCTGAGGAGTCGTGGCCTGTGTATTCATACATCTTATCCCAGGTTCCATTCTCCTCTTTCCAGATGATCACCTTCCTATCATACGAGCAGGATGCCAGGATGTTGCCGTACATAGGATGAGCCCACGCCACCTGCCACACCGGACCCTCATGACTGCAAAGAAACACAGAGAATCACATACAAGTAATAGAGGCAAAACAAGAGTCACCCTTAAGGCAAGTGCACATTACAAGACTTCACTTACCCCCTCAGATCAGCCACAAGGATCTGTCCTCCGTTTTTGACATCAAAGATCTTTACAGAGCGATCAGAGGAGCAGGTGGCCAGTCTGGTACCGTAGTAATCCATCTGTGCATCATGCTGGAGGTAAACATAAAGAAGGCAGGTTGGAGATTGTATCATTCCTTGAATTTGATAAGTTAATAACAGGAAATAAATGTTGAGATACTCACAATCATGTCCTCATGTGATGTGTCCACTGTGTTGATTACAGACACCTGAAAAATACAAGACCACAAACATGTGCCTTATGTTAACAACAGTTTAACTTCAGTATAAATTACAGATTCAGCTGAATGGCATCCAGGAAAATTCTGACAATTTACCTCAATGCATTTACAAAATAGATATTTATAGTACAGCCATGGGATCACATGTCTCTAAATGATTTCTATTGCTATGGTACATTTTTAAAATTAATATATAAGTATGACACATGTTCAAAAACTATTGTTTTACCATGACACACACACACACACATATACATATACATATATATATATATATATATATATATATATATGGAATTAAAAGTACAATACTGTGGTATATGTAAAAAAAAAATAAAAAAAAATATGTACAAGTAAAAATATAAAACCATAATTTACCATGATTTGTTTTAATTACAAAACTAGACGATAGTTCGTTTAATTCGGATCCATTCTTTTCCATACATTTAGTTCGTTTAATTCGGATTCAATTACAATAAAACATTAAATAATAACATGATGATACCATTGCACATTTTTGTTTGTACGAACTGAGTTTTGACATTTTCATGAAATTAGTTTGTTGTGTTACAGGTCATATGAAACCACTGTATTTTATTAAGCAGTTACACCGTTCATAAACTACAGTGTTTTAAACACATTTTTGGCATTTATCTATATTCATATGTAGCACTCACCATTGTTAAAAGTCACCCGGACGGCCTTATGTAATATAGAAATGCTATAAAATAGTGTTATTACTGTTCAGAGCTTTAGAAAGATTCCTGAATATTTTTCAGACGTGGCAGACTGACCGCCCGGTGCGCTTCTAAACAGTCCGGATGGGAATGGAGGAACTTAAACGAGGTTCCGTTTAGGTTTCTGTCTCATTCATGCACTTTACATGCATTCCAGCTGTTGGCGACAAAGCGCTTTAAATCAATGGCGCTCTGACAGTGTCATGTTTCCCAGTTCAGCAGCCAGGCGCCGTGATCTCCATTAATCTCAACTTGATGTATTAATTTCATTATTGACACTTTATTCCCGGTTCCTTGTTGCTGTACTTTTAAAAGTCAAGATGTCGAACTCCACCTTTTACATTTTCAATCTATTGGAGAAAATGTCATCTACTGTCAAAGACTTTCGGTAAGACAGTGCGTGTTTTAGACGAATGTTTGGGCTGAGGACACATGACTAATATTTTTCAAAATAGATAAATGTCAAAGCAATCGCCTGCAGCTTTATAAACAATTCTAATAAATATTTTCAGACTGTTGTGGTACTTTAAAACTCTTATTGCAAAAAGTCAACTTTCAATCATTGTCTGGTAAGTCAAAACATCTGGTAACTATAAACTATTGAATAGACATAACACTTTAAATAACTGTTGTTGACATGCTGAAACATTGCATGATTTACTTGTGATAGATCATGTTGATCATGAGCTCTTGGGGTGCATACAGACTATTCTATTCTACCGTACTGCTGTATTCTATTCTATTCTGTTCCTTTCCATCTGTTATTCTATTCTGTTGTTCTGGAGTATTCTATTCTATTTCATTATGTTGTTCTATTATATTCTATTTTGTTTGTTTTATTTAATTACATTCAATACTATTCTATTATATTCCATTCTTTTGTTATATTCTATTATATTCTATTGTACTGCTTTGTTCTATTCTATTCTGTTATGTTCTATCTGTTTTTCTATTCTATATAATTATGTTGTTCTATTCTATTCTATTTTGTTCTATTTTATTCAATTAAATTAAATACTATTCTATTCTAATCTAGTTCTCTTAAACTGTAGCTCCAATTGACTTGAAATGTGGTACCCATGTGTATAATTGATGTCTTTCAATTTGTTACTTTGCAAAAATGAATAAAACACAAAATGTCTGAAAGGGGCATGTTTATGTAAATGTCAACATTGCATCAATATACATGTGTCAATAAATCAAATGTCATTTTGACTGGTTTTTCAAACCTAACATTCTTTAAGATGACATCACTGTGAAGTACTAAGTAAAGAATGGCTCACATTTGCCTTTAGGGGGCACTACAGGCCATACCCAAAAGTCCCATTTTCGGGTCAAGACGTTCTAATTTTGTATGGAGCCAGGATTATGACAAAACAATTTGAATTTGAATTGTGTAAATGAATTATAGACTTTTGAATTTGAATAATAAGTGTGATTTTGACAAATGTTGTATTTTAAATAGGTTTGAATTAGAATTTTTTAAACTCCAATCCTGGACATTTCATATTTAACCAAATTGAATTGTTTCATTTTATGGCACAATTTAATAAATATGTATTTTCAAACAGCAAATTTTTGGTTCTGAATTCTTACACTGTAAATATTCAGTTTTAAAAAATACAGCTTCAAGTTTTCAAGATGAAGAAGAAATTCAGAACACCAAATTCTATAATTCTATAAAATTCAATATTCTAAAATTCAAACCGCAGAAATTCAGATCTACAGAAAGTGGGTCAGAGGTCAAGCTTCCGTGTTCCACAGGGAAGAGTAGAGGGTCTCGGAAAAGTCGAACGGAGCATTTTGGCCAATTACAGGTCGAGGTGCAATAATTCTCTGGCACGACCATGAAGTTGTTCTTAAACTTTTATTATTTATATTTTTATGGTTAGCACGTCAAATCAAAAATCAAATCAAATCACTTTATTGTCACACTACTGTGTACACGAGTGCAACAGTAGGTGAAATTCTTGTGTACGTTAGCACATTCTCAGCACATGAGACATTTGTCTGAGCGGTCTCTGGTATTTGTTTTAGTATAAAGTATATTTAGTATGAAAGTGATTAATATGCGTAAGAGTAAGCATCACATATAACTCAATAATGAATGTAATTCTGCTTCATTCTGTGATCGGAATCCACATCAGATTTAAGTCGGATGTTATTTCAAACACTTGTTGGTGTTTGTAAGTGCGTTTTGAGCTCAAGACATGAACATCACGAATGATCATTCAGATGTGTGTGATTTAGCAGGCGTGATAACATTATACGATTCATTTCATGCAAATTGTAGCTTATTGTGAGGCATTTGATGGCTAACAATCAATTTAGTTAAATATTAAATGTTCAGGATTGGAGTTTAAAAAAATTCAAATTCAAACCTATTTAAAATGCAACGTTTGGCAAAAATCACACTTATAATTCAAATTCAAAAGTCTATAATTCAAATTTACACGATTCAAATTCAAATTGTTTTGTCATAATCCTGGCTCCATAATTTTGTACATAGATACTACAGGCCAACGGTAACCCCTAAACCAATTATGGCTAACATTTGCCATTACGGGGCGCAACAGCCCACACCGAAGAGCCTTTTTCTAGTAAAAATTTTCTAATTGTGCACATTGATATTACAGGCCAACAGGAAACCTCACAAAAAGAATGGCCCACATTCGCCCTTTATTCTTTTATTATTGTACCCACTAACAAATATAACATGTACCATGGTAATAACATTCAGTACTTCCAAATTTTTTTGGACATGGAGCAGTGTTTACACCATGGTATTCTTAGAAATACTGTGGAGTGCCATGTGACTACTATGGTACATGAAATATCTAATATGGTTCTGCCACAGTGCAATTTAGAAAGGACCAGATTTATTTATAACATCTTTAGCTGCTTATATTATTCTTAATAAGACAGTTAACATGTTTGCTGTTGTTAAATAATACTAATTATAATTAATCATTTTCATCTGTATCTGGGCCAATATCGAACTGATATGGAATATACCAATATACAGTAACATAGTAACACAATAGTGTGTTCACTGTGAACTTCTCAGTTTACTTCTTCAATGTTCATCAGACATGTTGAATTTGATTAAAGTGAAGAACGTGAAAACTGATGCATACTATGGTGTCACTTTGATTGTTCTGAAGGTTTATGGCTGCCAATGATCTGAAGATGGAGCTGCAGAAAGACTCAATCAAACTGGACGAGGAGAGCGAGAGAAATGTGGTGGCCATGCTGCTCAAACTTCTGGAGGACCAAAATGGAGAGGTGCAGAATCTGGCTGTCAAATGGTGAAACAAAAGTTTTTACAAAGTTCTTGTTTTACAAAATGAGCATTGGCTGTATGAATGAATTATTTATAACAATTATAATGGCCAATAAAGTGCAACTGAGAGTCATTTCCATCATTGGTCTGAAGACTGTCATCGCTGAACTGCCCCATCATCTACAGGTACCAATTTCATATAATAAACATATTGAAAATTATGTCATCATGTACTCACCCTCATGGTGTTCCAACTAATGGCAGATGGAGCGAGTGTGCAGGAAACTTGGTTCTGAAACAATCACTATTTCTTCATTTCAATTTGGCGCAACTATGGTGCAGAAATTACACACTGGAGCTTTTAAAATATTTACCCTCCTGAGGCCCGAGTGTGACTGCTGTGTGCATTTTCCATTTCTCTATTTGGTTTGTAACTAGTAGCACCTAATAAGCAAGAAAATCAAAATATTTTTAGAAGAAATCGTTTTCCTAAAATTTGATGGCAGCATTGTTTATGATGTTTCCAAGAGTGTTTGTTATTCATGTTTTTAGACGTTATAGACAATACAGCTGATTTTCTATAAAGCTAAATAATCATCCAATCACTGCCAACCATGTTCAAATAAAATTTTGCATTATAAATTCTGAATCTATGTACTGATTACCATTGTCCCATGTCTGCCAAACACGTTGAGTGCTCCAAACATCATCTGCAGCCTGAAACTGAACTTTTGGTCTGAAGTTTGGAGTTGTCAAATTGATTTATTGTCAAGTCAAATGTATTTGTATAGCGCTTTTCACAACAGGCATCGTTTCAAAGCAGCTGTACACGAAATTATGCTATAACAGAAATTAATGAATATATATGTTTAAAACTATAAGTGGTTTCAATTAGTAAACTAAGTAAGTGTTGTGGGTCAATGATAAAATCAAAATATTTAATAAGTTTTAGTGTTAAAGTCCTTGAAGTCATCCCGAATAGATGTATTGTCCTTTGATTTTGGCCGATCTAGGCTTTTGTTAGAGGTTGATTATATTTTCTATGTAGTTAATTTTTTAAGAGAGTGATAAACTGCAGCATGTGCCAGCCAGACTTCACTTCAGTGTACTAAGACAGACTTCTCAGAGGATGAATTGATGGGGTTTTTCATGAGCCACTGTCTGAAGTATGGGCTCAGGATGGAGTTCACCAAAATGACCTGCCATAAGCTTCCAGCCAGACTGCGATGCTCCTCACTGAATGATACCTATATCAATTTGGTTAAAGGAGGGACAACACTCTCTTAAATTTTTTTTATTTTTTTTCCTCATTAAAAAGTTTTACTCCTAAAAAATGTATTGTAATTTTGAAACTGATGTACAGAATCATGAGCACTCACATGAGAGTCCAGTCATATCAGTAACCTTATAAAAGCTGTTTTATTCTGTTATATCCCTACCATTCAGAGGGTCCCCTCATGGGGGCTGCCATGTTAGGATCACATGACAATCCAAATTGGACTCGCTTATTTTCAATATTATCCCTGTTCTTGGACACTTTCACTCTTGGATTAAATTAATCATGGCTGACTGTGAATAGTGAATTTCTACAAAGGCATCATACCCAAAAACTATTGATTTTGAATGATGCTGCCTTCACGCCACTAGGTCCCAGTATAAGTCCAAGATGCCAAAAAACTAAAATGAAAACAAATTACAAATACTGAGTGCACCTTTAAACCTTTATTCTAAAATCATTAAATAACTTTTCATTTGTACAGGTTGAGCACTGCTCTGGTGAGCTTCCACCAGTCAATTCTGGCCAGCCTCCTCTCCCAGCTCATGAGCCCTCGTATGGCTGTAAGGAAACGTTCTATCATCGCCCTGGGTCATTTAGTTCCCAGTTGCAGTCCCACCCTCTTCTCCCAGCTCACCGAACGCCTGATAAGCGAGCTGTCCTGCCAACATCCGCACTTACATCCAGTGCCTGGCCACAGTTAGTAGACGAGGAGGACACAGGATTGGTGTGAGCCAGCTTTATATTTCACAACTGTTTGCGACAATTTGGATATCTATGATAATGCTGTGAGGTGCAGTATTTCTGAATCACCAGCAGGGGCAAGAGTCAAAGAAACCAGCAAAGTTACTATTGGGATTTCTGGTTAAAACTTCCAAAAACATATTTTGAAACTTTTAAATATTATGTTACATGTAGTTATATGTTGTGATCTGTGACCACCTGGAGAAGATTGTTCCCATGGTGTTTCCTAGGAATCAAACCCATGATCATGGCGTTACTAGCACCTCACTCTACCAGTTGAGCTACTGGAACAGGACTTTCATCATACTGCAAATCATTCTGAATTATCACTAATGACCTATGAAATCAAGTGTATCCACAAGAAAAGGGAGACAAACAGCAACGTGTATAGATTACTTTAAATACAATGTATTCACTATCCTCTTCATCACACTTATAATCTTTAGAGTCTGATGATGAATACAGGGATGATGATGACATGAGTTGGAAAGTGCGGCATTCCTCTGTGAAGTGTCTGGAGGAGATAGTTAACAGCCGCAGGGACCTGCTTGTGGAGCTATATGGATCTGTAGGCCCAACCCTGGTGTCTCGCTTCAAAGAACGGGAGGAGAATGTTAAGACTGACATTTTCTCGGCTTTTGTAACATTGCTCAGACATACCAGGCACCCTCATGGTCCTGCTTTGGACACGGGTGCTAAAGAGATGTCAGCGGTCACTCTCTTGATGAATCAGGTATGTTGAGCATGTTCATCACAGGTATTGAGGAGACCCACCTGTAGAATTTAGCGCATAATAAAAAAAACTCTTTCTTGCTCTAATAGTTACCAACAATAGTGAAAACCTTGCATAGACAGCTAAAGGAGAAAAGCATTAGATGTAGACAAGGCTGCTTCAGCCTCCTTACATAGTTGACCAATGTACTACCAGGTCAACTAGGAGAGCACATATCTACCATCATTCCAGGACAGATTATATTACCATATAATGATAATGTCACTCCAAGATGCCGACTTGTGGTCGAAGTACTTGTAAACATGCTGGACAAAGGCAAGCTGCAATCGCATTATATAGGACTGTTAGTTCAATTTTGAAAAAACTATTTAAGATTTTGAAAATGTTGAATCGAATATGACTTCAGTCGGACTCAAGCAGTTAAATTACATTCTAAAAAGACAAATTATTGTTTTAAGTCTGACTGAATCTAACTTTTAAAGTGAATACAATTTAGTGACCGTCTACTGAGTTGCCATTAGGTCCTTTTTTCTGCAGAAAGTTTACTTGCAACCAGAACTGACATATACATTTTTGCATATACTGTACATTAATCTCAAATTTGATCTCTCTTTAGGTATTATTTACTCCCTAACAGACAAGTCAACCTCTTCAAATATGAAGATGGACACCCTTACTTTCCTCCATGTTCTCTTGAGTAGCCACAACCCTGAGGTCTTCCACCCACACACCAATACCATCTTACCACCTGTCATCATATGCGTTGAAGATCCTTTCTATAAAATCACTTCGGAGGCCCTTCATGTCACCCTACAGACTGTCAAGTTCATGCGACCACTGGATAATCCCATTTCTTTTGATGCCAAGCCTTATGTAAAGAATGTATTCACTTGCTCCCTGAAGAGGTTGAAGGCAGCTGATATAGATCAAGAGGTAAAAGAGAGGGTCATATTCTGCATGGGTCACATTTTGAGTCACATGGGTCACATTTTGAAGGGATCTTACTATGAGGTAAAGTCTTTTGACTCCATGTCTGTCCATAAGCAGTCCTACTACTCGGTGGAAAAGTGTGTAGCAGCACTGTTGACAGCCTGTCCCAAAGAAGCTTCTGGATTGGTCACCAACCTCATTGAAGAGGTGAAGAACCCCAAACAATCAGAGCCGGTGAGGATTCTGTCATTGTTGTGCCTTGGGGAAATTGGCCGCTATTTGAACTTTGAAATTCAGAAGGAGCTGAAGGGAGTCATTATGAAGGCATTTGGTTCCCCAAATGAGGAAGTGAAGTCTGCCGCATCTTTTGCCTTGGGGAAACATCTGTGTTGGAAACTTAGGGGAGTATCTGCTGCTCATGCTAAAGGAGATTGGCAGCCAACCAAAGAAACAGCAACTGCTTCTACACTCCTTAAAGGAAATGATCAGTGCTGAATCATCTGAAAGTCTTAAACCTCATGTGGAGAACATCTGGGTTTTGCTGTTTAAGCACAGTGTAGAGGAGGGCACTCGCAATATTGTAGCCGAATGTTTGGGGAAACTCACATTGGTCAATCCATCGGAGCTTCTACCAAGGCTAAAAAAAACAGTTGTCCACGGGTAATAAGAGATTAAACATTAACTTGACTGTCCTCTGTAGATAATTGACTGTTTTTCCATTCACACAAATAACCAAAAGTGTATTTTTATAATGTGCTTTTAATGGGTATGAATCATTAGCCACATTTCCACCTTCAGGCCAAGTGGTTCTGAGCAAGTTAGTGGTACCAGTAGCATTTCTGCCTAAGCATGGTTCGCTATGCTATGATTTCAAACCATTCCTGGCCAGGATTTCACAGTAAGGTTAGCTAACCATATTCAGGACAGAGAACTGTGCTGGTGGAACGGCATTAGTGAAGTGGTGTCAATCGTAGTCATGAGTTTGTCAGTCCATCAAATCCAGATTTGCAGTACCACAATGGAAAAAGAAACCATAACTGTGTCAACAAGCCTGTATCGTTCCAGAATGGCACCATTCAGCAACTATAACCATTTAACCATATCTGTAAAAGCACATATTTATTTATCACTCTCACTGAAAATGAATGACTTCCAATTGCTTTGTTGCTGCAAATTGCTATCAGTGTGAACACAACATGCATTTGTAATTAGCTGGCATGTTTTATACACATTTGTTTACCTATAAGATTATGATTGGGCTGCTCAAATATAAATAACAGAAATCTAATGGTGTGATCACTTAATGTTCATTTCAGGGACTCCTCTTTCCCGAAGTACAGTTGTAACTGCAGTGAAGTTCACCATCGTGGACCATCCCATGCCCATATACTCCATACTTAAAGGATGTATTGGTAATTGTCTATTTTACCATATATAAAGTATATATATAATTGTGCCTTTCTGTGCACAACATGTTTAAATGACAGTTCTCTTGGTGAATTCATGAGAGATATCTTGTATAATTACAAAGATGCAGTAGGACTTTACTATCATTGCTTACCACCACTGTCTTAAGCCAATTACCTAATGGTCTAGTTTGCATTTCTGCTATTAGGTGACTTCCTGAAAACCCTCCAGGACCCTGACCTCAATGTTTGACGGGTGGCTTTGGTCACGTTCAATTCGGCTGCACACAATAAACCCTCTCTGATTCATGGGCTTTTGACATCACTCCTCCCACATCTTTACAATGCGACATATTTCTGAAAAGACCTAATTCGAGAGGTAAAAATAACATACTAACAGCAATTGCAAATAAGGACAAATGATACCTGCCCTATATATGTTGTGCTTTGTGGAAATGTACTAAGATTTTAAAGGTCTGATAGAAGTTAATGGTTGAATCTTGTCTCAGGTTGATATGGGCCCTTTCAAGCACACAGTAGATGATGGGTTGGATGGCAGTAAAGCTGCATTTGAATGCATGTACACTCTACTGGATAGCTGCTTGGAATGTTTGGATATCTTTGAGTTTCTCAATCATGTTGAGCGTAGCCTGAAAAACCACTATGACATTAAAGTGATTTTTTTAAATTGTGGTCAAGTGGTATTGTCCCAGACTGTGCTTTTCTATTACCCTCAGGTAAGATATGAATTAAATCTACCCTTAATTTATGAAAAGAATGGATGGTAGGTTGCCACCTGACCCACTCCTAATAATTTAAAATACTGAAATTGTATGTAACATAAGAGTTTAGAGATGGGATTAATCAATGATAAACCGTTTCAACAATCAATTCTTATAACATATATGCACTGATTTAATATTTACATTTATTTTGTGCTACAGATGCTGACCTTCATTATGCTCACCACCCTCTAAACCATGCCCAGCTGCTTGTGGTACAAAGGCTGGACAGGCTAGTGGAACCACTTAAAGCTACACGTACTACAAAAGGTAAGATCTAACATGATGATTATGGAAAGAGTAAAGATGTGATCCAAAAACATAACCTTTCATGGCTGTACCAAACAAATGGACGTAAAATGATATCACAATGTTTCAAGAGTCACTCTACACTAAAGCAATATGTAGCTGAAAATATTTAACAAGAGCATTCAGAAAAAATTCTATTTCCCCATAAATTTAAAATGAATTTTTAGATTCCATAACATTTCTCACTGTTCCAGGCCTAGAAAAACAATTATAAATTACCATTTCCAGGACTATCGTGATTGAGAATCTTAAACCATGGAGTTTACCAATAGATTTATGTTTTAATACTTCAGTAAATCTCATTTGATCATGTGAATATTAAGGTTAAAGCTGGCTCATTGAAGCAGGAGTTTGAGAAACAGGAAGAGCTGAAGCGTTCTGCGATGCGTGATGTCGCCACCATGCTGTCCATCAGTGAGGTGGGAAAAAAAAAAAAAAAAAAGTCCTGCTATGGCCGAATTTGCCAATCACATCAAAAGCAAATGCAGAAATGGCAACCAACTTTGAGAGCCTTCAAGATAATCACTTAATAGGAGCCGTGGAATCCATGGACACTAGTTAGGGCTCTTAGCTACAAAAACACATTTAGTTTGGTTATGGAAAATGCAATGGTCATTTTACAATTTTGTTGTAAAAAAATGAAGACCTAAAAATATAGTCAACGCTTGATAAATGTTCCTACATTTGACCAACTATAAAACTTGTATCCATGTTAAACAAAATGAAAGGAGTCTCTGCATGCAAAAGTGGTTTTAAATTTTTCATTTTATTGAAGACAAGCCAAGATTATTCGTTCTCCTCGCTGCGCAGTCTGGCATTGGGGTTTGTGACCTTAATGGCCAGCTGAGCAGCCCTCTCCACGATGAGCTTCCTATTCTTTGAGGACACGTTGTGGGCTATTTCTGCGCAATGGCTCCTGAGGAGAAAGAAACCTTAAAGTTACCATATATTCTTATTTAAAAACACTTCTAACTGCTTTTCTGCAATAATTAGAAAATGCAACAATCCATAAAACAAAATAAAATCCCGGAATTAAAGAAAAAAAAAAAACTCAAATTATATATTTACTTTAAATCTTACATAGAACCCTATTTTCAGAAAGAGGCCAAAACACAAGCGCTAGTCACTTGTTGCAGATTATCTTCCACCTGCTGGCTAGAGGATAGACCTAAAAGTGGAATGGGTATTTCCTCTGCCACACTATTTCTCTGAATTAGACACCAGAGTTAATTCAGCAGGTATGATCCCAGAGATAGACCATTCATAAAACATCAGCAACGTCAACTAATATCCTTTTGAAACATTTCATTCTTACTTGTTGCTCATCATGAGGACTTCAAGTTCCTTGATATTGTGGACCAAGAACTTCCTGAACCCAGAGGGCAGCATGTGTTTGGTCTTCTTGTTGCTTCCGTAACCGATGTTAGGCATCAACATCTGACCCTTGAAGCGCCGGCGCACTCTGTTGTCAATACCTCTGGGCTTCCTCCAGTTTTTCTACAAAAGAATTGCATGTTACATCACATTCTAACAGCAGCCTCAATCAACTACCAGTTTACTTCTAGAAGCGGTTGGAAAAGTGTGATGTCAAACTTTAAAAATTAAGTTGTTCTGCACACAAATTTCTCGGTTCCAAAGTCATAGGCCTCTATATTAATCAGGGATGTACTGACCTGATACTGATATTATTTTTACATGAACATGTATCGGTTCGACAAGCCCCATCAAAATCGATATGGTGTTAATGAATGGTTGTTAGTCAAGTTGCCAAAAAAAAAAAAGGCATAAAAGCACCATTCTAGTTTTAGTTCAATAGGTCATTCGTTATAACATGCATCGAGATCAGAACCAGACGAGCAATTTACCAGATTTTTTATGAAAAGCAAATTTTACTCTTATTATGAACTAGCCGACACAGACACCATCGTCAAATATCAAAACAAAAGCCCCAGGGTTTTAAGCTGATGTAACTTTTAATGTTAAAATACTTGTATCCCAACTTAATATGCAGAGACAAGAAATAAGCCATTTCTAGGTTAATTTTCTCATTAGGCATGTGACGATATTCGGTATATCGCGGTACATAACATGCACAATATTATGGTGGGCACTTCAAACTACAGCAAATAAATTCTAGATAACCTTGTCAAACCCCCACCCCCAACACTGTACGCAGCACAAATGACATGCGCACTCTGATGTAAATAAACCAGCATGGAAGAGAAACGTGGCTTGAGGAACACTGCAAACACTTCACATTCTAACAGGATTAACCCTTTGGGGTCGACGGATGCGACGGATTAAAGCGGAAACAAAATTCTCAATTTTGGGGCATACAGATAAGTCATCAGACATCATTAGAGACTACAAAGGGTCAACTTTTATTTGTGTACACTATATAACAAAACCTTGTGCTTTTGTAAAATAAAGGAAATAAAAAGGGTGAGCTGTAAGTAGTCACAGGGTTCGCAAGAATATAGCTGAAATACGTCACAAAAATGAGCTGAAACTCCGAATACTTGCACACAAACATGAAACGTATGTCTAAAGAAAGCTTAATGCCTACTTTTAAATAAAACTATTCAAATTTAAAACAAATATTCTCCTGCAACAAAGCGATGTAGTTTTTACTGGCTCAGCAAATGATCTCTAATGTGATCACACCAGCAGAGCGCGCCATTATTACTAAATTAAACCATTAAAACGCCCCCGACTGTGCCTTGAAAATATATAGTTCATTCACTGATCTGCACCTTTGGAAGACAGTACGATACACAAGTGAGAAAACTCCTGTATAGTGACAAAGTGTTAACATTTTCCTCAGAAGAAGAGCGGGACTCCGATGACCGTTTGTATTTTGAAGAGAGAATTGATCCAGCCGAGGATACAATTTCGGATAAGTAATTTAATTTTCATTAGTTGACATGCTATTTTATATAAACGTGTACATATTTTACTAATGGGATTGTTTCCAGACTTGCCAGCCAGGATTCAGAGTATTGAAATATGTCCTAATAAGCAAGTTTTATTTACATTTAAATGCCGTTTCAGCTAAAGCAGGTATTTACAGTCTCTCACAAAACTGAGTACACATCTCACATTTTTGTAAATATTTGATTACATCTTTTCATGTGACAACACTGAAGAAATGACACTTTGTTACATTGTAAAGTAGTGAGTGTACAGCTTGTATAACAGTGTAAATTTTCTGTTCCCTCAAAATAACTCAACACAGCCATTAATGTCTAAACTGCTGGCAACAAAAGTGAGTACACCCCTAAGTGAAAATGTCCAAATTAGGTCCAATTAGCCATTTTCCCTCCCCGGTGTCATGTGACTTGTTAGCGTTACAAGGTCTCAGGTGTGAATGGGGAGCAGGTGTGTTAAATTTGGTGTCATCGTTCTTACACTCCCTCATACTGGTCACTGGAAGTTCAACATGGCACCTCATGGCAAAGAACTCTTGAGGATCTGAAAAAAGAATTGTTGCTCTACATAAAGATGGCCTTGGCTATAAGAAGATTGCCAAGACCCTGACACTGAGCTGCAGCACAGTGGCCAAGACCATACAACGGTTTAACATGACAGGTTCCACTCAGAATAGGCCTCGCCATGGTCGACCAAAGCAGAACTGCAATTCTCAAAACCTGCTTATAGTTGAGTCCTGTCTGTCACAGGGCAACTTAGTCTAAAACCCCCAATTTTGATCAAAGTACTAACTTCCTGTGTTTTGTCTTTGTACAGCAGAATAATCAATACGATTATTTTTTAGATGTATCAGGAATAGTTTTGAAATCTGATTGTGACTCCCAGAATCGTGAGGTGCCTAAAGATTCCAGACACTAGATTGAAGCTCATGAAGTTTTACAATCCAAAACTCAAATGTATCAACACTGCGCAATATGCTTCACACTGCAATTGGCTTTTTCTTCCCTTCAGTCATCCGAGCAAGTGTGAAGCCTGTGTGAGACGTTTTAGTCAGCTTGAATGAAAAGAAATAAAATTTTACTTTTAAAAGTTTACAAAGCCTGCCCAACAGAAATATGCAGTATCTGATAGTTGTGCATTGTGTGCCAGGAACATTAACCATATTCAGCAGTACAGATGCCAATTCAGAGTTCTTAAATACACTTAAGACCACACTTCAAAAGACTGAACATTGTGTTTGTATATTTGTGTTCACTTTGAGAAACAGGTTAACAAGCTGCTGTGTTTTTATTTTTTTTTTGCAGACTCACCGCATTCCTGAATTTTATCAATTGATAAGCTTAGTTTTCTGATGCCTTTTTGTGCATGTTATTAAAAAAAAAAAAGGGACTACAACTGAGATACTATATTTTTGCTCCTTTTCTTTTTTTAAATTAGGAGCACAAGCCCTGTTAAGCAGGAATTAGTTAATTTTGCCACTGCATTACCCAGTAGACTATTAAAAAAAAAAAAAAAAAAAATATATATATATATATATATATATATATATATATATATATATATATATATATATATATATAATAAAAGTGTTTCTTTATTGGCTAATAAAACAAAGTTATTGTGCATGCCTAATATTAATTTTAAAGGATCCTCATGATCGTGGAAACAATTTCTTACCTTGATCTTGACATAACGATCTGACTGATGTCTGATGAACTTCTTGGTCCTTTTCTTGACGATCTCAGGCTTGGTAAGGGGCCTGAGTGCTGGCATCGTGACTACAGAGCAAACACATGCAGAAATGAACGAGACATCACATTTAAATTCAAAAGGAAAAAAAAAAAACTACTTGCAGTTCGAGACTAATGCATCAATTAAAAGAGGTCAGTCACATCAATACACTAATTTAATATTTGATGGGTAAACAAACAAGGCTAGCTAACAGTAATGGTTTGATGTGATAAGCATATTATCGCACACAATAAAACAATGCTGCTCTAAAGCAAGACTGAAACAGAAAGCTGGATAGATTTTAACTTCAAACATGGCCATGTTCAAATACATGCAAACTTCCAAATTACCCTATATTGAATGTAATACCCTATATCAACAATATAAAGAGATTAAACGGACTTTGTTGTGAAGTTGAAAAGAGTAGAGGTGTGATTGTTCACGGACAGTTGTAATCATTACACTGTAACACACCAATGGCCGCCAAAACAGACCGTGCCTGACATATCATATACATATCTTACATTCTCTTGCACTACCGCCAAAATACCGGCCGAGATAAATACACTGAACACTAATAAAGCTTCCATGAAGTAGAAACCGTTTATTTTTTGAAGTATTTTAAAGGATGAAATTAGATTTTTATTGCGCTCACCGTTCGGCCTGCTTCAACAGAAGACAGTCCTAAAAAAGAGACGGAAGTGCCGTAGCGAACACCCGGAAATATTATCCGGGACGGAAGTTTGTCCCGCTCTCAAAAGTTCCGTCGAAACAGTGCTGCTGCTGCCACAGGCGTATTTATATGTCTATGGCTGCTGCCCAGTAGGTGGCGGATTTGCACCATTAGGTGGTGTGCCAACCGCCATAAAACTGAAGATGGGAAGACTAATGATGCTGAAAGTATGTATTCATGTACTTCTAATTTTTGTTTGTACTTGTGGCTGAAAAAAAATTTAAATATGTGCAAACATCCAAAACCCTATTTGGGCTCAGGTGCAGGACAAAAAAAATAAGAACGTCAAAAAAGAAGGTAGATGTCCGCACACTGAAATGAAAGCTCCAAACTTGTATTACAACAAAGCAGCGCTTCGACCAGTTAGGTCTTCATCGGGCCCTAGTCGAAACGTTGCTATGTTCTTGTGGCTGCTCAGCTTCTTTGTTACTTTGTGATTAAAACTTAACGGAGAAATATTTTAACATTGACATCAAGTGTTTAAAATGGGTACTGCAGCCCAAATTCAAAATATTGGAGAGAGTTGCCACCCACTCCTCCTCAGACTCGAAGCTCACGTGGGTTGCCAGGTTGAGGACACACATCAGGAACGAGTAAACTGACATTAAACTAGTTTCCATCCTGTTTTCACGCTGTTTTGTTATCCACAAAGTGAAATAGTGAAAAAAAAAAATGGTTTAGATTTGAAGTCTTCTGGCCGTTTCCATTATGATGACCTTTCATCGACAAAAAAAAAAAAATGGTGTGCGCGATGACGTCACGCCCAAAAAACACTTTGTTGCATAAGTTTTTGTTATTTAAAAAAAAAATCTGCCATTAAGCTGTTTCCATACAGAAATGTGTGTATATCGGTAACTGTGTGCCTTTCGCCTCCCAGATGTCTCTGTTTTTTCTCTCCCGAAATTTTGGTTAAATGGGGAGATTATTGAGTCAATCCATGAATTGCAATCAAAAATAAACAGTTGCCTTTCTGATAGGACTGTAATATTGGCCCTCATGTTGCGGCTATCGCAGGTTGACACCAGTTCCGACCCGAAAGCGAATCATCATGGTGGCCCTGTTCAAACTGGCAACATGCACCAAGTAGTGGGGGAAACTTTCAGTCTTAATATAAGGACCATCCATCGACCTGTATATGCTCTGTGCACAGCTATTAAAGAATAATTGATGCAGTGTAATATCAGGGTTTACATATAGGATACAACTTTTAATGACCAACTGAACTTGATTTTCATCTAAAATAAATTTTAGCATCATAATGCAATATAATATACAATCCGAGGTAAAGAGGGTTCAATTTAAAATATTTAAACGTTTTAAAATGTTCAAAAGCTCATTTCTGAAAGTGAACTCGGCATTGAACAAATAGTTCTGATAGTTTATAGTCTTGAATAAAGTGCAGAACATTTTGATAATGTCATTCAGCTGACTTTTTCCATCTGAACAGGGTATGGCTAATTTAAGTTTGTGTAAAGAAAATGCAATTATATAGGCCTAACAATATATATATATATTTTTTTTTTATTTATTTTTTTTTTATTTGGTAATTCATTATTTTATTTAATGCTTTATTCATTTGGTAGGCTAATTTATTTAATTTAATACAGGGAATTTTGCTTGCATTTTTTCAAAAGTTAAACAATAATTTTATAGAATTGGGCTGTAAGTGTTACAAAAAGTGTCATGTTTGCAGCATCAGATCTAAATGCATTTAAGGTCAATCCATTATCACGTACAATAAATTGGCTTTCAAGGATGTATACCGTCATCATGATTAACACAGGCTAACGACTGGGGTAAATTCTGTCATGTGACATATATTATATAATTGTACCCTTGATTATACTTTGAGTAATTCGTCTGGCATTAAAAACACTGCTGCTGGTTTCTATAACAGAATAATTGTTCATTAGATTAGGAAGCTGATATCTACATTCAACGTCACATGAGAAATGGGAAATTGGAACATTTACAATAAAGGAACACAAGAATAGAGCAATAGAGATCTCTAGTGGTCAATTGTAGACACATTTCAGTTATTCGTGTAGTGAACTCCCAAGTTTATTCACTATTCCTTGTGGAATAATTGAGTAAAATCAATTTTTCTGGTCATACAGTCATTCTTCTGATTTGGGATCTGGGAGATCTTGATGAAGAATCTGTCTATTTTACTCTATTGATCCAGTAACCTTATCAATAGCCTATATAATTCAGAGAAAACTGTTTCTGGAACATCTTTTCTGAATTATGACAGTCCCTTTCATTAGTCGTTGGTGTCTTCTCATTTTTAATGAAGCTAATTAGTGCTGCAAATTAGATGCAGCATCATTAATACAGAGACTGTCAGCATAGATACCAGATTTAGAAGTATATAAAGACTTCATCTAAAAATCTAAATCTGAATGTTTTCTGATGAAGGATGGATAAACCAAGACTAATAAAATTAATCAAATCTCTCAAATAATGTAGCTATAAAACGCAACATTCTTTATATTCAAAACATTTACTGGTCTTCAGAGCGGGTCCTAGCCTTATGGGGACCCTAAGCAAAAACTTTTGTGGGGGCCCCGTCAGTTTGTTCATAACACTACTTAGAATATCTTTGACAGGGTGGGGGCCCCTGGCGAATCGGGGCCATTAGCAACTTGCTTAGTTAGCCTATAGGGAGGACCGTCTTTCTGTATTCTTTGGGCACATCTGGCACCAGCGACGCAAGGATATGGTTTTGATGCAGGGAACACAAGGTTAAGTCGATTTGAATTAAAATGTATACATAAAAATATCCCCATGGCCCCTAACCACATCATCCAAATTTTTAGCAACGCATGTGTTGTTAATATGCGTTATTAATCAAAATTGTATATCCTTTCTTATAAGCTAAAATGAGAACTTTCTCGACCCATGACTTATAAATAAAAATAATTTATACGCAAAAAATATTTTTATTTTTTTCGAGTCTTCTTTATGTATACATTTTGGATGGTTTATACATATTTTTAAATTTTTAAAATAATGTTATTTACTTATTTCCTTCATCTGTAGCTACATGTCTTTATGATTGTATTCATATTGTTTGATCTTATTGAACATTAATATAGAAAAAAAAAATCACAGTTTTACCAAAATTTGATGACTTTTCAGACGGTCCCTTACACACCGTAGTCAAATTTTCCAATCTATATCAATGTTTAATTGGCGATCTGGAACGATTTCACCGTGACGCCATCTGACCATCTTAACTACGGGACGCATCATTTCATCTTTAAATACGGGACGATCCCGTATTTTACTGGACGGGTGGCAACCCTTCAAAGTACCATAGTATACTGGATCATTTTACATATGTTGATTCATATACTTAGATGAATTATCTATTGTCTGTAGTTTTGCTCAAAGTAATACAACAGCGGTTAATAGTGACGTCGTTATGACACGTCTATGAATGTAAGCAGCATCTCAGGTTACACAGAAGCGCTTTTTCCTCTTCCCTCTTTTACCTTTCGCTTCTCTGAAAGCGAAAGTAAAGTTCACAACTCGCCTGCAAAGATGGACAGGACGCATTTGCTGAGGTAGTCCTATGTCTTACAGAAGTATTGAAAAGATGATGCATGCGCTTTTATATTGAGAACTATAAGACATAGCCTACTGTTTAAATCAATTCCAGGAACTCTGTTAAAAGGGTAAATATGTCTCGCGACTCGGTAAATCTCGACGAAAAGAACGAACTTTTATTTATTTTTTAAAAAAAAAGGCTTTGGCAGCTTAATAATGCATCTTTTAACGTGAAATAACGGTCATTAAAGGTTTTTAAAAAGTTATATTTTGGGCGGAAATGCATTGCAATGTTATAATAATTACACTGTTAAATGTCATATCATATTTTTATAGTGACCAGGATGAGGCCCAGGCAGTTGACTCCTGCCCTGCTGCATCTTATACAGGTAATATATTGTTTACATAGGCCTACCATATTTGAATAATTATACTTTATTAGAGTACATATGGGCAGCACGGTGGTGCAGTGGTTAGCACTGTCGCCTCACAGCAAGAAGGTCGTGGGTTCAAACCCCGGTTGCCCCGGCCTTTCTGTGTGGAGTTTGCATGTTCTCCCCGTGTCTGCGTGGGTTCTCTCCGGGTGCTCCGGCTTCCTCCCGCCATCCAAAGACATGCAGGCTAGGTTAATTGATGTCTCCAAAAAATTGCCCTAGGTGTGGATGTGAGTGTGAGTGGTTGTTTGTCTATGTGTGGCCCTGCGATGGACTGGCGACCTGTCCAGGGTGTACCCCGCCTTTCGCCCCCAATGCTGGATAGGCTCCAGCCCCCCCGTGACCCTGTACAGGATAAGCGGTTGATGATGGATGGATGGATGGATAGATAGAGTACATATTTAGCATATCACTTGTTCTGTGTATAGTGTGTGTGTGTGTGTGTGTGTGTTTGTGGTTATGTACCCAATTCATGTAGGTGTACATTTATTTGTGTGCATGTTTTTGCTTGTGATGCATCCCAGACAGCACACGTTTGTTTTAGATCTTTTCATCTGGAAAGCATTGCAATGTAATTAACACCTGCTAAATATCTTAAAAATATAAGATATACAAACAATTGAAATAATAAACGTCTCTGTAAAGGGGAAAGGAGGAGGCGAGAACTGGCTTGACAATATAAATAATAGTTTAATATAAAACTCAACCAAAAAGACAAACACACACGTAAATCTCTCTCTCTCTGTCGCACTGCCGTCTTCGGTCGGCCTTTATCCCTCTCGAGGGCTAATAATCCTGATTAGGGGCTGGGTGTGCGGAATCATGATCAGGCCTCGCCCTCCGCCCTGTCACATTCCTCCCTCATTCTCTCAGGCCGGGGAGCCTCCGGCATGACGTACCCCCCCCCCCCCCCCCCCCCCCTTTCCCTGTGGAGGGGCGTGCCTTCTGCCTCCGTCTACCAGCATATCCCCATCTACCTGGATGAGGGAGGGGACAAGGGGAGGGAAACAATAAAGTCTGGCACCTACATGCGATCGTGCCAAATTAATAAAACATTTTTACAAATGTTTAAAAAGGGAAAGAGGGAAAGGCCAACGTGGAGCGGCAGTGGGAGAGAGAGAGAGCGAGAAAGAGAGAGAAACAATTACTCACCGGTTCTCCGATACGCTGTAGCCCTGCCGCGTACTCTGGAAACCGAAGGGGTCTCCCCCTTCCCTAGCAGTGGTTCTCCCGCTCCAGGCGGTTGCCACGGCCCCAGTTCCCGCCTCCTCCTTGCCCATTTTAAACCCTGTTACAGTCTCAAAGGCATCTGATTGACACCGAGAGGAGACACCTTATAGACGTACTCCAGATGAGCAAACAATCTAAAAAAATATGTCTTCCAGATGTAAACACACACATCATATAGACATCTGGGTGATGTACGTATGCTATCAGGGGTACAGTATGTCTTTATTTGGTGCATCCAAACAATATCATGTCTTTGAGTTGCACACAAACACACTGTTAAAACTACAGAAGACAAGGCTTTTAGAGATGAAAACTGACAATAAGGATTTGAGAGACCTTTAAAATGTAGTTTATCATTTAAGTACAGTTGATCCTTTGTTTTCTGTGTAGAGAACCATAGTGTTTCCTGTTTTTCGCTCAGCAGTTGTTCCTTAATGCCTGTAAAAAGAGTTTAGAGATATGATAGTGTGGTAAAATAAGTGGCCATATTGTGATGTACATTACACAGATCAGAACCCAGCAAATGATGGTGCATCGGCCCCGCCAGCGGATGCAATGCCTGTTGTTCCTGGATATGAGAATTTGGGACCTAATGGTGAGAACATACTTCACTGTTTTGCAACAATCCATGTTGAGTAAAATGCTGGGATACAACATTACTCAAGTTATTATTACATCCACAGTTATTCCACCATCAGATTTTGGACCAGCAGGACCACCATATCCACAAGCTCCATCCAGTGCTCCAGCGAGACGCTTTGAGTAAGAGTTCCAGCATTTATCTAATTAAGTGATTCATGACAACCATTTCACATTTGGCAGATAATATATGGACAAAGTGTCCTATTTTAACAGTTTGTGGATTTTCTATGGGAAAGATCTTGTTCCTTGTTCTTGTCTCGTTTTTGTTCCCTGATTATTGATATAACAGTTCTTGTGTATTTATAGCCCTTATGTTGTAACTTAGTTAGTTACTTAGTATACTTGGTTCACATTGGTTAGTTTACCTGCCATGCCTGAATGATTTTCTAGATATGTTTTACATTAACAAAGAGCTCTTAATTGATTTACTGTACTTTGACTACACCTGGTTTCTCGGCAGTGTGCCAAATAAAATATAATATTTTGGGGCAAATTCATCTGTTACTCATTGGAAGCTACAATACAGGTTGCATTGGCAGGTTGTGTGACATTCTCTCATCCTTAGAGTAAGAACGTGACCAAAACTATGCAGAGCACATTACATAGGTTTTGCAACATGATCACATGGGAAATCAACATGTTACTGTAGAGCCATTCATCATTCACCTTTGAGTACATGCAACAATATCTTTGAGTAAAGGCATGTTTCCTCAAACAGAGTAAAACACCTTTCTCAGTCTGTTGCTAACTCAACGTTGTGTCAAATTAAGTGACACTAGGGGTCTTTCTTGAAGGCCTCGGTTACCTCTAAACTTGAGAATTTGCATTGCCCTCCCCCGAAAATATGGTTATAAAAGGAGGGAATCGTGCGTCTGTCCGTTCAGATTTTTTCATTGGAGCCGAGCGGTTGTGCGTTCAGCGAGCTGAGATCACTTCTGTTCCACTCACCTCTGCAGAGCATTTGCTGTTGGATCTACGGCACGTATCAGCAGCTTTCTCCTTCTCTGTACTGGTGCAGCCTTTGCCCCTGGGTGCTTCGACAGTGCTTCTGACAGAATTATTTTCATCACAAAAAGAGAATAATTTCTCTAAAAGAGCACACACTGTCGAGATGCGGGAGGTCGACAAAGATGGTTTCTCAACGCCCCCGTCTCCCAGATTGGCCTTTTTGGTGACACCGTCGACTGCTTCGCCCAGCAGTTTTTGGCGGTGAAGAAACAGACAGAGGCCATCTCTCACATCATGCCTCGCCGCCTTTCCAGCGCGAGCTGTGCTCCTTCTGCTCGCAGAAGGCACCCCCCTCCGGCCTCCAAATGTCAGGCTGCTCCGCCTCAACCTGGGCCCAGCTCTCAGCCCCAGTTTCAAGTGCCCCGCTGGATGCGAACGCCCCTGTCTCTCGGACGTCCTCGAGAACCTGGAAGGCTGCAAAGCGTTCCTGAGACGGACGACCCAAGGAACGAGACATTAGCTCCGTAGCTTGTAAGCAGACCACTCGTTCCCCCGGTGGAGGGCCGGGAGGAGAATTATCATTTTCCTTTATTTCCATTGCCGCACCTCCTTCGGGCTGCGGTACCCACATTCTCAATAAAAGAGCTACTTCCTCATTCCCTGGATCATCTGGCCCGCAAATGCCATTCTCACGGCAACCCGGTGCCAAACATTGGCAGTCCCAGCACCCCGGATGTGGACCCCTCGCCTCCGGACCCACGACTGCTGTCCCCCGGCCGGCCGGTTCTGACGAGTCCAGAAGATGCCTACACAGGACCTCCTCCTCCATCCTTTATCAGCACCAAAGCCTCGGGACGCCCTTTTGCCTCCCGACGCAACACTACATGCTCCGCCCTGCCAGGTACATCAAAAACAATCGTCCCCTTAGTGCCCCTTGTAGGAGCCATATTTCTGATTAATATTATTTAAATGTATTAATATAATACTTTGTTTTCTTTAGACATTTAATGTTGTTTACAACTGTATATATTCTATATATTTATATATTCTATACAAATGTATATATTTAATTTGCTATTGGATAATGTCTTTTAGTGTGTGTCTGTCTATGTGTGGCCCTGCGATGAACTGGCGACCTGTCCAGGGTGTACCCCGCCTTTTGCCCAATGTTAGCTGGGATAGGCTCCAGCCCCCCGTGACCCTGTACACAGGATAAGCGGTTGTGGATGGATGGATGGATAATGTCTTTTGGTTATTCTGTGCATGTTCATGAAGGGCAGCGGGTAGTATGTGCAGGGCGTAAGTGCTGATGGACATTGTGAAGAGACAAAGTGTGGAATAATTCAAGTTTTTGACCGTAATCCTGAACAAATTAAAGTAAAAAGTTGTCAAAGTAAGTCAACGAAGAAGTTGCTGAAAAACTAAGTGAACTGTAAAGATGGAAGAAATGTAAATCTGTTAATAAATGTGATTGATCTGTAATAAACAAGGATAAAGATTTCATGGATTCCCGATTGTGAGTGCTTAATCAAGATTGTAAGAATTATGGATACAAGTCAAAACTTGGAATAACTAGAAGTCTATCACATGGCATTACACCCCTCATGCGGAGCTTGGACGTGTGACTTTCACTTTCCAACCCGTTGCGCTGGTTGGCCAGGACCATCCGATTCGGCTACGCGATTCAGTTCGGCAGGCCCCCGCCCCTTTCGGCGGTATCCGCTTTACCTCGGTGCACGGCTAAGACGCCAGGCACACAGAGCTTTAGATGTTCTGAGCAGCTCTTTGTCTGCTGTGGTGGACAGTGGAAAGGGAATACTGTCTCCAAACAGAATGCTGTCTAACAGACATCTGCAGAGCGGCGGGCTGGGCAACACACAATACCTTTATGAGATTCTACAATCTCAGGGTTGAGTTAGTTTCATCCCGTATTCTCTCAGGTCTGAGCATGTAGAACTCGGGAGTATGTAATGACTGACTGGGTGTTCTGCTTGCACATAGCGCCCTTCCCCTCCACTGGGGCGATCACGTGTGCTCTTTCTCCCAGGAGAGTCCACTAAACTCGTGCTCCCTGGATGTCGTTCCTCCCTAGCTCTCTGGTCTGCAAATTCAGCAGAGGAATTCTCGACCAGACCCACTATGGTTACTAACTACTCTGTACTGAAACAGGTGCTCCCCTGCCAGTGGACCCACATCTCCCTTGAGCAGTCCCTGTGTTTGTAGCAACGATCTCATTCTCGGCTCCTCAATGCAAAACCTGAATGGACAGATGCACGATTCCCTCCTTTTAAACCCGTATGTCCAGGGGAGGGACATGCAAATTCTGACTGCCAATTTCTCATTGGCCTTTTGTCAAGTTCAGAGGTAACCAAGGCCTTCAAGGGAAAGGGAAAAGACCCCTAGTGTCCCTTCATTCGACACATTGTTTCGTTCTGTCCAACAGGGAACGGTAGTTACAATAGTATCCTAGACATTTATATAGGCAATTTTAATGATCAGCTAAATTGTTATACAAAACGTATTCCAGATCGAGCTATAATGCACATTATTTTTGTTACTCTGAAATAAATAAGAAAATTTTAAATTGGCATGCACTGTAAAACCATATTTGGACCAACACATTGTGTGTTTTTAGGACCTCGGGAATGATTTTTTGAATACGCATATTTCCAGTTGGTTTCAAATTGTATCTTTAAGCATGAATTTACAGACTGATTACGCTGTAAATTCAGCAACAGGAGGATGAAAATGATGCTGCTGAAATTGATCTGTCCTTATTGAAATTCAAATCACTGCGCCTAGTGGCCAAAGCTGGAAGTGTTGTTAAGAAATATCCACAGGGTAGTGTCAAAACTTAATTGTATTTTGAATTGTAAATGATGTAATACTGTCAACAGGAATGCATATTTTATTAACTCTAATCCCTGACCCAAACCCCAACCCTTAGCCTAACCATCAGAAAAGTAAAAATGTTATTTAAGAATGAAAAAAGAGACCACTGAATCATGCTCACCATTATTTATGTGAACATGATAATTACTTCCTGGTTCCAGGACCTGAACCCATGTCTCTAAGGCTACTTGCGCAACACACTATCAATAGTGCCACAGCAAAAGATGAATATGTTCGATGCAAACATGTCTGATGGGGAATGCCACTTGTTAGTAATTTGCAATGGGAGAAACATGCCTGAAGTTGTTAAGGCACAGACACACATATTTTTGCACAGCGAAATTCCATGGGCTAAATACAGTCATCTCAATGGGAATCCGCACTATCGTGAATTTCGTACAATGGACTTCTGGAGATGAAGAATTTCCTCGCGCTGATTTCGCCATTGAGCGAATTTTCACCATGTTGGCCAATAGGAAGTTGTTTGGTTTGGCAGTGTGACCTCTGTGTGTGCGGTGTATCGCACACAGCTACACTGAGCATCCTCAATGGACAATGAGCAGTGATTTTCTTTTTAACTTTACTCTGAGTACAAAGTGATGCATTAAAAATAGGCTGCTTGGCTGTTATTGTTTTGCTGATTTCACACGTGCTCAGCATCCGCCCTTGCGCAATTTCACCTAGCAAATATATGTGTGACCATGCCTTTACAGTCATGAGGATGGGGCAGAGTTAGGGAATCTGTTGCTAGCTAGGAACAAATCCAGTCACCTTTGTACAATTGGCTTGTCAGAATGGAATCAATTTCAGGGTACACGAACATTGTATAGTAACGCATGGTATGTGAATAAGGCCCATTGAGGCCAACTAAAGTTTATGTTCATGTCTACAGCATTCCTGCTGTCAGTGAAGAACTCGCTCAGGAGGCCTTCATAAATTATGTCGCCAGCAAATGCTGTTACAGCTCTAAACCAGCCAAAGAGATGGTATTCACAGACCTGCACTCTCTCAACACGTATCGGGTCAGCATGAACTTTAACACAACATGAGCTTCCCCTTATTTGCCGTTTATTTACAGGTGCTCACATATGGATGTTTGTTTCTTTCTATAGTACCGATTGGAAACTTTCACTGAGTCGAGAACAACAGAATGGGCCAGTGAACCATACAATGGTGAGTCAAGTTTCAAACTGTCTTGTTTACAGAAAGAACAGACTGAAAAAATTTGAAGAATAAATGGTATTATATATTGTTGACACTTTATTTTTCAGGTCAGGTGGTCGATGGATTTAATGGAGTGGCCCCTGCTCCATGGAGCATTCCTGTGCCCATCCCTGCCCTCTTCCAAGACTCCAAGAAATCTGTTTGTGTTCCTAACACATCCACTGTCAAAGTAAAAGTCCTTTGTGTCATACATTCAACATTTTCTGACAACAGGGCAGTGACATCAAAAGCGAGTTGTATTAACCATAAACCCTAACCCAAGCCCCAACCCAAAGCCATCAATAGAGCAAAAAATGCCAATTACCTCCTTGTTTCCATGGGACCAACCACGTCTAGTAATGCATTGTTCGTGCAATGCATTACTAGCGGTGATCACATTTGATTTGATGCAAAGATGTCTGATGGGGGATGGTGCTTGTCAGTAATTTGGCAGTATAGGATTGATTTCAGAGTACATGCACATTTGGAAATAGCATGTCGATTTCTATTTCTATTATTAATTGTTGAATTTAAATTTCAGGGTTGTCATTCGTGCTTGAGTCTTGGAAGATCAGCATGCCGCAGATGTGTAAATTCAGGAAGAGTAAGTGTAATGCTGAGATGTTGATTTTCTTGAATCCCATTTACTGTATTTCCTTGTCGCTTTTAATTATGGTATTTCTCTGCTTGCAGACTCGCTGTGGAGCCTGTAATGGGACAAGTAGGATGCCCAATGGTGAACGCTGCTGCTCATGTCAGGGAAGTGGCATGGTGAGGTAAGGTGTCAACCTAAACTCAACTCAATATTTGAACTGGGTCAATGTCATAAAGCTCACTGACTCTCGTAATTTGTTGGTCTGGATCTATTAATTTTAAAGCTGTTGAAATGAATGTGTTAACGCATGCAATTAATTTAAAATGTTTAATGCGTCCATTTTTACATTTCACTACGATTTACGCATGTACCAATATGTCATTAAATTATGACATTTTATTCAGCTCTTTGTGAGTTCTGAACATTAGTTTGATTAGGGCGGAACCTTTGCAACGTGTCAGGGATCATTGCACTGATGCACACAACAAACAAACAATCCATGTGCTCCAAATGGGATAACTCATCTTTTGAAGGGCACTTTGAAGGGAGAACAATCATGATAGTCATGTTGTAAGATCCCTTCGAACAGAATTTTCCAATAAAAATGATTTAATATTGAGTTCTGAAAGACCCTTATTTGTGAGCCCCACACCTTTTAGCCTTTCAAAGCTCTCACTGTGGATGGTAAAGTCTAAGCGAATAGGGCATTGGGATGATCAATTATGAAATGAATGAACCCAGTGATTCCATGTCAATGATCAAGTGGAGGAAGGACCACTTAATTGTACTTTTTTTGTTAAAAACAAACCCAATTGGGACTTGTAATAAGTAAAGCATTAGCATTTCCTCAGTGTTACATTTTGCATCCTTCTTACTGGACAATTCGGATGAAGTATCATTACGTAGACAGTGCTTGCGTTAAAAGCAAAACAAGACGTTCTCTGCAGTGCTTTTCATGTGGAGTTCAAAGCAGCGTGAATCATGTAGATGCGGCTCTACGATTGCTGTAGCAAAGTGGAGCCACGCTTACAATTGTGGAGGAAATGTAAAAGATTTTATGCCCATTGCAATGAGTACGCAAACTACGGGGTCTGGTTTTTTCAATTAGTGAACCTTCAACTTAGACTTTGGGAAAAGTTGAATGTTACTTGAATTGGTGCTATGTTAGTGCATTTCTGTCTTTGTACTGTGGAATTCTTAGTTTGGAATGTGTTAATAAAATATTAAAGGTACATATTTTTTTCATTTTTTAAGAAGGAACTACATGCATTTTGACAAGAAAAGAAGCATATACAGAGTCAAATTTCAGCAATTTTAAAATCTGCGATTAATTGCAATTAACTATGAAAAATCATTATTCGCGATTAAATATTTTAATCGACTTACAGCACTAATTAATTTACTCAAATAATACTGTACATAAAACATGCCATTCATACAAACAATCACTTGAAAACACATGTTTCATGATTACTGTCAGAGTAAAAGGAAATGTGAAAATCTAGTAGTATTTACTAAGGCAAGTGCCACAATTACTATTGCTCATTCATTGGCTTAGTGATTTGAAAAAAATCCCTGACAACCACTCACAACTTTACAAAAAACGAATATTCTTTATATTATCTGTATTACCCAGATGTCCTGTTTGTGGAGGAGTCGGCTCAATTACCTGCAAAACCTGCAAAGGGAAAGGACAGTTGCTTTGCTTCATCAAACTAAACATTACATGGTAAGAAGACTCAATAAACTCAATTGTTTTACTCAATACACAGTTCTCAATTGAGCTAATGTGCTGATTGTTTTAATCTGTTTTTCACCTCTATGTTTAATCATCTCAGGAAAAACAACGTTTACGCGGCTGTGATTGACAAGCGTTCAGGATTCCCTGTTGAACTTCTTGATCAAATTACTGGAGAGATTCTCCTCACTGATATGGGTCCAATGGTGAGGAGAGATTTCACCCAATGTGCTCATGATTTAAAGGGATCTTATCATGAGTAATCAAATGTTGCTTGATCTTTTAAGATAAGAGCTGCATCTTTATTCAATAACAACCCACAGTTTTGTGAAGTAGCATTTCAGTATTTAATTTAAGTCATTGTCATTCCTTTCCCCGCAAACACTGCATGCTGCATTTCTATGTTAATTAGACTCATTATAGATTGCATTTATTAAAAAAAACTCTGGGCTATTTACCCATTGTAATAAACATTGTACTATTACCGCCCGAGGAATGCAGGCAGTAAACTGAATTTTATTTCAAATAGACATTTGTGTATATTTTCTTTTGAACATATCAGCAGTAATTCATCATATAATATTCAAATAATGATAGATGGAGAAGAGCATTATAACCTGGCATATATCCAGATGTGCGCTGTATTCAAACTCACTTCCGACATGTTAGAGAGATGTAAAATGTATGATATGACCCCTTTAGGTAGACTTTGGTAGGGATCTTCAAATCTCATGTGAGTAAAGCGATAATGTTACAACATAACCTTGTCTGTTCAGCTGTGATGCTCAGTTTCCTGTTGTTTGATTGTGGCCACCCATCACTACAGGTTTATCCAGTTGTGAGTTTCCCAGACAGCTCTATGAATTCAGCATCTGAAAATGGAGTGAGGGAACATCAGGCTCAGTTCTCCACCACCTGCCGTATCCTGCAACAGGTACAGTATAACTCTTATCGCTTAACGCTGCTTATGATTGTTGGAACACCAAAGCTGCGCCTGTCTCTTTAAGGCCATTTTCTGCCTCAAGTTCTTGTGGGAGTTAAATAAATGACTTCCCGTTGGCACACTGCCAGTCTTTGAGGGAACTAGATTAATGTAGATCTTGGTATTTAGAGTTGTTTATAAATCACCAAAGCATGTAAAATGACATTGAGATCTAACAATGTGTTTTGTTATATTTCAGAAACAAACCATTGAGCTCATTCCTATCACTCGAGTGCACTACACCTGGAACGAGAAAACTCACATTTACTTTGTTTATGGAGCTGAACACAAGGTCTACACCAAGGAGTATCCAGCAAAATGCTGTTGCTGCTCTATTCTTTAAACATATAGTAAACTTCCAGCTCTGTAGCTGCTTATCTTTGAATTAGGTAGGCTACATTATAGTGGTGGTGGGTATAAATATTCAAACCACTTCCTTTGATTGTTATTTTATATCAACGAGACTGTAAGACAAGTAAAAAGGAGAACATGCTCTGTAATTCTGTAATTCACTGCCATCATTATACATTCCCACATACTGTATGCTTTTATAATTTTCATTCATAACTCAGCACTATGAATTACATACCTTCTTATATCATCACTGCACTTTTCTGTACGAGATTGTCATTTTAAACAAATTAAACTAGTGGCCCATGTGCTGCTTACTTGGTGGCGGTTAACATAGATGCTAAAAAGAGCATTAAATAATAAATATATTGTCAAAATATATTGTCAGGATACATTTTTTTTTATTCCAAGAGGTTTAATATTGATGCCATGACATGTCAAAGTGTTGCCATAAACAATAGTGTTGGTGTGCCATGGGAAAATACACTATGTGCCATTAAAAACATTGCATTCATTTAGTTTTAGCCCTTTGTTACTTTCCTTTATTATTAAGGAAATGTATTCTGCTTTTGTCAGTGGAGCAGGTAGGTTAATGTATCCAAATATTTAGCTTTTAATTGTTTTTGTTTTTCTAATAATGGGGTAGAAGATGGATGGTGAAGTTTAATATAATTTAAATAAATAGATCGTGTGACACATTTCACAAGACTATTTTTAAAGTAACCAGATTTACTTCTTAAAAAGAAAGATAAAAACAAAGGAGTCAGTGTTCAAGCTGCATATTCTGACATGGGTAGCAACGTGTAACATACAGTATGTCCTGGCCTGCGAATAGATCCTTCTCTCTCATCTTTGCATTCATTAGAGAAGAAC
This sequence comes from Moxostoma hubbsi, assembly GCA_032164185.1. Taxonomy (NCBI): domain Eukaryota; kingdom Metazoa; phylum Chordata; class Actinopteri; order Cypriniformes; family Catostomidae; genus Moxostoma; species Moxostoma hubbsi. The sequence continues at coordinate 8,300,891 of JAVLUX010000048.1, forward strand.
TTTACCATCCAAAACCATCCTTTATTGGATTTCTCTACTCACTTCTGTACTCTTTGAGCTGGTCAAATTGGAAGGACTTGCCAGAGATGGGAGAACTCACATTGAGGGAATATATCAAAATCACTCTGGAGCCGTTTTTTAGTAATTTTAAATCTAGGCCTTGAAGAAAACAATGATTCACAATGATTAAGACACATAACATATGTCCTGGAATTTAGTTTTGTATGGATATTTTGAAATCATGTTTCAATTCCTGGTCTTGTCTCTGTTCCTTGTTCCCTTGTTGCTGTAGCACCTCTAGTCTACATTTCACCAGGAAACTGCTGCAATACTAACAGCAAGCAGAAAAATCACTTAGCAAAAATCTAGTTACAGTAGCGTGATTCCATTACACCAGGATGCTCGAAACGCTTCCTTTCATCACACACACACACACACACACACACACACACACACACACATATATATATATATATATATATATATATATATATATATATATATATATATATATATATATATATATATTACTCTCTTTATGCTAAGCTGTATCAAGCACACCTCATTAAAGACCCACAGACTTTGCACTACTTCCGGTAGAGTGAACATTGGCGTGTTTGTCTGCCACTGCTATCTGCCTTTTTTTTAATGTGTTTAGATGCTTTTGATTAGTGGCCTTTTGCAGGAGCGACCTCAGGAAGTTTTATCAAGTTTTATGCTTCTCTTTTATAGAAAATCTTAGGGACTATTGACTTTTTAGTTTGTTTTAAAATGTACGCTACACCTCAGGAAATTTGACTGGATTACCTCAAAGGAAATATATACTACTGTACTCATTGAATGTCTTCGCCGGGACTGCTACTTGCTGTCTTAAATAGGTTGATTCTGTTTGATTTCCTGTCCATCGTCCATGTCCAGTGGTGCTGGAGCACGTGGACTTTGAATTTGGGTCTTGCTAGTAGATTCATTGAGGATGTTATGCCTTCTGTTGTCCATCTTGGCCTTTTGGATTTTTGCTGTTGACCCTTGCCAGTTTCATCTCTGGACCTACGCCGTTTGAATTCTTCGGCCCACCTGTCAGATGGAGTTTACAATTATTGCGCTGCACTTGGAATTGTGTGTTGCTCCCAGGTATATCCATCGAGGGCCAAGCACACATCCCTGCATATTATCGGCTGATGCACCTAACAACCATCAAATACCGGCCATCTGGTCTTCACGCCGTCGCCCTCGACTGGTGAAAGTGATATGAAGCGGGGTGTCAATTTTTATTATCGCAGCTTGCTGAAACGCACATCTTTTATTTCACTGTAAAACACAGATGTCACCACTATTAAGATGGGTCTGGACTTTCTCTCTGAACTGGAGTCTCGTTGTGATAGACTCCTGATTCTTGTGGATTTTAACATTCATGTTTGCTGTCCATCAAAACATCTGGTAAATGAATTAATCTCCCTCACTTTCAATTTTGTACGACATGTCACTGGTCCTACTCACAATATTGGTCATACATTGGATCTTGTGTTATCTTATGGTCTTTCAGTATCCAACTTAGAGGTCTGAGATATTGGCATTTCTGACCATTATTCAATAATGTTTGAGTCTGTCTCCTTGTCCTCTCCCTACTTTTGTCAGCCCTTAAGTCACTCCCTGTCCATTCACTCTTCTAATGCCAATCTGTTTTCAGAATTTTATTTCAGAATTAACTCATTTCATAGATGGCGTCTTAGCTGGACTCAACACTGAATCATTGGTTGAAGCATATAATAAATCTTGTACTTTTACACTTGATAAAGTCTCTCTGCTTAAGCCAAAAACGGACTTCTTCAGTCTTCAGGTCTCTTATGACATTTTATTGGAGTGTTTAACTAACTATCAGAGAGGTATAAGGTTAGCGAGTGTTTTTCTCTACATTAATCTCTGATTAATGCAAATCGACCAAAAGTATTGTTCAAAACAATTGATTCTGTTTTAAACCCAACTGGGTTTCTTGGGATGCCACCCAAGTGACCTGAAATATTTTAAAACTTCTTTTCTCACCAATTTGAGCAGATTAATGGTGCGATTGTACCTGCACAATTTGATCAACCATTAATTACTTCCCTGTCCAGTCACTTTTAACCAGTTATGTCAGCACAGTTAGCAGATTTTCTCTAAATTAAGTGTTCCAGTTACAAGTTGTCTATTCTTTCTCCATGTCTTCTTTATGAAGTTTTCATGACTATCAGTTCCAGTGTAACAGCTATAATGAACAGCTCATTAGCAAGTGGAGTTGAACAAGTTTTAAACATGCAATTCTACAGCCTTTGTTAAAAAACAAATTTGGATTCAGCAATACACAACAATTACAGACCAATCTCCAAACTTCCTTTTATTTCTAAGATTTTGGAGAGAGTTGTTTATTCGCAGCTCTACTCCTATCTAAATCCATTTAACATTTTAGATATATTTTAGTCTGGTTTCTGACTGATTCACAGCACTGAATTTACATTGCTAAAGGTCACTAATGATATTTTACTCTCCATGGATTCAGGTTCACCTGTCGTCTTTGACACAATTGACCATAATATTTTTCTCAATCGTCTTGAGTGTACGTTTGGCATCCAGGGTATGGCACTCCTGTGGATTTCCTCCTATCTAAAAGAAAGGATGTTCTCTGTTAATTTAGGTCATTTTTTCTACGTCGGCTCAATTACAGTGTGGTGTCCCTCAAGGGTCGATCTTAGGACCCTTGTTATTTTCACTGAATATGCTTCCTCTGAGCTCTATTTTTCAAAAGTACAGCATATTTTATCACTGTTATGCTGATGATTCCCAATTTTATTTCCCAGTGAGTATAGACAAGAATTGTTCATTTGAGAACACCCTAAATTGCTTCAAAGATATTAAACATTGGCTGGCAAATAGTTTCTTACAATTAAATGAAAGCAAACCGAAATTCTTAATTTAGGTTCCTTCGTGTCCTCCTTACCTGGCCTGGTTGTCCAGTTAGATCCTCTGCCATTGAATGTACAAGATCATGTGAGTCTTGGAGTGATTTTAGACTCATCATTACTTTTCAATAAGCAGATCAGTGCTGTTGTCAAGGGTATCTTTTCCACCTGAGATCTATTGCTAAAATAAAACATTTTCTTTCCCATAAAGACATGGAAATTGTAATCCACTCACTTATTACATCAAGGTTAGATTATTGTAACTCATTGTACATCGTTCTCCCCAAAACTTTCAGCTTTCCCGCCTGCAGCTAGTTCAAAACGCAGCAGCTAGACTTTTAACAGGGTCAAGAAAGAGAATCCCCGGTTTTAGCATCTCTACACTGGCTTCCTGTGAAATTCATTTTAAAATTCAGATTTTCATCTACAATACACTATCTGGTCTCACGCCCCAATATATCAGTGACCTTCTACACCCTTACTCCCCCACCAGGGTGCTCAGGTCTTCCGATCAACTTCTATTGACGGTTCCTCGTTGCCGCTATAGATCTAAGGGTGACCGTGCCTTTTCTTTCTGTGATTGGTCCTAACTATGGAATACAATCCCTTTCCATGTGAGGTCAGCATCATCACTAGCCATTTTCAAATCTTCTTTAAAAACATATTTTTATTCTGTAGCTTTTGAATAGATCATTGAATAGTTTGAAATGGATAAATACATGATGCTGTATATAAAGATTTTTATTTAGTTTTATTATGTTTTATATTTAACTTTAAATCAATCTGTTTTATATTACTCTGACATTATTGATTTATTTGTAAAGCACATTGGGTCAACTTCTGTTGTTTTTAAATGCACTCTATAAATAAAGTTTGACTTGACTTGACAGACTGAGAGAACACTTGGGGGCGTGTCTGCATTCCTGTGCAATTTTAGACAGTTCAAAACAGAGGAAAAGCTCTCAGTAAATGTGGAGCTCGTGGTGTATTGAGGATCATTGCACAATTCAACAGCATTTTGAATGTGTTATGGATGACAAAGACGAAGATATAGGTGAGTACATGACATTTAAAAATATTACAAACGCCTAATGCCATTTTGTTTTTATTATAATTTATACATTACTGTAAATACTTCTCATTTGTTCAGGGTTTGTTAACCCTAAATATCAATTATAAATGCATGGCATGATTCTGCAAAATCATATTTGGATGCGTTATTTAGAACTCAATGCATAAAGTGTTTTAATCTTAAATCTTTTATCTTATTAATGCTCTCTTCATAGAAATTTTGATTAAAAATAAATACTTTAACAAAAAATACATTAGTAAGACTTAGAAGATATAGGAAAATCTAGCAAATTTTACCACAAATAATTAATTTTCAAATTTGTTGAATGAATTTCAGCCAAACATAAACATTTTCCAAAATTTCTAAACAATGCACTGCTTGAGTCAGTTTTGAAAAACACTTCAAATAACTTATTAAACTTTATAAAACATTATATAATAAGTAATAACATTAAAATGTGTAAATCAAAGTTCCATGACATTTATATTTGAATGTCCTGTTCAGCATTATTTGTCTAAGAAATGCCACTGTAGTCAAGTTGAGGATCATATTGTCAGTTACATTGTGTCTTTAACCACGTGGATACAATTCAGTCTCACATAGTCAGATGCCAATATAAAAATAAAAGATTTTAAAATAAAATATGGTTTTCTGACCATAAATGTCTGAATATACTGCATTTGCATAACACTGGAACATTCTTTCATTGCATTTGATATACTTTTCCATTTGCTTACTCATGTTCCCAAATCACCAATTTAACAGCTGATGCTTTAAAACCTCAACTTCACATGTGACAGCTAGTGAAAAAAACAAAAACTTAATATATTGTAAAAGGAGTCTTGGGAACTGAATACTTACAGTGGTGTCCAAAAGTTAGATAGCACTAATTAAAATGCTTTTAATTTTGCACCTGTTTTACTCTGAATGACATTATCAGCATAACAATTTGAGTGAAAATGGGATTTTAAAAAAAAGTACATTTCAGAAACTCATTATATTTTGTATGCAACCCCTTTAGCTTTAATAACACCATGCACTTGAGCTGTTATGAACTATATAAGTTTGTGCAAAACCTGATGATCCATGTTATCCAGGCAGCATGATTAGACAATGTTGACAAAATTTTAACCAGTAGTTTGTAACAATAGCTTTACACACTAACCTGTTTATTGAAAAAGTTGCGCATTGCATAATGTAGTCTGCCTAAAGTTTTTTTTGTTTTGTTTTTTTTTTGGACTGCTTTCATGTACTCAAAGAAAACATGTAGTCTGAGGACAAATTAACAGTCTGAAATTGTTAACTTTAAATGCTATCTTAAAAAAGGGATGTATCCTGTTTGCAAAAATAGATCTGGCTCTCACAAAGGAACAGCACATGTCTGTCATTATGAACACGATTAGGCATATACCAGTTTCTTAAAGGCACAGCAAATGTAATCTATTTTAGAATAAAGTACCTGTTAAATAAATTATCTTTGATTGCACTTAATTGTGCTCATATAAGAAGAAGCTACTCAAAGGCACCAGAATCATTTCTGTTAACACTAGTTATTTTTGTGCTGCTATTTGTAAGTTAGGTGCCAGACTATGAGAGAGACTAATTCTCAGGGGTTTGAGTGTTGCTTACTTTCCCTCATTGTATGTTGCACCCAATAAATTGGTCTCTGGCATATTTACTGATTAATGTATTGTGCTTTAATCCCAAATCCCAGTGGTTAAATGTTAAAGCTCCTATGATTGTCTACTGTTCTGCATGTGTTGACTTTTTAATATCCAATTAACTCAAGTAATTAAATGGTATTGCCAAAATGTAACATTAGTATGACTATATTTTTAAACTCAAGGAGGCCATAGAGTTCCCTTAAAAAGTCTGTGTTAGCTGCTATGAATATATTTACTTTTATTTACTTCTTCAGTAATAGTCCCTTGCAGCTATTGCTCCGCCATTACAGCAGTTGACTTGAAAGAGTCAACTTTTGACAATGCGCATTTGCATTGTGTTATTTTCAGTCTGACACATTTCGAAAGGTAACAACACACAAAATCGAGCATGCATTGCTAGAAGTGTCAACATTCACAGACTAGCTTAGCCCAAAGTATACTTAATTTTTCCACGTGCCGCTACCCTTCGCTCATAGTTCGTTTGATGCACATTTCGTCATCAGCACTGTATGCGTGGACTGTCTGCATGCAGCCCAATTTGTCTAGACATGCGGGCAGTTCGTGACCGTGAGCAACGTCTGCATATGTGCCTGGCTTGATTGTACAAAAGAGGATTGGATATGTCAAATACATCCATACAAAGAAAACATACACTAGCCATATAGAGTATCACAAAGCAGTCATATTGTACATGCGTTGAAAGTGTCCGTGCGGGTTCACGGTCAAAAGAGTATACTCGTGAAGTCTAGAGCTCACCAAAACGAACTCAGAAACTGTTCTAAATGACGTAACACCCATTTGTTCTTCAATGTCAGAGGAAATATGCAAGGCCTTAAGTATACACAATAATATGCTTCATACTTGCCACGGTGGACAATATCATGAATTTGTCATAGATTAAATTTTGATAGATGTGCATTGCTAAGTTAAGAGTTGAATCGTATCACTGACAACATACTCCTCCCTTCATTCACTGATATATTTTCAGGGTGTTGTTTCTCTGGCAAACAGGCCTTTTTTGCCTATTCTTCATGCTAAATCTTGAGCACAATCTCTGTTGAAGGAAACCCTCACAAGATGATATTTATATCCACTTGTTAGCAGCATTGTTCATGAACATAACTGTGCTGTTTATAAGAAGTATTTATATAACTCCAAATGCCATTGCATTCAAACAAGCATTGCTTAGGGAAAGTTCCCTAATGACCAGGTGGCAAGGTCTGAATACTAAGAAATATGTGTTTACATTATGTTGCCCAGTAACACAACATTAACATCTGACCTAGTGCGAGAGTTTCTATTTGGCTGTGTCTTCACTTTATGCTTCATCTAATTCAAGTCACTTCTAATTTACCCAAATTGGACAGGTTCCTGAATGAACATCCTTGTTGGTCCTGGAACAACATTCTTATCAACCAATTCGATTTTAGGCGTAGGGCTTAACCTTCTTAACCTCTCATTTCCCTTTGATTTTAGGGTTAGGGTTAGGGCTATGATTGGTTCATAGGAATGTTGTTCCAGGACCAACAAAGGATGTTGATCCAGAAAGGTTGTACTTGGATAAATCATATTGTGTCCCACTGGGACCTGAAATGTCACAGTTTCTCTGTTGCACCAGACTCCTTTGACCTGAGCCTTCCTGAGGAGGGTCCATTTGCTCTGCCCCCCGGCTGGCTGGACAATGTGACAGGCTATGAGGAACATAAAGGGGGAGGTGAGAGACCTTGTTGTGTACTGTAGTCCCACTCAGACCTAAATATTAACATTGATCTTATCATAGTACCATTAAAGGAATTGTTCATGCCAAAAAATAATTCTGTCTAATTCTTACCATTCTTGTGCCGTGCATTTATGAGCACTACGAGAAAAGCTTGTTCACACAGAAGCACACCCATGAACGTATAACAGGCGTAACGTTTTTTTACTGAAAAATTACTTAATTTTGGGTAACATTCTGTGTTCAGTTAACTTAATCAATACTGTGGATAGAGCCTCGCTTTAAAGCTTAAAAACGAATTGGAGAGTTGATTATCGCTTAAAACAATTCGATGCGAATTCGAACGTTCAATGCAAAATGCTTGTTAAATTGCTTGTTTCTCACCAAGATATACTGTGAAATGATACTTTTGCATTCTTATTTAGGCTTTAAAGGTGCACTCAGTATTGATACTAAGTATTACTCCTAAACAAATGAAGTGTAATTTTGAGATGAAGACTCTAGTCATAGCATTAACCTTATATATGCTTTTTTTAGTCTACATAAAGAAGGTCCCCTCATGGGGATAACATGACCAGCCAAATACTACTTGCTTAATCTCAGTTACTGAACACTTTCACTCATTTATTAATCATGGCTAACTGAAAAAAGTGAATTTCTACATGGCATCAGTAACTGAAAACTTCTGTTATTGAATGATGATGCATCCACACCACTAGGTGTCAGTGTTAGTCCAAGACGACATAAAAAATTTAATTAAATAAATAATACAAAATACTGAGAGCACCTTTAAAGTGAAGAACTATCATCAGCCACCGTTTCGAGAACATGGACCAGGATATTTCTTAAATATTGTCCTTTTTGTTGCTCATAAGAAAGGAAGTCATACATGTTCGTATCGACATTAAAGTAAATGATGACAGAATTTGCATTTCCAGTGAACTGTTCCTTTAAGTATTAAGCTAAAACAACACTAAGATAAAATTAAAATTAATTTGTGTTGATTTATGGACATTTATAACATAACCAGTGTTTATCGCATACCAAATAAACTAAATACAGGTGCTTAATTACTATACTTTTAATTTGAGCTGAAAAAGTGTTTTCTCAGATTTTTGTTTGTGTTCTTCTTTGTAGACAGTACAGATCAAATCTATCCTCCTCCAACAGACTTTGTTCCTCAGCCTGAAAATAACAAAAATGCATTAGTTCCAAACATAATGTGGGTACCACATACCAGCATTTATTTGTACTATGGCACAGTTTTCACACTTATGAATATAGTGAATTATACTATATTCATTCTATTTTGCTTTATGTTTACCGTAAAGTATGTTTTTGGTCTGACAGGGTGCCAACTGTCTCAGAAGATGTTGCGAGAGATGCTCTTCTGCAGTTTGTGGGTAAAAAGTGGACATACAGCAGCAAGCCTGCAAAAAATCTGATCTTCAAAGACTTGAATCCTTTTACAGTTTACCGTGTAAATCTCTTCTTAATAGTATCCAGCCACAATAATAATCATTAAAGTATTGCTATTCAAATGCTGTATGTTTTCTCATACTCTATATGGAAAGTCATTTATTGTGTATCTTTTCAGTACCGCCTGGAAACATTTACCGAGTCCAGATCAAGTGCCTGGGAATCAGAGCCACACACAGGTGCATAACCTGCTGGTATTAATCTGGTTTAGCTGATCAGCTGGCTAGTCTCCAGCAAAAAAATTAAAAATTAAAATACCCAAACAGACCAGTGTGTTTTGGCTAGGAGACCAGCTAGAACCAGCACCAGTTCAAAAGTCAGAATACGGCACTTTCAGTCCTGTGTATCAAATAAATATGTTATGCTTAGGTCAGTTTGTAGATGGTCCACAGAATGGAGTGAGTCCTCCACCGTGGCATGTCCAGGTGTCCTATCCACCCAAATTCACTGATGTTATTCAGAAAGTCAGGGTGCCACACTCTTCATTCATAAAGGTATCACAGTCCATCTGTTTTTATATACTCTTACTGTATTCTTATAGATATTGTAATCTATCACCAATATACATTTCCAATATTTACATTAAGTGCCTCTGGCCCTTTATTTACACATTTAAGTGTGAATTTTATAGGAGATAAGTGTTTTGATGACTGTTGGATTTATTGCATGGTTTGCATTAGTGCATTGTCATTGCAGCCGTGCCACCGATGTCATGGTAACGGACGAGTGAGGTGTACAAACTGCCATGGACAAGGACTGGTAAGTATATATTTATTAAGAATCATGGAACATTGGTAATTCCGACTTTCTCTAATTATAATGTCTAAATTGATGCTTTATTTCTTGCAAACTCTGACATAAGTAACTTAATATATCTTGTAATTGCAACGTTCTCTGTAATAGACTGGCTGTAATGTTCTGCGTTACCAGTAACTAACAGTTACAAAAGGGGTTTCTCCCAAAATCTTAATTTAAACAAATGAGTGCAAACAATATAGAGGAGACCTGGGTTAGATTAGTAACTTTTTATATTGCTTATAATGCTTTTGAGTTAAAAAGTTTCCCTATCAATTCAGTTCACTTTGACATTGCAAATCGTTAGGGGATTCCTTCCACAATGACCTAGATGAAACCAATGTTCAATAATGTTAATCCTGTGATTGAAAATGGTGTTTAAGCCCCACCCCTTTAGGCACACAGTTAGCCTATATAAGCTGCTGCACAAACACCCTTTCTCCCAAATTTTCTTCCTTCAAGACCGAGGATATCTTTGTCTTGGAAACCCCGTACACTTCGCCATTGAAATACACGTCTCAGCGGACATATCTTCTCTGTGAGAGTGGACAGGATGACTTGTCGACTGCACCTACAGCAAGAAGGTTTACTGCTCTCATGCAAGTGTTCTGGTAAAGAGTTTCTCAGTTTTTCCATTGAGGATGCTCTGGTGTACAGGTTCTTCACTTCAAAGCTCGCCAATAACAATGCAATGCTCAGCGAGATACCACCCGCCTCCTGCACGCTATATGTTGCTATAAGCCTCAGGGCTTTCACAAAAAGAGTAGCTTGTGTGTACATGTCTTTTTCAAGATGTCGTTTCACACGTGTTCTACAGTATATATGAGCGGCACATCCCGCCATCAGACAAGCATGGGAGCTGCGTTTGTTTCCTGGTCCACGCCCATGAGGAGGCAGCTCTCTTGGAGACAGACTGCCCTCACTGCATGGCCTTGAATCTCCGGACGTTACGCTCTAGAATTGCTCTCATTCTGGGGGACGATCCAGCCTCCTGTGCTCTCCCGACTGCCTCCTCTATGTTAGATCCCGAGGGTTCACACAGGGAGGCACAGCGGAGCCGTGAGGTAGAGATGTTTTTGAGGAGTGTCCCATACAATGTCATCATCTCTGCAATATGCATGTGATGAGCTCCATCCTACTATTGGAGCTCACAACCTCATTACATTTGGCGGCTCGGATGATGGGGATGATGCTGTATCCCGTGCAGCATCTGGCACGTGATCCATGGAGGGAGAATGTAGCCACCCTTTCCCCCAGTGAGGGCGAGGAACATGCACATGCCACGGATAAGGTGCATCTTTGCGTTCTTGTGAGGGCAGTTCAGGAGCTCAGTCTTGAGTGGTCCCCTCAAGAAGAACCACAAAAATCTCACCTAGATGAGTGTTTCCTACAAACCGGCCATCGTCAACAGACCGCGGCCTACAGGCATGCGCCATTTTTTCACACGGAACTCACGAAGTCCTGCCGTGCGATCTACTTATCACGCACTCAGGTTGGAGGAGCTGCCATCCTCAAGTTAGTGGATCATGCAGTGAAGGACTATGCAAAGCTCCCTTCGATTGAACAAATGTTCACAGCCCGCCTCTGTCCGACATCAGCTATGGAATGGAAATCCCGCCCACCCCTCCAAGCCGCGTCGACTGATGTGAATACTAGCTGGAAAAGCATACTCAGTGGCTGAGTTGGTTTCAGCTTCCAAGGGATGACGGTGCTACAAGTGATTCAGGCGAAGCTCCTCAAGAGTATGGATAAGCAAGGGCCAGATCCAGAGCTTTTCAAAAAGCTCCGCACCACAACTGATCTGGCACTGCGAGCCACAAAAGTGATCACCCAAGCCATCAGGAAGGCAATGAGCAGCCTGATGGTTCTGGATTGGCATATCTGACTCACGCCGACAGAAATGCGTAACTCTGAAAAAGCAGACCTCCTTGACACCCCGGTGTCACTTGACATCCTTTTTGGAAACTCTGTAGAAACTGGGTTTTGGTCCGAAAAAGCAAGAAGAGAAAGTGTCCGGCATCTCACTGCAAACCCCGTGCTTTGCCATCTAAAAAACCTAGGTCTAAATGTCAACTGGGTGAAAAGAACACTTTCCCCCAGCCAACAAATCTCCTTCTTGGGATGCGGGTGCACCTCACGTACGAGCCCGTTCAGACCATTCTTCAGAATGTCAGTCTGTCTCAGTTTAAAATGGGAAAACAATTCCTCTGAAGTAATTTCAGAGAATACTGAGGTTGATGTATTCGTCCGCCATCATACCATTAGGTCTGTTTCACATGAGACCTCTTCAGTACTGGCTCAAGCAACATGTACCACAACAAGTCTGGCACAACGCGTGCTGAAAAAATTTTGAAGCTCCAAAAATCACATACTCAGCATAAATGTACCCTAATCCATGTGACTCCAGTGGTTAAATCCATGTGTTCAGAAGAGATATGATATCTTGGGTGAGAAACAGATCAATATTTAAGTCCATTTTTACTATAAATTCTCCTTCAGTGCTGACTTGGGATTTAAACCTGGTGCTGAAAGCGCTCACAGGGCCACTGTTCGAGCCATTAGAATTAGCTGAGTTGAGAGCGCTCTCTCTCTCTCTAAAGACAGCACTTCTGTTGGCTTTGGCAACATTTAAAAGAATGGGTGACATACAGGCACTGTCGGTCGACAGCTTATGTCTGGAGTTCAGACCGGGTCTGTCAAAGGCCACCATTAAACCTAGAAAAAGCTACGTGTCTAAGGTTTTATTAACTTCTATCAGAGCGCAGGTGGTTAGTTTATAAGCCTCCCCCCACCCCACACTGTTTAATTCAGATGTCTCCGGTTACACATTTAACCTCGGTTCCCTGAGATGAAGGGAACGAGACATTGCGAAAGTGAGCCACACTACTACTTCAGAGTTTTGAGGTGTGAGTGATGCGCTCTTGTCCCCTAGTCAGAAAATTCTGAAGAAATTGTATTTGTGCACTGTTTATATAGGCCAAATGCACACCTAAAGGGGCGGAGCTTAAAACCCATTGCCAATCATAGGATTGGTTTTATTGTATAAGGGTTTCATCTAGGTCAACTGGGAAGGAATCCTCTTAGCGATTCACAATGTCTCGTTCTCTTCATCTCAGGGAACCGAGGTTACATGTCTAATTGGAGATGTTTTCCAATAATGTACCAGTTGAAACTTTGAGGTGTTGTACCTCAAATCAACATCTTTTTAATAGATCTTGTTGAAAAAAATTGTCTAGTGGCACAGCTTACCCTGGGCCTGGGGAGAGATGAGCCAGGTTCAGTCATTGCCTTATATGTTTAATTGGTGAAAATAAAACTACATAGCTTTTGAAGAGTTTGAAACCTTTAAACAGGCAATCAATTTTAAGATTACAGAAAACAAAACAAATCAATGATATGTTTTTGTTCATCTGTAAGAATGTCTAAAAAACCTGTAAAAATCACAAGCTACTAAGAAGTATGGTGCCTTTATACTGCTACAGATGGTAATTCCGACTTTCTCTAATTCTAATGTCTAAAATGTTGCATTATTTCTTGCAAACTCTGACATAATAAGTAACTTAATATATCTTGTAATTCCAAATTTGTAACCCAGAATTGTGAGTTTACATCCAAGAACCTTTATATCTCTCAACTACAACTTTATTTCTTGCAATTGCAAGGTATAGTTGTAACTGCTAGGTATAAAGTCAATTGTAAGATATAAACTGGCAATTATGAGAAATAAATTCACAATTGTTAGACAGAAAGTAAGAATTTACTTTTTTTTATTTTTGTTTTCCAAGGAGGGATCTGGCTTCCATAGTGAAGACAAGAAAGCAAAATAAAGAAATTGGAAGGTTTTCATTTGTGTTATACTGCATGGTTTTTTTTTCCAACTGATATCTAATTATTTCTCCATGTGTCACATTAATGGAGTTTTGGCTTATCTTACCCCACATCCACCATTTTGTGTGGAGAAAAAAAGCTTCACAGAACATTTAAATTACTTGGAAAGTGAAAATTACATTTTCTGATGATTGCTTCTCGGAAAATGCTGTCACATATTTTATTTTGTATATGGTTGCCTAAACATCATCGATGGCTCATCTCACCCCATGGCTCATCGCACCCCATTAACTGACCATTCTTGCTTAATATAAGCTCGAGAAATGGTTAATGCTGTTGCAATTGTAAACCTCTTTGTTTTTAGACTCGCTGTATGTTTTGTCATGGTTTTGGTCACAGTCGCAACCGACGGTGCACAAACTGCCATGGACGAGGAAGAAAAAGGTAATTTGGGGTGAAAACTGACCATCATTCAGGATCTAGTGAGTTTTATTAGTTTGGACCCTCAATGCTACTTCTTATGTGAACTATTTTGATATAAAACATCTAAACATCTTATTTTTTTTTGCAGGTGTGTCTCATGTCATGGAAAGGGTTTCAAAGTTTGTCTTACTTGTTTTGGCCACAGAAACCTTGTGCATTTCATACAGCTCACAGTTACATGGTAATTGGCTGAAAATTTTTTGTTTTGTTTGGAAGGTCAGATGCACCAGACAGTTAGTTTGCATTTCTTGTTTTAAATGTTTATAAATCTTACACAGTGTGCGAGCAAAACCATTGCGTTGTGATTCTCAGGAAGAACCAGGTGTTTGAGTTTATACCTGACAGGCTGCCTGAATTCCCACTAAATAAGTTTGAGAAGGTGTCTGGGGAAGTGTTCTTTGTTGATGAAAACCTCCTGGTATTTATACATCCATTAATTCCTATGCAGATAGTCATAATTCATAGTCATAGTCATAGTCATGTTTGCTCTGATACATGAAGCATAAAAATATGACCAAATATATACATTTTTAAAATGCATGCTTGAATGCAGGTCTATCCAGTAGAGGGCTTCCCTGACCAGGACATCTGCCAGGCCTCAAAAGGAGCAATCCAGAATCACCTCCTTAAATATTCAACTGTTAGCCGTATTCTGCAACAGGTGAGCAGAATTCAAGGGTGTGTACTTATAAATAGTTAATACAGAGTAGAGGTAATTTAGGATATTGGCAATTATGATAATCTTTCATAAGAAAAACAAAAATCCAAATACAATATGATTTAAGTATACCTTATTCAGAAGCGCCATATTTGATTTTTGATGGCCTCACTGTATAAAAGCGCCACTATCTCATCTAATATTCCACCAATTTTGTTTGGTGTCTGGAGGTTTTTTGTTCACTAAAATTATTTTGGAAATATAATTTTTTATTCAACGTTTCATCATCGGAACGATCTAAAACGCTTTAAATAACGGTAGAAACTATCGTACAGACTATCCTTCACAGCCTCATTCCATTCCCGCCAAAAAGTGAAGATGGCGCTACTGTGAATAAGGTATTTTAGCCACTAGGTGGAAGCATGGCCCTGTAAAAATAAATGCAATACAGTGAGAATGGTGGAGTTTAATCCTGCACAACTGAAAACACTTTTTTATGGTTAATGTGAGTGTAGTTAAGACCTCAAGTAACCTAGATGATATAAAATTTAATCTTTGGTTAAATTTTCTGTAGAACTGAGAAACACTCTCATTCTCTTACAGCGACAAACACTTGAGCTGGTGCCTCTCACTCATGTTTTCTATGCTTACAATGGAAAAGACTACAATTACTTTGTTTTTGGTAGAGAAAATAAGGTCCACACTACCAAATACCCTGCTTCCTGTAGTATTTTGTAGTATCTGTATTTGTCTTATATCTAGGAACACCATAATCTAAAAAAATTAAAACTGTTTTATTTAGATGTCTATTACATATTTTTTGTAATATCTAGATTAATTGTAAATGAATAAATGCTTTGATTGTATGTTTTTATTTGTGACTTTAAAAAAAAATAAAAAATAAAATAAAAAAAAAAAAAAATATATATATATATATATATATATATATATATATATATATATATATATATATATATATACCACCAAGTTGTCATATGTTTCATATTGTGGGTCTATTACATCTGCATTTGCAAAATATGATTTATACCCTGATTGTACACGTATATCACTCAGACATCTATTTGATGTGTGTGTTTACATCTGGAAGACATATTGTTGTGTTGTTTGCTCATCTACAGTAATACGTCTTGCACATATGTCAATAAGTAGCCTGTGTCTCTGATGTCAAAATAAAATTAATCAGATGTTTTAGATGTTTATGATTTAAGCTATTTGTAAATCTGATATTTTTAAGATGTTTACCAGATGTTAATTAGATTGTGATGCTTTCCAGATGAAAAGATCTAAAACAGATTTCTTGGAGATGTACATGTGCTACATCAATATTAGTTTGCAACCATGATAGCGCACTTAAATCACCTAGACATCTATTTTTTTACATAGCTTTCTCATCTGCAATATGTCTATAAGATGTTTTCTCTCGGATGTCAATAAGACATTCATCAGATGTCTATGAGACGTTTATTATTTAGAATGTTTGTAAATCTGATCTTTTTAAGATGTTTAGCAGATGTTATTTAGAATGTGGTACTTTCCAGATGAAATGCTTAAACAAGCATCTCAGAGATGTACGTGTGCCATTTGGGTAACTACATAAAAATACAAATATTTTAAAATGTACATATGCCTGATCTCTTTCATCACAGTACTTTAAAAAGTATGGTTCGCATCAGAAATCTTTGGGACAGGTAAGATACTCCAAAATAATATAAAACAACTTTCTCAAACAACAATTCACAAACTAGTTTCTTTAACCAGAATTTGTATAGAATTAAATAATGTCCAGCATACATTGTATTGCATATACTGGAAACTGTTATGGCCTTCTTTGCCTTGGGGTGAATCTTGCACATGTCCTGTCATATTGCTTAAGACATAACATATAACATGATCTTAAAGGAATAGTTCACAAATGCCAAAGTCCCAATACATACATATAGAGTTACAGCTAGATACACCTGCATAAACAACAACACTCACTAAGAGTGGACGGATATGACAGATGTAAAGAGGGATTTGGAGAGAACCAGCACTCAAGCGGAGCATCCTGGAGGAGGAGGAGGAGGAGGAGGAGTGGCTCTCCAGCTCTCCAGACCAACACACTGTGCGTTTCATTATACTGTAAGAATGAGGACAAGTGGACATACACAAGACAAGTGTCTCATTGCGCATCCTTCCGAGATCAATTGACGGCACATCAAAAAGTGGAATATTAATCTCAAGAACGAGGAAAAGGGAGAAGGAAGTGAGTTTTTAAATGGTGCGTTATTGTTAAACTGTCAACTTTATTGAAAAGGTGGAACAGTGATGCTACCATGGTACTTAATGATTATGCACGTATATTTAAATGGTACTTCAAGGTTATTAAATAATAACATGGTAGGCAGTAGGTCTATATGTCCAATAGCATGGTTATACAGGTTTGCTTCATTTCATAAATGTCATGCACTTACAGTTTTCAATATAGACATTTTCTTTTCTGTTAGCCCACCTATTACAGATCATTTTACAGGTGTAATTATGGTGCGTTTTACAGGTGTCACATAAGCGGATTTAGAGGTATGCTGATGGCAAAACTATTGCATTTATTCATATTTTATATCACTGGAGTCTCCAAGACCCCAAACAAAAGTATGTGATGCTACATTTTTCAACGAGGACTACAGAAACATGCTATCAACTTGACTTTTGTTTAAAATCAGTTGTCATAAAGTAAGAAAAGTGAGTTCAATCTGTTATTTGAATGTTAAGAATATTTTTGAGCTATAAAAAAAGACACAAAGACCTTAAATAGAGCTTAAATAATATAGAGTAAATAATATATTAATATTTTTATTAACTTATACTGTGCAAATATATAAATATCAACTATATATATATATATATATATATATATATATATATATATATATATATATATATATATATATATATAATGTTTACCATAATAAAACTATATATATATATATATATATATATATATATATAGCCTATATATATATTTTTTTATTTTTTTTTATTTATTATTATTTTATATAATATATAGGTATAGCAAATACCATAAGCATCTGCCTGCTATAGTTTATAAACTGTAACTTTACACAGTCTTGCACATTTGAAGATAGGACGTGCATTGAATTTAATACATTTTCTGGACGTCACTGATGCTCATTGTCCGCTGATTATTTCCTTTTTCCTGTTTGGTGGTGTACATAATGTACAGTATTGTGTTACTTTGATTTATTTGTTTCCGTCTTTGCACATTCTGTGAATCGTCTCCCATACATGGAAAAATTCTAAAATTATTTTAGATAAAATTATTTTAGATTATTGTGGCTCATTTCAGGAGAGATGTTTAGTGACAGGGGATACACAGTATTTCTGTATGTCTGTGATATATGGTTTATGTAAGGTATAATGTACAGGATGGCCATTCGTTATCACAAAATAAACACAGACAGGATGATCAGACGCCCATAAAGCAAACTGAAAGGTTCTTGTATCACTCTGAGAGGGATTTTTTTGCGATAATGTCCGTCTGACTGTATTATCCAGCTTATTACATGGCTACTTAACAAATAAATAAATAAATGGGCATGAAATATTGTTTTTAAATGAAATGATCAGGCTAGATAAAAGGGTCCACATAGTGATACAATGTCATGAAACTTGTATAATAATATAAGAAATCTGTTTCCTGGTAAAACTTATGTAATAAGACTTAAAACATTAAGATCATCTATCAGAATTTGACACTCTTAGGTTTGCTTTGATTTGACGATTGATGGATTGCACTATGAAGAAGGAGGATAACGGGTGTATGTTCTTGTTAGAGGGAGTTTATGTTTCACACCCACTTTTACCACTTGAAAGGGAGAGGTAAAAAGGACAGATTGAGTGTGATCTGGTTTTGGGAGGGGTCCCTACGGAGAAGCCACATGAGAAAAGCCAGGCGGTGACTGTGAGACCCTTATCTGTGCTGGCCAGCACTGCAGCCCCGAAGCTGTTGTTGTTTTATCTGGCGTGAGCTTTGCTCTGCTGGTAACAATAGCTTGACTAAACAGGAGCTGTGATGTAGTATGGTTGTCCAATCATACAGTGCACTTGAAGTGCCATTGCTAAGAAAGTTTAATCATTTGTCAAAGGCC
Organism: Moxostoma hubbsi; assembly: GCA_032164185.1. Lineage (NCBI taxonomy): Eukaryota > Metazoa > Chordata > Actinopteri > Cypriniformes > Catostomidae > Moxostoma > Moxostoma hubbsi. The sequence continues at coordinate 8,319,689 of JAVLUX010000048.1, forward strand.
CACGCCTTCAGGTTACTTTGATCCGAATAAAACAAATCAATGGAAAATTCTTCTGGTCGTAGCTTTAGGAGTTACCTCGAACATTAATTTAACAAGGCATCAGACTTATTGTGTTTGTTCCGATAAATACTGATATTTGACAGCAGAGAATGTGTTTGATCTTTCTGGAGTATATCTAAACGGATATACTGGGTTAAATACCAGATACAAAAGAATATATATATATCTCCAAAAAAATTGCCCTAGGTGTGAATGTGAGTGTGTGTCTGTATATGTGTGGCCCTGCGATGGACTGGCGACCTGTCCAGGGTGTACCCTGCCTTTCGCCCAATGTTAGCTGGGATAGGCTCCAGCCCCCCGCGACCCTGTACGCAGGATAAGCGGTTGACGATGGATGGATGGATATATATATATATATATATATATATTTGGGGTCGTTAAAAATCCTGATCTTGTTCCCTAAGGGGTTTTGTTGGATTTTGATAGAAAAATTCTGGCTCTGTGGTTTGACTTATTCTAAAGTAATTCATTGGATCTTGACAAAGAGTCAACAGAAATTAAACAGTTAGAAAATTGTTGCATGATGTGATATCCATCTTAACAGCTGAAGTGTTCAGGATGTCAGATGACATTTTATGGAGTTAAGGAGAAGAACTTTAATGATGTTCACTTTTTTGCCCGGATGAATCGTTGGACCTTTTTGACTCTGGTAAATCTGTCAATGCTCTTTGTTCTTGCTATGCATATCTACAGATTCTTGGGAATGTCCCAATTCTGCTCTGGTGTGGATTGATTTATATGTTCAGATATGTTCCTGATTCTCTGAGCATCTGCATCTGGTTAATGTCATCTTATTCTTCGCCCAGAATAATATTCATAACATTCTATATTCTTCTCATGTTAACCTGCCTTTTCCTCAATATATGTAAATTAATTAGCAAGATCATTCATCCAGAGATTTATTGTTGCTTATTTATTGTTTCTAATAATCTGAGTTAACCAAAGAAAAAAATGGAAGACCTCATATTGAGCTTTTGGGTGTCTGTGAACCCCTCAAACGTTTGGAAACACTGAACTTAATTTATGTTTGAATGATCTTTTTTCATGTATGATTTTTGTGCAACGGCTGCTTTAATGCTTTAGTTTTGTATACAAATATAAATTGTGCCTGTGTATGAATATCTTCACAAAACTTAAAAAGATGATTGGTGGTGAGGTGATGGGATGTGCTTACTGCTAAATTCAAAAGTTTTTTGGAGTATTTATTGTGTAGTTCCACTATTAATATGCCAATTTTACAGTTATTTGAGTAGATTGTCTTACCGATAATAAGCTGAATTAAAGCTTTTTTCCAATGTATTGTTTTTTTATTATTCCTGTTCAATATGCAGTCAACTACATATGTAAGCTATGTGTTGATTGATTTCACCTACAAATTTTAAAACTATGGCTCTGTGGGGCTACGTCTGTGGCCCATCCAGCCCGACACAGTATTGGTTTAACCAGTGGTGTGAGGTTGTGGCAGGACTATCCAACTGTTTTATAACCAATGTAAGGGACGGAGAGTTAAAAAAAACTCATTAAAAAAGAAAGATATAGTACAGCGAATAGAACATAATGCAGGTGTTTCAATACATGTATTTAACAGTTGAAGTAACTTACACGGCATATTAAAAATGTGGCGTTTCTACATGAGACCTCAAAAAAGCAGTGAGACTTGGCGCAACGAAAAAAGATGTCTGTCTATTGCATGTATGCATAGGCAAACAATTGCAACAACAGTGCAGTTAGATGCAAAAATGTGTTTGGTGTGTACAGATCCTAACACCCTGTCTACACCGAGCACGTTCGTTGACTAGGCGTGACAAAGCGGCTTGAGGCTGTCTACACTGGAAGTGTTGACACAATCGCTCTAAACCATTTAATTTGCCTAGTAGCACCAGTGCATGCGTGAAAAATGGAACGGGACACCCGTTTACTGTCGGCGCAATGGACATGCAGCAACGGCCGCTTCCAGCGTAGACAGGATTATTGATTATTATGGGTTCTATGGCTTTTGAAGCAATGCGCCGGTTGCGACTGGTGTAGACAGGGTGCAAGGCAGCAGGCATGCATGAAACTCAGGGTCGTAAAATAACCTGGTGAGACTATGGGCCCTATATTCGTGGCTGTGCTACAGTGCTGCGAGCAACATCAAATTATGATAACAAAATTATGCGCTGCACATCATTGTTAATGATGTGGTGCAATGTGTAAATAGCTATTTTCCGGAGAAATCGGTCATTGCACTGACTTCTGAGAACCAGATCTATTCTCGGCGCAAAGTCTAAACTTAGTTAGACCTAGATTCCTTTAGCGCGCACGCTGTGTGTGTGTGTGTGTGTGTGTGTGTGTGTGTGTGTGTGTGAGAGAGAGAGGCAAACCTGAGAGCAGTGCATGTTTGTGTGACCATGTTCTCTTTGTTTTCATGACTACACGTGACAGACATTTTTTTTTTTTATTCTGTCTTGTGATATAATGTCGGATGAGGATTTGTGAGTACTTGACCATTTTTTAATGAATGATTTAGTTTCATGTACTTCTATGCCAGAGGGGACTCAACATAGCATTTTTTTTTTTTTGTGTGCAATATTTAATTTTTTTGTACAATTCCTTTTTGGCCCAGTTTTTCCAAATTTTAGGTGTACCATTTAGCCTCTATGCTCCCTAGGGTGCAAGCTTGCACACACATGACTGTATTCTTTTGCCTGTATGTCTGTTGGAAGTCAGTCACTTTGGCTGAGTTGTAAGAAGTGTATATGGCAACATACCATCCATCTTCTGTGTTTTGTTTTTTTTTTTCTTACGTAAGAACAACAGTAGGAGTCTCCTGTGTGAGTTCCCCTACCATGTCAATGTGTCTGTCTTGGTTACTGTAAGAACTGTCAATCAGTTAATTTCACCTTATAAAGGAGCTCTGCCCTGTGATAAGTTAGATGAGCCCATGTTGGTTTGTATTTCTGCTCTGTACTTTTGTGTCCGGTATGAAGAGCAGAGGATGTTGAGGCAGTTCTGTTAGACCATCTGTAGAGGTGCCTCCCATTCCATTTTTGTCTTTGGAGGAAAGTTTTAATTCATCTAGTGTTACCATTTATAATATCTTTGTTATACTTATGTGGCAATGACACAGAGTATAATATTATATTATGGATGAGGCAACCTTGTAATCTACTGTGTAACTCGTATATGGTGTTAATGAGCATTATTTTAGATCTGTTTACCTTTTAAATGTCACATTGAAAATTCATCCAGTGAATGACTTTGGTTTAGCTTATCTGATGCTTTCTGATGCACTGTATGCACTTAAAACAAGCTTCTCGGACCTATAGTTTTATTCAGCTAAGGAAAACTTCAGACTAAATTCTTAATTTGGGTTTTTAGTGAAGGATTATGCTTTTCCTGTGTTTGAGTAACTACAATGGTCTTTATTGTGACTTCATTTCTCATAAGTGTTGCGAAGTACTACAGTGTTTTTGTCCAGGAGTGCGAGTTCTCACATTTTGTTTGGCACAGGTGTGGGTTATTAACAGACAGGCATTTGTTCATTAGGAAGTCTTTTTTTTTCTTCTTTTTTTGAAATAAAAACAATAATTTGGATCTTTAAAAAAAAAAAGAAAAAAAAAAAGTCTAAACTTAATTTCAGCATTTGAGGTTTTGGGATTCCACAAGTAGGTGGTAATAAAGTTTATTTCTATCAGGAAGACTCACAGACTTGAGTGAAATTTGAGATGACATTTATTTGATGAATATAAAACAGAAATGTAATGTCTCTTTTTCGCGTATGATTTGTTTGCATACATTTTAGTGATGGGCATTCTGGCTCTATTCAGTGAGCCAGTTCGTTCAGCTCAGCTCACCAAAAAGACCCAGCTCTTTAAAAAATATATGTTTTGTATTTTTTCAAGTCAAACAGTTTGCGATAGTTTGACTATAATTGGTGTTAAAACAATTCTAATTAGATTATTAAATGAAATCATACTCTACCTTAACCACAGTGTATATTACAATGCATTGGTTTGTTATAAAAAGAATGCTATTAAACATTTACATTTAAAGTATAACTTTTTAATGTATGTAAATAAAGTGCATATAAATGTAACAATTCAAAACTAATACAATCTGAACAACATAATAAGTTGGCTCCGCCCTCCGTCACCCATCTTTGGTTCAGTGGTTGACACTGCGTGTCTGATTGACAAGAACAACATGTGAGGCTGTTAGTCTGAGCAGACAGTCAGAACGAATGTGTGTGCACTTGAGCATTTAGGCCTATATTATTTTATTTATTTTTTTCGTTCTTTCAATTCGTTAAATCTGTTCATTTAAATCTTTTGATTATCCATATCTGAAATTGGAAATTGGCTGGAAAAGACTCCAAACGGTTCTCGAATACGGTGGACACACCAATGTTTCACGGTCCATAAGAACAGCTTCTAATGAGGCATCTACACATGTATGTCTGGTTAGGGCTTTGTGTGTTTGTTAAGGTGTCGCTGTGTGATATTTTGAGCTGTTCTTAGGGCATTGTTAGGAAGTTGCTATTCTATTCTGGGTGTGTGCTTGTTGGTTACTTATTAGCTGAAGTTAGAAGAGCACAACCCCAAGTCTCTTGTCCCTAAATATGGCTCAGGTCCCTCATTCTATGTAAATTTATGGGATTAAATAATAAGGTTTCGGAGTTTGTTCACATTCTAACCCTAAGAATGAGCAATGACCATAACAGAAATCATTATTTAAAAGATACTTCAGTCTCTGCAAAGTGTGTCTAAACAAATTAATAAAGTGTCTGAAAGGGAAATTGTGCTAATCCTAGGCAGGTGGATCTTGGGCAGATCTCCAGAGATGGAGATAGACTGCCATCATTAACAAATCACTCTCAGTAGCTCACTCATCATGTGTGTGTGTTGGTGAGACAGCAAACGACATCCACCGTAAATGACTCAGTAACCCATTGTGATGCCTCTCTATTTTCTTAATTAATTGTCCGTACTCTCTATCAGTTCAACAACAACAGAGCTGTAGCTCACACTGTACTTCCTTCCCTTATTGCATCTGTTCTAACCTGCATCTAGCGCCAACCCCAGGAAGGCCGAAATGAGGCTGGAACTGGCTCCATATAGGGCAGTCAGAAAGGAAGCTCTGACTAAACACCCAACCAGCTGTTTCGACAAATAATAGTAACACGCACTGTTGTGTCCTGAAACTACGTCATTATTCAGCCAAACTGAATTCTGTAGCCAAGCTATTGTGATCTATTACTGCTCACCGTGCTAAGAAAAATCACTGATAACATCTTAGCTGGACTCCCAGCTGGTCAAGCCAGTCTATTTCCTGGTTTTAGAGTGCTTTTGGACACTTATGAGGCCAGCTAGACAGGCTAAGACCAGCAAGCTGTTTATTTTTTTCAGCAGGAAGCCTCAAACTTTAATGTTTGCCATTTTTATAGCCAGCATGGTCACTTGAGACAATGTGGCTGTCATGAATCATGTATATATTTTTCATCCATTGTTTTGAGTGACTCTAACATTGTAAAGTGCAGCTGTTTATTCATCCAGAATGGGGATAACGTATGAGGTGCTCTGTGCAATGGAAGTCTCTTTACAATAATCAGAATTGTTTACTTGCGAAAAAGGAAAGAGCCATGAAAGAGAATGATACCATGAAAGAGAATAATTAACATATTCTACACATTAGATATTCTATGCACATTATTAAATTGAAAAATAGTAAAATCTCCATTCCATGAAGCTAACAGCATGGTATTTCTTGCAGTGCTTGAAGTGGAACGAAATCTGTGCTGGTAGTACCTTTCCTGAGAGTATCTACATTCTTCTGGGGGGTTCTCTGTGCATCCTGGTGTGGGGCACCCATGAGCGTTTTTCCTTCTGGGCAACAGTAGTTGCTGCCGGTACTGTGACATCATTCTGTCGTATGCACCGTACTTCGTACTGGTACATACCGGCTCACTTTGTGCACTGATTTCGAGTGAAGATAAAGCACTACATTTGGGTTGAGTTTACACTAAGTACTTTGACATACAAAACCCTATCCCATACGCCATATACCATCAGCAGTATACTCCATAGAGAGTTTAAAGTAAATTCCTTTTCTGTTCATGCAGTTTTTATGTACAATTTAAAATGGTTGCACAAAACATTTAAAAAACTATTCTTATGAAGTGAAGAAAATGATATTCACCACTGATTAAAAAATCCCTTCGATGTTCAGTATTTCTTTACTGTTTAAGAAATTAATATCCTCGTTCAATTTTTACCAAACTTTAGAGATTGAGGTGATTTGGACACATATATCTGATAAGACACCTTCCTGACATGCTTGTCAAAAGCTCCCTAGTACCCTGCTGATGCTTAGCCGAGACCGTTCCACTCTTCCACTCCATCATATAACAGAGGCGCCACCTGAGGCAGAGATACAACCAGAACCCTCCAATCTGTTCAGCCTTAGCTGGATGACCCTTAAGGTCTTGGCATGTCAGAGAGCTCCACAGGGAACATTTCCTCCCGGTATGGGTTTCTTGCTCTGCTTTCTTATTCTTTCAAACAAACGGCACTGGAATTCTTCAGGGCCAAAGAGACAAAGATAAATCGTATGGAGATTATAGAGGACTGTGCATCAGCAGAGTTTGTGGATGTAGATAAAAACCCCATCATCATGGGGCTCGCTATCATCCTTGATTTAGGTTATTTTTTGTATCATCCTACAGGCCTTGTTTTTCTTGTGAGTGTGTGATGTGGTACAATCCGAAGGCACAAGGGCGTATTTGGTCTAGCTAAAAGATTAAAGCTTTCCTAGTAATTTAGTATCCCTTTTACTATCTGTTTTGGATTAAATGTCTTTGTTTAAATCATTTACATCTTGCAGAAAAAAGTTTTCACTAAGCTAACTCCTGTCGAGTAGCAAATGTTGGAGAGAATCAGGGTTGCCAGGTCTGTGTGAAAAAGACACCACAATGGCCAATCAAAACTATCCCAAACCACCACAATAACCAGTCAGAGCTCACTCAAAACTAGCCCAATGACCAATAAAAACTAGCCCAAAACCACCTCAATATCCAATCAATACTAGCTCAATGCTGACAAAATGACCACTCAAAACTGGTCTAAAACCAGCCCAATGACCAATAAAAATAGCCAGAAACCAGCCTAATGACCTATGAGAACTAGACCTAAACCATCCCATGACCTGTCACAACAATCTCAAAACCAGTCCAATGAAAAATCAAAACTAGTCCAAAACCACTCCAATGTCCAATCAATACTAGCCCAAAATTTACTCAATAATCGAACTAATCAAAACTAATCTAAATCCAGCCTAAAGATCCATACTAGCCCAAAACCACCCCAATGAACAATCAATACTAGCCCAGACCCAACCTAATGACTAATCAAATCTAGCCCAAAATCAGCCCAATAGTCAATCAAAACTAGACCAAAACCAGCCCAATGACCAATCAAAGAGAGACAAAAAACAACCCTTTGACCAATCAAAACTAGACAAAAGCCAACCCAATGACCAAAGTGAGACAAAAACCAACCCAGAGACTAATCAAAACTAGACAAAAACCAGCACAATGACCAATCCAAACTTAACCAAAACCAATTTTGACCAATCAAAACTGGCTCAAAACCAACCCAATACCAAATCTCAAAGCAGCTTCAATGACCCATTGCTGGCTTAAGCTGGTCTTCAGGCAGTCTGGCAAATTAGCAAATTAATATTGGTTATTATTATTATTATGTTAGTAGCATAATTAAACATTTTCAAGTGGACATCATCATTGAAAGTTATAGTGAAATTTACAAAGTGACAAAATGCAATATATTTCAACTGAGGTAGAACAGGCATTAAGGGCTACTTGGATAATATAAATGCATGTATTACCGTGCTACTTTTACTTCATATGCAGACTTTTTTTAATCTAGTTTCCACATGTCTGCTGACACATTATTTCACCTGCAAATTCACAGTTTTGTTTAAGAACCACATCATAGCCAGCAATTCTGAATGAAAAACTGGGACCTGGCAACCCTTGAGAAACATACACATTTTTTAGTGAGCAGGTCAACCCCTGCTGATTCATCGATCATCTCTAGACAGAATCCTTAAAGGAAGAATCTATAAATTGCTCTCAAAGGTTGACAAAGGGAATTCAAAGTTAAATGTAACTGATTTTTAGCTTTAATTAATGTCCTCTCAGGTCTTATGTCATGTGAGTTAAAACAGTTCTCAAACTAATGAACGGCTGTCACAGACCCCAGCAAGAACAGCCCCTTTAATTTTGGTCTATCGCTGCTGTAAATAAATGTTCCTTCAAATGCCCTGGGAACATGCAAATGTATGAAAGAGTCTCTCTGGAAATACTTTGCTTAATTCTACTGGAGTTCTGTGCCTTTCCATATAATCAGGCCCAGATTAAACCGGCAGACTTTTTTTGTTGTTTTTTTGTGTTGTGGATTTTTCTAAACTTACAGTATTTTGGTGGTGCTAAATTAGACACTTTGACCAACTGTGTGAGTATGGGGGAGTTACTGTCATTATGATTGACCAATGCCAAATAGGGCAGTGATCAGAAACCTGTTTGAAAACCAGGCGTCCATTTGGTGATTCTACCGGTGAAGAAATTACACACTTTACTTTTTATGAATGAACATATAAATGGTGGGATTGTGTGTGAATGATGGGTGTCAGAAGTTAGTGTGAATTGTGTTTCCAGTGATTTAAAAAAATGGTCTCCTATGTTAACCCCTATGTATTGATAATCACTCTTCATATTGGAACTGGTCGGCAAACACAAACCCACCAAAGAATAAATACTAAAAAGGAAAAAAAGGCTTATCCCAGTGTAAAGACAATGCATTCCAAATACAGCATTCAAGAGCATACAAAAAGTAAAGAGGCAAAAGGCAAAATAATCGTGCAATTTTAAACAAACTGGCTCCACTGACGGCTTGATTTAGACTCTAATCTGTAGTCCAAATGTCTGAATACTTGAGGTTGCTCCACAGCGATCCATGACAGTCTAATTTATGGATGGTGTGACATCCATTGCCTGAAACGAGGTCACTCAGACCACCAGGGAGGAAAATGGACGAAACCTCAGAAGTTTGTTGACATTGTCAGTGTGGTCAGACATACGCTATGAGGAACCTCATGCATGAATCAAGATAATTGTAATTAATTAAAGAAGTATGAGATGATCAAAGAGGACTTCAATTATTAATGACAATATGAAGTCATGGATGAGAGAAAGCCAAGTAATTTTACTAAATATTTTTATTGTTGAAGCTGAGCTTCATCCCTGTTGAAAATTAAACAACCAGCTTTTTTTTTTTTTTTAAAGTTTACCAAATGGAATATTTTGTCACCATTACGCCTTTATTGGAGGGGGTGTCTGCACGGATATCGGTTTTAAATGAGAAAGAGGAGTGATAAGGATGTTAGCACTACAAATTAAACTGTCCAGCTGGAGATTACTGTACATGGTTTATATACATAAAACTCTTTCAAAAATCTTATCAATCTTATCTGACCCTTAAGCAAAATACTTTGTTGTGGAATTTTGGCAAGGTTGGATGTGCATTATTTTTGTCTTTACACTGAGACAAACTGGTTTTATTTCTAGCAGGTGTTGTCTGGCATTCTCTCATCGTAGACTGAACAATTATCAAAGCAACATGTGTCTAGACGGTGATGTTTACAATCTGGCTTTAGCAACTCCTTTGTAGTAAAACTCCCAATATAGATAAAAGGTCAGCTTTATTAGAGAGTAACAGTGACAGACTTTTCTTTAAGCAGACTTGGTTCTATAATTATGTTTCACCATTAGTTTTCTCTATAGTAATTAAGAATTTCTTCAATTAAGAATTCTGCGCTACGACGGCATTTTATTGCAATGTGAGAGCGCTATTTCTGAGCAGAATTTTCGTGCCAGCGCAAAGCGCAAGTGGGCATGGGTGGGAGTGCTTGCTCTATCTGTGGGTATATTTGTATATTAATAAATTGCTGCAAATCACAATTTGCTATTTTCCTGAGTAATAGGTCATTGCACTAAGATATCTTAGAACCACATCTATTTTCGGCACAAAGTCTAAAATCTGTTCTTGCATTTGCAGTTTGGGGTTTCCACCAGCAAATTATATTAAAGTGCTGTTGATCACTTTTAATACAAGCCATGATTTGTGTATTAAAATCATGTATCATACAATCTTTATATTTTAATGTAGCCTACATCAAATTAGTCCTGATGAACACCACAATTTCCATGTTCCAATATGCCTGACATTCAACAAGGATGTAATTAATGGGCAAAAAATGTAAGACACATATGGTTTGTGTTTCTATTCTTCTAATGCATTGCATACAGCCCATTTACACTACCAAATTCTAATCAATGGGCTGTCTTCATTTATATTGATGTTTCTTGACAGGGAATAAAATATATCATTGCTGTCCAATCTCCATGTGGCATGGGGGGGACGTGGTCATGTGTCGGTCTGCGGGAGAGGGAGAGCGGTAAGGCTCATCACCTGGGTCGTAATTATCTCTAACATCTGTCTCTCATTATAGTGATGGCGGATGGAGACCAGAAAAGGCTTGCCAGAGCATCAGAGTGGGGAGAGAGTGACCAGCAAGCACAACAGCCACAAATAGAGAGAGTGCTTTTATTTATTTAAACCATATTTACTTGTTTGAAGGTTACCGCCGATTGTTTGTGTGTGAAGCTGAAGATTAAAAGATATTTAACAAACACACACATATACAGGACAGCTGCCTGTAGCTCTTTCGCTCCTGAACTACCTATATCCCTCTCCTGGACTTGATTAGCCTGATTACGGTCCCTACTCCTTGCCACATTCCACTTTTGGCCATTTTGACTTTTTAACAGATGGAATGTGCCAAATGACCTCTTCCTATTGTTTGAATTGTTCATCGAAATAACCAATGAAAAGATGTTTAATCTGTTTAATAAGTATCTCCACTGGACTTGAGAAGTGTCCACGTTTGTCCCACCCTTATGTTTTGAAGAGCATCAGTGTAAGGTTGCACCAGCTGTGCGTATGGTCTCACATAAGTTGGGACGTAAAGTTCACACTAAGGACATAGTAACTGCTAGTTAGTTTGTAACTAAGTGTCTGTTCTTAAGGCAAGACTTAGCTAATAGGTCATAAGCTCTCCGTAAAGTAATGTGTAGTTGCATAATATGACGTTTACCTGTATTTATCCAATAAACAGCCTTCATATTTGTACACAGAAGTATTAAAAAGCTGTGAATTTCAGTTTGAGCTTGTTAAGGTTGATGTTCAAACCTTGTTTGCTCACGTAACTGTCAGCTGTAATAAATTATATCCCCATTAAAATACTATACGTAATAAAAGTAGATTTGATAAATAGTATATTTGCACTGTGTTAATAACAATATGTATATATTATTTATATATGCCTCTGAAGAGCCACTTAAAAGGACATTTTTTCTCTATCGTAAATGTACATGAGTGTTAATGTCAATATTATACTGTATGTCGAAATGATTGATGTCATGCAAAACATGAGCTTATTGATGTCATAAAATATTTGTCTGCTTTTTTTCCATCTGTTACTCCTGGTCGGTGGCTTCTATAAATATTTAGTTTATACGTACTTTACTTTTTTAATGGTGCAACGCTCAAATATTTTGTAGTGTGTAAATTGTTACTTAGTGCCCATTTACGCCACAATTAGGCTAAGTTTTAATGTACACACATGTGGTGCAACCGGCCCCAGCTGTCCAGCTGAAGTGTAGTGTGAAGAGATTTCCTATATCGTGCTGGCTCTGTGATTTCCCTTATAACCAAAGGTATTCATACATGCAAAATGTCAGGTGGCTTTAAAAAGTAGACTATACCAGCCTGTGGCACAGTGGAGGGCGGGGCCGGGTCGGGACTCAACACGCCTGGTCCCGTATCAGGCTAATCAAGCCACCGAGAGGGATAAAGGCCGATCGCGGAGGGCGGTGCGAGAGAGAGAGATCCTTACGGACATGTCCGTCGTCTTATGTGTTTGTCTTTTGAGTTTTCCATTAAAACTATCATTTATATGTCAAGCCAGTTCTCGCCTCCTCCTTGCCCATCCTAACCATTGGTGCCGAAAGCCCGGCAAGGAAGAGGCCCCGCCCTCCACCGTGCCACACAGCCTTATACGGTTGCCAGATTTCCATCTAGTGTTTCAGTGGTTTCACGGTATACCACGGTATGAAAATAGACAGTTATCATTTTCTTATCTACGGTATTGGGAAAAAAAATGCAACCGGATGGAGAATCTCAGCTGCCTCTGAATCTCCTTTCCTCCTTGTCTGCCTGTCAGACTCGTCAACATGCTCCACATACACACACATGCAGTGGAGAAAATGTCAGAGAGGAGCGAGGCGAGGGGGTCTGTCATAAGTTAGTGTGTTTGTGAGTTAGAGCAGTGTTTCTCAACTGGTGGGTTGCAGGTCTAGTCAGACTGGGTCGCAGACAGCAGGGAAAGAACAATTCCATGGTTCTCCCATTGAAGATATTTCGGCGGCTGCACAAGTGATAGCTAATTTAGGACTGCCGAGGCAGATTTAATGATAATCTCGCAATCAGCTAAATGATTCTCATCTGCACTTTAGCACGAGTGTAACAGAACCAGCTTGCGATCATGATATACTCTTCTCTCTGGCGCATGCTTGCAACAACCAGGCTTCCCTCGATATTGCAAAGCACAGACCTCAAAGCTGACCAATATCAATTCTATCCATCAAACAGTAGGCAGCCCTGACATGCCAAAACACTGAGGAGGAAAAGAGCAACACTGTGCAATTCGCAAATAATGTTTCATGTCATATTTTGACAAAATGTTCTAGTTTCATATGAAATAATCTAAAGGTAGAATCTATTAGACCTAATTTTATATCAGCAGTGGCAGTTGTAGTTAAAGTTTCAAGATGTGCTTCGCCAATAGAAAAAATAATGTCACTTGATGCACGTCCTTGTACTTGAAAACTATGAACAAAACTATGCAACATAAAAGGAAATGCGACCCAGGATACAATAAATACAGGTTACGTTTTTACTGTGGTGGGTCGCCACTTGATTTCCAATGTAAAATCTGTGCTGAAGAAAAACCAGTTGAGAACCACTGAGTTAAAGGTACAGCCAGGATTTTCATTTAAAAGTTAATTTAACATATAAACTAACATGCTTTAATTATATAACATGTTTTTTTTTACATGTTATATAATTACATGTTTAGAATTTGGTTTATTATTATTATTTATTCTATTTATTTTCAGAAAGGAGATTATTTTTTTTACTTCTTCCATTAAAAAAATGGTTTCCAATTCAAATAAAGTGTTTGTTCAACAAAAAAACAAACCCCTTCTGTTTTCACTCCTTTAAGGGTCATTGTAACTGATAATAATAATTGTGTAATACTGTATACTGTGAAATTTTCTGAGATGGTTGTCATACCGTGAAAATCTCATACTGTTGCATCCCCTATTTCCATCTTCAAGAAACTGCGAGTGAAAGCTAATTCTGCACTTTATGCGTTATCTAAAAACTTAACGCTTTACTCAACAACCGGACTAAAAAACCCAGTCATAAAACTGATTTCGATCTAAAATAGTAAGTGAAAGATCAGATTATATCCAAAAATAAATGATCTAGCAATCGATATCTTTCTGTGATCACGAACAGTTAGACTCGAGGCTGTAACTGAACATCCGCCATTGGAACCCATGATAAGAAAACCACATTCACAAACAAAAATCTATGTAAGTCCAATTAAAATATCGAACAGATCACTAACAGATGTGTAATGACAGAATTCTATTTATGGTGCTAAAGGTGACTATGTTATTTTCAATTCATTTTGCAAGATTGTATTGAGAAAAATATTTTTTCCATGCTCGTGCTTATATTCAGACAGCGACGTTATAATATGGCGCAATAACAGGAGAAGATACCCACAAAATGCCAAAGACTTAACATGCTTGAATGAAAATACCAAAACTTCATGGGCATGGCCACTGACTTTACATATATGCAAATGTACAAGTTGGTTAAGAGTGTAGGTTACTGATTCTGTTATGTCATCCTTTCTTGATTGGTAAATCTAGCTTCAGGTTTATGATTAATGTAGTAGTTCAGACAAAATTTGCAATTAAAACCATTTTTTTTATAAATAATTATCATCACACTTGTGGCTCCTTCAGTATCTTCCTCTTTTCTTTTACTATTGCTTACCAACCTCAAAGCTTCTAGGTCTGTCTTCATATACTGTTATATGGTATAGCTAAAAATCCAAGAAAATTAATGATCTTTCCTTCCATACTCTGACCACTGCACTCTTTTCGAAGAATAAGTCTAGCATCTAGCTTGATCCAAATGTGGCTGGGCCAAGTGCAAGCCATGATTTTCAAAGGCGAAGATACAGAAATTCTAAAGAGGAAGTCTCCTATGTAGACCTCAACCAAACAGTTAATGGGAAAATCATCCCATCCTTTGCCTGGGAGGTTCATGCTGAGTTTTAAAGAGTTTGAAAAGAGGAGTTGTCTGCTTGGGGCAACACAGCACCACAAGGTCATAGAACTGTGAAGCATATTCTTTAGTTGTCGCCTTAATTACTAGCAGCTTACTGAATACTTGGAAATGAAAAAATGAGGAAAATATTGCCAATTGTTCTTCTACTTGCCACTTTCCTGTTCCATTGCTTTCGCCAATGACGTATCGGTTAAGCATTGTGGTATGGAATTAATTTTCTCTGGGGAACATTTCAAAAGTACTGTTGTTTTCCTGGTTTTGCGGGATGAGCAACATGTATTGTTTGACTCCCTCTCTGTTTTGTAATACTATCAGTTGTCTGGAATGAATACCACAACATTACAGGATGCTTGAGCTGGGACTCTTCCACACCTCCCACCCCATTCCCGCACCAAACCAAAGTTATTTGTCTAACTGTATTTTTAAACACTTCAGATTCACATGTTAGACATAATTTTTTTTTTTAAATACACAGACCAGTGGCTGTTTATTTTAATGATGTGAGACATAATGGGCCCTGACACATAATCACTTATAGTATATGTTGAAGTTAAAGCATAAATTGACAGATTACAAATCGTTCAGACTTTCCCTTTTCCCAGGCCTCAAGAACTAGGATGTCCAGCTAGCCTGCAGTCAGTCTGAGAGAGCTGTGGGCCAGTTGACGAAAACGTGTCTTGCCTAATTGGGCCAGTGCTGCGTTGCCACTATGCCTTAACTTTGTTGAAAAGTTTATTTTTTTGAGTGATGCAATGAATCACTGAGCATGTTTACATGCACAACAATATGGTGATGTCAAAATGTTAAGCTAGTAACATATTTAATGCAAAAAGGTATTTGCACTTGGGTAATGCACTGCCAATGCATGGTCTGGTTGAACATAAACAAACTTGCTGCAAATTCAACGCTGATCACTTTCACATGTAAATGAGCTTTGTGGCAAATGCTCATTTGCATGTGAAAATAATGAGTGGCAAATTTGTAAGGGGTTACATGTGTTCTTGCTTTACTGTGTTGGTAAAAACCTCAGTTCTCTAGGGTGCGAAAGTGTTAACTTCAAAAGTCTGTGCTATTAAACTGGACAAGTTATTGTTCTGATAAGTTTCTATAAACATATTGACTTTAAATTACTTGCTCAACAATTTTCTCTTCAAACTGGCTGTTGGTTGGGACAGACCTCTCAGACCTCTCATTTAAGGACAGAAAGCCAGATTTGTTTACCCTTAACAATCTGTGTATTTAACATTTCTGCTTCACAGACTAGGTGAGCATGGAAACTTGTGTAATTACTGTATGCCATCATTTTCAAGCAAAAGTGCATTCACTAATTTATGGCTGTCTTGGAGTTAAAATATAGAAGTATAATTTCCATCTAGTACTACACATTGAAAACCTATTAATTATTAGTGTTTTGGGGGAGGAGCAAGTGAAAACTATGGGGCAATTACAACAGAACTAATTGCTCATCCATGTCTGGAGAAAAAAAATCTAATTGTTGAGCCCTGTTTTCCCATCTGAAATACACTGTTACTTCATGGTTCCCAGATGAGAACTGAGCATTTTCTAAAAGACAATGGCAGGGGTTCAGGATGTAGAAAACAGGAATGTTGTTTTTATTAGATGCTTGCGGTGATGATGGACATCATTGAGGGAGCAGGAATGGGAATAAGGCACCTCGGAATACCAAGTGGAATTTCACTCAATGGCCCCCACCCGACAATTATAGAATTAACTGTGCAGAAATTGTCCCATGTCATGCACAATTAACTGTTGCATGGAGCCCATGGGGTTTTTGGATACTGAACGGATGGTAATGAAAAAAAGCAGAAACTTCCAGACAACAACTAGGCAGTTAATCTTACACAAGTTTTATTGACATATTACTGACCTCTGTATTATCAAGATACTACACAACACATACATGCGCTCGTGCGCACACACTTTACAAAAGAAACTAAATCTGGAATTCAGTTATCATCGTGAAATTTAGTGTGTTAAACTATGATGCCTAGTTAACAAAACATGAAATACTAATAAATGCTGTTCATTCTAGAACCCAGAACCCTGGACAAGTCAAGACAAATTTGATGTTGTCTTTTTAAATATCATTCTGAGGATTTTCACACCAAACATGTAATGTCCATCTGTGCTATTTTCCAAGAGTTTTTTTTAAATTGTTTTTGTAAACGAGCTAGACGGACGTCTTTGACAGTTGCGCCACATCTCGCGCAGGAGTGTCACATTTTTAGACACTGTGCTGCATCTAGCTTTTTCAAATGCAAAATGCATTCGGTCTGGAAGGTCCATTCTGTAATTTTTAAAGTATCCCTTGACATCACTCCTAAAGGTGGAAGTGGCCAATAGTCCTGGATCCTCTCACATTGGAAACAGCTGAAGTGGACAGTAAACCTGTCTCTCTTCATCTTCTTGCACCCCATCTTGCCAGATGTAGAAGGTGTCTGGAGATGTTCAGCTGGTATATGAAGAAGAGGTACTTTCCTGATCTAGAGATTCCAGACTTCAGCACAGAACAGCAAGGAGGAGATTGTTATTGTGATGTCTGAGATCACTGGGGTGTTGGTGTAGGAGTTGTGTGGCTGTAAGGTTGATAAATCTCTGACGCACAGGGCAAACCATTGATGCTTCACAGGAACTATGTGACATGGTCATGCTTGTTTTTTTTTTCTTTGGTTATGAAACAAACCTGTTTCCATAAACTGCCTGAAGGGTCCATTTATTGAGAGGTGCGGGAGGTATTGTCCAGCTAATTGGTCACATGATTGCTTTATCACCAATCACAGTTGGCCTATACTACTAAATTGTATTCATGTTGATCAATAATCTACTATAAAATGATCACATAAAAATTATTGCAACAATTTGCTTTTAGATGTACACACACAATTGTCTTTGAAATAACTCAAAGAAAAGACAACTTTCTGGATGGCATTTGGCTCAACTCCCAATTTATGGGCATTAAACATTCTAATGCATGTCCCAACAAACTAACAAATTACTTTAAATAAAAGTAGATTGAAAATGTGGAGCTTTGCAATCATATAAAAGCAAGCAGGCTGGAGGTCTGGTGACAGATCACACTACTACTCCTACTACTCTACTTCCTTTTAGGAAAACATGACACACCCTTATTGTTCACTACTTAATGTTGTCATCTGAGTTCAAACAGATAACCATCCCACCCTCTAGCACAAATTTATTTCTTATTTGTTACATATTATATTGCAAAGGAACTGTAATCCTTCCTGAAAACCAAAGTCTTCCTAATGACTTGAACAAACGAGTTCTTGTAGCCTAAATGCTGTTCTTGTATCTTGTCTTCCTAATGACTTGAACAAACGAGTTCTTGTAGCCTAAATGCTGTTCTTGTAGCATTCTTTATTTAGAGCTGCTGGCATAAATTGTGTTTCTGTCCTGAAAAGCTTAATTATGGAGAAACATGGCCTGAGGAAAATTCTGTGATTTTGACCATGAATGGAAGTAGTTTGGAAGAATAAAGCTAATTTTGAATGTCTTTAGTTAAGCATCCCTGGATGCATGTTTTACAATGTTAAGCTGGTGTCTTTGTGTGTGTTTAAATGGGCGACTAGGTTGCTTGTTTTTTGACTGGTTGAGTTCAGTGTTGTTTGCTCACGGGGTAGCAGATCTTTTCACGCCTCAGTGTAGATCTTCATGTGAGGACCAGCCACTGTTCGTTCACTCTAAGACTCCAAATGAATAAATAATTTTCTGCATTTCTCTTTGAGAGTAGATGTGGTTGCTCAATTTAGAATTTACTTTGAATACAGTTTAATGTTTCTGATATAAATATATACATATATATAAATCAAATGAAATCACTTTATTGTCACACAACCATATACACAAGTGCAACAGTAGGTGAAAGTCTTGTGTGCAGTTCCGAGCAACATAGCAGTCATGACAGTGACGAGACATATACCAATTACAATAAACAACATATTTACACAACACAATTTACATAACAAATGTACATATACTTACACAACAGAATAATAATATACAATTTACAGTAAACAATACACACAATATAGAATACACATACAATAAAAATAAAAGAGTATATAAAAAATATATATACAGTAGTTGTATTGTGGAGAATATATTTGACAGTCCAGTGTGAGATATAAGATTAATAAAGTGCAGCGCTGCTTATCGATCGTGAGAGATCAAGTGTTCAAAAGTCTGATTGCTTGGGGGGAAGAAGCTGTCATGTAGTCGGCTGGTGCGGGTCCTGATGCTGCGATACCGCCTGCCTGATGATAGCAGTGAGAACAGCCCATGACTCAGGTGGCTGGAGTCTCTGATGATCCTCTGAGCTTTTTTCACACACCGCCTGTTATATATGTCCTGGAGGGAGGGAAGCTCACCTCCGATGATGTTTCTGGCAGTTCGCACTACCCTTTGCAGGGCTTTGCGGTTGTGGGCAGTGCTATTGCCGTACCAGGCGGTGATGCAGCCAGTCAGGATGCTCTCTACAGTACTGGTGTCGAATCATATGAGGATGTGGTGGTTCATTCCAAACTTCCTCAGCCGTCTCAGGAAGAAGAGGCGCTGGTGAGCCTTCTTCACAACGGCCTCAGTGTGGACGGACCATGTGAGTTCCTCAGTGATGCTTGAAGCTGCTGACTCTCTCCACCGGTGCTCCATTAATGGTGATGGGGCTGTGTACTCTGACTTTCCTCCTGAAGTCCACTACAAGCTCCTTTGTCTTACTGACTGGCTGTTTCATCATTGTCAGTGATCAGACCTACCACCGTCGTATCGTCAGCAAACTTAATGATGGCATTGGAGCTATGTGTTGCCACACAGTCATGTGTGTAAAGGGAATACAGGAGTGGGCTGAGAACACAACCCTGCAGGGCTTCAGTGTTGAGGGTCAGTGATGAGGAGATGTTGCTGCCCATTCTAACCACCTGACGTCTGACTGACAGGAAGTCCAGGATCCAGCTGCACAGTGAGCTGTTTAAGACCAGAGCCCGGAGTTTCACATCAAGCTTGGAGGGCACTATGGAGTTGAATGCTGAGCTGTAGTCTATAAACAGCATTCTCACATATGTGTGTATATATCAGGGGTGTCCCGATTAATTAATCACGATTAGTCGCATATACAAGTATTTGCTGAGAAAGCCCCTCATATAAATATAATTCAATATATAATGATGAAATAATGATACATATTTATCTTTAAATATTGCAAAATTCTCTCTCTCTCTCTCTCTCTCTCTCTCTCTCTCTCTATATATATATATATATATATATATAAATAAATAAAAATATTCAGATAATTAAAATGCATTACATTCTTGTGGCAGAAGAGTTAATCATTAATAAGACAATAGAAAAAGCAGCTTTAGAATACAATGTATTGTTTACTACCATATTATTGATCATAAGACAATCATTGGTATACAGTTCACAGTAATCCATTTCACAAGTGAATTTGTCAAGTAGTTCCAGATTTATTATGAGGGTTTGTTTAAGGACCCGTCAATGTATACCTGCATCAGACGGATGCTTGTGTAGCGTCTCGGGTGTGTTGCATCATAAACATAAAATTTTTAGGTCACTGTGTCAAGTTAAATATAGTTTAATACTTTGAACACATATTGAGATCCCTTATTTGGATTTGCGCTCCATCAAGTGTTTTGAACGCAAGAACGTAACGCATGTTTGTGTTGTTCTGCTGTTCAAGGGTGTTTTTCTTCACTGCATAAACTGCGCGTTGCTCATACAGCTGAAGTTTCACTTACTGCCCTCTGGAGAAAACAGGTGGTACTACAAGCTTGCATTTCTCAGGAATCTTCCATATCACGTTCCGGGGGCATTGCGATTAATGGTGTTAATTTTTACCCCCCCCCCCAAAACAACTGCATGAATCCATGTATTTTTTACAGATAAGGTGTGTAATTGCTGCAAATAGTGGCAACATAATTGCTAAAGTTATGACTGCTTTTGAACAAGTTTCAAACACACACATGACTTCCACTGTTCAGAGAATTACCACCCCAAACTCACACAAATGTCAAGTCAGTGTCGCTATGTCCGACCCATTCAGGCCACTCAAACAAACTGAATGCAATCCCATTATGTGCCACTAGTGAATATATACTTTAATTTTAATGGTACTCCTACAGAGAGAGTTGACAAAGTCTGAAGAGATTTTGCAGAATAGGGTCAGAGCAAGACTCCCTGTTGCTCCCTCCATTCTGTCCAGTCACACACCCAAGAGGAAGTAAGAGTGTTCATCCATTACTTTGACAAAGTCCCTTACTATCTGTAGCACTGCATGGATCATTGTGTTCCTTTCTGCCCCTTAAGATGTTTGCAGTATTTCACCCTTCCTTTAAGAGGCTTTTTGTACTTGAGAAATCTCAGTGTGTTTAACTTGTGAGGTCTGGCCAGAAAAAAGAAGCACCAGACTTCAACCACCTGTGATTGTAGCTCCTTGACTGTATTTCTCATTTGACTGAGAAAGCAGTAGTAGGAGAATTTTGAAAGTTACTCTTTAAGCTCTGTCGGTCAAAGTTGTAAATAGGACATTTTTCAGACCTGGCTCAAGTTTAGATTGTCCTTGTTTTTCTTGAGCATCCTAAACATTGTAAGGAAACTATTTCCTTACACCAATATATCCGGAGTGAAAAGGCCATTTGTCTCTTGGTTCTCATTGTGTGGCTTTGTCACCTGGAAATTAGTTAACATCAACTACTTCCTCTTCCGAAGCTTAAAGATTTTAAAGAGTGTTTGTTTGTTTGTTGTGTTCCCTCATATTGAAAAAGTTGGTCACTAACTGTCATCTGGAACAAGTTAATAAAAGTCAAATCTCTACAGGAATTCTTTAGCTTGATGGGATGGGGTGGTCGAGCAATGAGGGACAGATGGTAGAGAATGATTGCAATCGGCCAGGAGAGGGGTAAGGTGTAGCCAGAACTGCAGTTCGAGAGAGAGAGATGCAGATTGTCTGTGTGTGTCTTTAAGTTTATACGTAGCTGGCTGAAAAGAAGTGTGTGTTTTGTTATACACTGAAAAGTGTTAATTAAATGTCTGACATGGATTGTTCACTCAGTCCACACTTCGTCCTTTCCACATTGAGAACCTGATTTGCCACATTTGTGCCGAATCCCGGGAAGGAGGAAGAGCATGCTGTTGCCGTTTCCACCCACCAGGGGAAGCAGAGGAACAGCTGCCATCTGCCAGTGAGCGGAGGAGCCGTTGCTGGCTGCCAGGGGACGGAGGACCCGCTGCCGTCTGTGGTCACAGAGGAGCCACTGCCATCTGCCAGGGGGCAGAGCGGCTGAGGACCAGTGGATGTTGTGTTTGGGACCAGCGAGCCGGTTTGTCCAGAAGATTAATATTAATACTTTTGGGGAGAATGATCGCTTTAATACATTTCACGATAATTCACTTTACATAAATCAGTGTACCAAAGACAGACCCCATTTGGGAGAATTTGGTTTCCGTCACTTAAGGAATTTGAATAGAGTTGGAGTAACAGCTTAATGGGCTTTTGGGTTGACGAATTCCACAATAGAAAAAGCCTATCTTCATTTTGCATATGTTTGAGCCCGAGCCCATTTTTCTCATGTTGAGACCATCCACAGGGGTTCTCTCACAAGTCTAAGTGGCACTCTGTGGTCTATCATACAATACCTTCATCATGGGAAAAGAGCTGCCCCTGAGTGCGAACACAAAAAATGCTACACTTTCAATGAGCTTACCAATTGTTGGACTTTCTATACTGCGCATCATATCAAAGTTGGAAGATTGAACTACTGCTTGGCACTGCATATCCATTGACATTGATGTTGAAGTTCAGCATGTACAGGAGGAAGCTGTTCAAGTGTTTCTTGTTTGCACATGCGATTTGTTTACATAGTGTGACCTCTTGAAGGAAAGAAAATAATGATCTGGGCAGCTGATTAGCCCTGGGAACTTTTCTCTAAACAATGTTCCAGTTTCCCGCTCCGTGTGAGCCTCATTCTCGCATGGTCACATGCATGGTGCACCGCTTACACGACGTAAAGGCACTGGGCTTCCAGTTGGCACTGAACAATCATGTTTGCCCTTAAAGAATTTGACGCTTTTAAAGTAGCATCCATTGGCTCTTCTGGTTTAAGCACATGAGAAAAAATGTTTTACCAGAGAAAAATATTAACCGCATCAGATGGTGATAGCATGCCCGACGGTGGATGTCGTCTCCTGGAGCATTATAATTTTTAGGCAAACTTTCAGTTAGATTTAGAAAAAGGTTTTTTGTCATTTGTAATGAGTTCAAGGCAAATTCTGTCTTAAAATGGAAGTTTGTCTAAGATATTAATTTTGACATTGGAAGATTTTTGTGGCAACACCTCAAATGTCAACTTGGAAACTTTTTCTCTGGTGTGTTCTAGTGGTCAACGTTTATGTTTTTTTATGGCTGTTGCCAATACCAGTTTCTAGTAAGCATGAAAACCAATGACTGATATATGGTATATACACACACACATTCGGTCTATTACAGTAATACAATTTAATGACAACAGATGAGATTTACTAAAAAAATTATGAAACAGCGTTAATACTTATTTTAAACAATATTTCCTCAAAATTTACAAATGATCGTTACATTTATATAGCACTTTTCTGACACTACACTCAAATTGCTTTACACAGTGAACAGGGGACTCAACCACCGCCAGTGTGCAGCATCCATCTGGATTGTGCGAATGCAGTCATAGTGCGCCAGTACATTCACCACACACCAGCTATTGGTGGAGAGGAGAGAGTAGAATTATTGAGCCAAATAAATGGATGGGGATTATTAGGAGACCATGATTAATAAGGACGAATGGGAGGAATTTGGCCAGGACAGTGTATTTTTACAGTATAGTGTCCCCATCACTATACTGGGGCATTAGGACCCACACAAACCTCAGGGCGAGCAACTGTACTTGAGCAACAGGGTGATATGGCTGATAATCATAACAACTTAAAAATAAATTGTTCATGTCCAAGTCTTTCAATTTGTAGATTTGGAAAATGATCACACTGTGAATTCGGTGACAGGAGATTGAAAGTTCTGCTGCTGAAATTGTCTTTGCATACTGATTTTTGAACCACTGACCCAAGTGGCCAAAGCTGGAAGTATTGTTGAGGTGAAATATCCACAGGGTAGCTCCATAAGCAATTAACTCTACTCCCTAACTTAAACCCCAACCCTAAAATTTAGTGCCAGTGAAGTAAATGTTTTCGTTTTCAGACAAATGCTTTGTCCGAATCGCACTCACCATTGTTTATATTAACACAATTATTTTCAGGTTTCCATGGAAACAGAACACGAATCTGTGAAAGGTGCACATACTTGAAATTATGTCTAATGTGGGATGACACTTGAGAATAATTCAGGAGATGGGTTATGGCATTTGTCAGTTATGTGCAGATTTCAGGGTACATGTCGAACATGTCGAACAGCAGACACTGTTGTTTGATACTAAATATTCATCCTGTCTTATGTATCAGTCTATCACTAGTGTGTGCTTATAGATTGAGCATTTATTGTGTTCAAAATTCTGCATCTTACCACAGATTGCAATAAAAACTTTGAATGTTGCTTTCTCTTTGTTATATTTCTAGCACTACAGGTGATGTGACAGAAGACATCCTTCACTGACAGACTACAGGAAGCTGGAGATGAGGATTGTTGGATTGTGGAGGACTGGGCAATACTGTCCACTACTGATTATTCTGCTCCAGTCGCTCTTGCCTATAAGGTCAAGTAATGCTGGAAGCCAGAATATTGCACGACTACAGCTTTCTCATACAGGTCAGAACTCACATAAACTATGTTTTACATGCAGCCTACAGTTACTAATCTACATGATAGCTCAATCTGAATAAAATTTCAATTTAATTTGAAATAGGTGGTTCAAATTCTAAATAATGAAAAAAGAAAAAGAAATTTGGATTGAAGCTAATTTTATTTACACATACTGACAATCAAGAGCTGTTTTCTGTGCATGTATATGAGTTCCCCTTCTGTCACTCACTCGACGTTGTGTCGATGTAGTGACACTAGGGTTCTCTCTTGAGAGTCTTGGTTGTCTCTGATCTTGAGAAAAGGCCAATGAAAAATTGAATGTTGAAAAAGCAGAATTTGCATGTCCCTCCCCCTGCCATACGGGTACAAAGGAGGGCGTAATAAGGCTCTTCATTCAGATTTTTCTTCGAAGCTGAGCGGTTGTGTGTTCAGCAAGCTGACGTTATCACTACTGTTTCACTCACCTCTGCAGAGCTTTGCTGTTGGATCTTACTGTGTGTTACCAGCGGATTGTCTCTTCTCTGCACACCAGTGCAGTCTACGCTTCGCTTCGACAGCGTTTCTAAAAGAGCAAATGACCTCAACTTTCTCATGGTAGACCTGAAGGATGTATACTTTCACGTCTCAATTTTGCTCTACACAGACCCGTCCTACAGCTCGCATCAGACGGCCTGACATACTAGTCCCTGTCCCCTCGCACCTTCACAAAGGTCGCAGAGGCAGCCCTTGCCCCGCTAAGGGAAGCATCCACTTACTCAATTACCTTGATGACTGGCTGATTGTAGCTCAGTCTCGAGAGTCACTGTGTGCCCACAGGGACCAGGTGCACCTCAGCCGCCTAGGGCTTCAGGTCAACTAGGCTGATTGTAGTTCACTCTTGAGAGTCACTGTGTGCCAATAGGGACCAGGTGCAAACCTCAGCCACCTAGGGCTTCAGTTCAACTAGGCTGATTGTAGCTCACTCTTCAGAGTCACTGTGTGCCCATAGGGACCAGGTGCACCTCAGCCGCCTAGGGCTTCAGGTCAACTAGGCTGAATGTAGCTCACTCTTGAGAGTCACTGTGTGCCCATAGGGACCAGGTGCACCTCAGCCGCCTAAGGCTTCAGGTCAGCTAGGAAAAGAGCAAGCTCTTCCCAGTTCAGAGCATCTCTTTTCTCAGAATGGAGTTTGACTCAGTCTCAATGACAGCGTGCCTCAAAACGAACTGCCTAAGTTTATTCAGACAAGGCACAGTGGTTCCACTGTGGCAGTTCCAGAGGCTCCTGGGGCATATGGCATCCTCAGCCGTAGCTGTGCAGCTCGGGTTGATGCATATGAGACCGCTTCAGCACTGGCTTCAGACTCGAATCCTGAAATGAGCATGGTGCCACTGTGTAACCATCACCCTTCTCTGCTATCACCTATTCAGACCCTGGACAGGCCTCTGTTCTCTGCGGATGGGAGTCCCCCTACAGCAGGTGTCCAGACGCATTGTTGTCACCACAGACGCCTCGAATCTGGACTGGGGCGACATGTGCAATGGCCACGCAGCCGCGGCTGGGCTGGCACATCTACTGCCTAGAGTTGCTGACTGTACTTCTTGTCCTGCAGAGGTTTCTCCAACTCTTTCAGGACAAGCACGTCTTAATTTGTTCAGTCAGCTCTCTGACTGTAGCATATATAACTCGCCAAGGTGACTTTCGCTCTCATTGCAAGTCGCAACTCGCCCGCCATCTCCTCCTCTGGAGTCAGCAGCGGCTGAGGTCACTGCGCGCCACTCACAGTCTCAATATGACAGTGGACAAGCTGTCACAATAGGCCATGCTCAGTGGAGAGTGGAGACTCCATCCAGGCGGTCCAGCTGATTCAGAATAGGAGACCTATTCGCCTCTCGGGAATCATCCCGCTGCCTGCTCTGATGCTCCCTGACGGAAGCCCCCATCGTGATAGATGCGCTGGCACACAGCTGATCCCGTGGGATGCGTGAGTATGCTTTTCCCCAGTGAGCCTATTTTACATGCCCTGTGCAAGGCCAGGGAGGGCGAGGAACAAGTTACTTTTGTAGCCCTTTGTTGGCCCACTCAGACTTAGTGCTCGGATCTCACGCTCCGCACGACAGCAACTCCCTGGCGAATTCCCCTGAAGAAGGACATTCTTCCTCAGGGAAAAGGCACCCTCTGGCATCCTCGCCCAGACCTCTGGAACCTCCATGTCTGGCCCCTGGATGGGACGCGGAAGATCAAGGTAGCCTACCACCAGCTGTTGTAGACATGATCACCCAAGCCAGAGCTCCAAAAAAGTCAATCTGAAGACCCACAGAGGTGTTCAGTCGGGTCAGTGCTCTCATTCCTGCAGGAGAGTCTCCCTCCACCTTGAAGATTTATTTAGCCACTATATCGGCTCACCACGATGCAGTGGATGGTAAGTCCTTAGGGAAGCATGACCTGATCATCAGGTTCCTTAGAGGCGCCCGTAGGTTGAATACTCCCAGGCCATGCCTGTTCCCCTCATGGGAACTCTCCGTGGTCCTTGCAGGCCTTCAGAGAGCTCCCTTTGAGCCGCTAGAGTCAGTTGATCTAAAAGCCCTCTCCCTGAAGACGGCCCTCCTGATAGCATTCGCTTCCATCAAGAGGGTTGGGGACCTGCAAGCATTCTCTGTCAGCGACACTTGCCTAGAGTTCAGTCCAGCAGATGCTCATTTCATCCTAAGACCCCGACCGGGCTACGTGCCCAAGGTTCCTACGACCCCTTTCAGGGACCAGGTAGTGAACCTGCAACTGCTGCCCCGGGAGGAGGCAGACCCAGCCTTATCGTTGCTGTGTCCGGTGCGTGCTTTGTGCACCTATTTGGATCGCACACGGAGCTTTAGACGTTCCGAGCAGCTCTTTGTTTGCTTTGGCGGACAACAGAAAGAGAATGCTGTCTCCAAACAGAGGCTTGCCCACTGGGTCATTGACGCCATTGCATTGGCCTATCAGACCCAGGCCGAACCCGCCCCCTTGCGGGTTCAAGCACACTCTACAAGGAGTGTGGCATCCTCGTGGGCACTGGCCAACAGTACCTCTCTAGCAGACATCTGCAGAGCGGCACCCAATACCATTGCGAGATTCTATAATCTCCGGGTTGAGTCGGTCTCGTCCCGTGTTTTGTCAGGTCTGAGCACGCAGAACTCGGTAATACGGAACAGCTGACCAGTTGTACCACTTGCGCGTAGCGCCTTTCCCCTCTTCTGAGGCGAACACGTGCGCGCTTACTCCCGCTCTTAAATTCGGCGGAGGAATTCCCAACCAGACCCACTACGAGTACTAAGTCACTGCACAACTTCTATGTGTGTGTTGTAAGTCCATGTAACATTTTTGCCACATGTTGACCTCCCAAGCCTGGGCAGGATGTGGTCTCCGCAGCGTCTTTTCCCCCTGAAAGAAAAGGATTGGAAAAGAACACCTTCCCCGATGCATGTAATAGCATTAGATGGCCCCAGCCGCATCAAACGCTCTATGGAGAGAAAATATAGAGAGAGAAAAGGCCGCGGCTGGCGCGGCCTGCTCCCATGCTTGTCACATCACTTGTTCCCCCCTCAGGGATGCTGGGATCCTAAAATGTATATGATGTCTTATGGGGCATTGGGGAAGGTTACATGCAGCCTGATGTGGTCTGCTGCTTCGGCACGCAACAGCTGGCTTGCACCTGCATCAGCAGTTCACGTAACACGGTTCAGTGTTGTGGCATTATTGGATAGGGACCCTTAGTGTCACTACATCGACACAACTTTGAGTGAGTGACAGAAGGGAAATGTCTAGGGAACTGTTGTAACCCCCATTCCCTGATGGCGGGAACGAGACGTTGTGTCCCTCTTGCCACAACACTGTACCAACCGCTGTAATGGCCAAACCTTATTCTCGGTTCCTCAGTGCAAAACCTGAATGAACAGCCATATTGCGCCCTCCTTTGTACCCCTATGTCCGGGGGAGGGATGTGCAATTTCTGTTTGCCAATATTTCATTGGTCTTTTCTCAAGTTCAGAGGTAACTGAGGCTCTCAAGAGAGACCCCTAGTGTCACTACATCGACACAATGTCTCGTTCCCTCCATCAGGGAACAGGTTACAACAGTAACATAGACGTTTAGAATTTACAGTATTTGTCCATGAGAGAAGCTTGTTCATATGTTCAGGCGAGAACTTGCACTCTGTTTGCTTTCAAATCAGTCACTGTGTACAAGCTTCTCTCAAGCACTCATGAATGCTCAAAGAAGAGCTATGGGGAAAGTCAAGATTTTAACTTAAAATAACTTAACCTAAACCTAAGAACTATTCCTTTATAAAACTTTCTAACCCCTTATCCATTTAAACACACTTTAAACTGAGTGATTTCCAAGCGTGTACTGAATACGTTCTTAAACTGAGGACAATGCACATTTGGAGACATGTAGTCATAGATGTTTTAGCATTATGTAACTTTTCTTGGTCTTTTTTCTTCATTACAGATTTCTTTGTTACATTATCATTGATCTTTGACAGCTTGATTTCAAATGTATTTTCTGCTGTTTAATGATGAAGTCTTGTCTGCAACAGTAGTTATGTTCTCTAAGCCTCTTTTCTGAAGCAGTCTTTAATGAAGTGATGCTATTAGCTATAATGCAGGCTGCCTTTCCTTATTTCCATTGACCCGAGGGGACATCAGCAGGGTCAGTCTGATTTATTTTGACACAATACAGCAGGGGAACAGTGCCATTAACCTCTGCTTCCTGTAAATGTACCAAGTTAATTAGCCTTTTTAATTTTATAGCTTTTACATTTTTTATCAAATGTGGACATAATGACATACTTTAGTATTATATTATACTGTCCTTTGTTTAATAAATTAAAATCTTAGAATTAAGATATTTATGTTATTTTGTATAGCAGTGTGCATATATACGCATGAAGTGATTTGTTGGGAAAGATGTGAAGCAGAGCATTTGCAAAAAAGATGGCAACATCCATTTAACATCATCGTAAATAATTATGTTCATTTTTAACAATAATAAGTATAAGTCATTATTCAGGCACGCAATAAAGTTATATACATATATAAATATTGTCAAATTAAATATACAGTATATATATATATATATATATATATATATATATATATATATATATACACATGATCTTTTTGTCAAGAGTCGCATCAGTGTACCGGAGCAAAAGCAAGGGGTTTCACGCTGGCAGTTTAGTCCGAAACAGAGCACGGTTCACATGAAAATCTTTTAATGTGAAAACCGTTTTGCAGACCGCAGTACAGAACACGAAAATGACATTCCTGTGTGTTTTTGCCTATTTAAGCATTATGACATCTTCAGTTGCACAAAAACAAACACACGTTTCTCATTTATCCTAAAAGCATTTTTTTCATTTGAGCTATCTTGCATTGGGACCTAACGCTCCTCCACAGCGTTAAAGTCTGCTGTTTTAATCTTAATTAAGTTAAGGTCAATGTTACTGTCCAAATATGACATTTTTATTTCCTTTTTCTGTTTTTTTTCAAACATTCTTTTCCCTCTGAGTCATTTATGTTTATGAAGGCTAAAAAAGTTCTCAGAGTTTGACACATTATATTATTTAACAGTATTTAACAGTTTCAATAAATGTTTATTTTCTAGTAACCCACATAGCTTGTCATTTGTCATAAATTTTAGTTAAGATATGCTGTGGCAAATTTTGACATGGATTTTTCTTATTTGGCATGTGTACATAGATGTTTTAGGAAAAGTATGGTCATGAAAATTCGCCTCAGAGTCATGGAAAATGATTGATAAAAATGTGTATGAACCATTGCTGTCTTCAAGTTCTCTTGGAAAACCCATCTTAGTGTACTGGCAGAGTTTTTGTAGTCTTTGAGTTTTCTATGTATGGTGGCGGCGTCGGATAATATGTTGTAAATATGCTTCCCATTATCTCCCTGGCTGTTAATAGAAAGCTCCAATCTTATGCATCATCTCTGTTATGCCATCTGTTTATGAGTGGAGGGCTTCAGACTCAAAACCCAGACGTTATTCATTACATTCCTCATACAAGAGGAGTGACTTGTTTTGCTTGCCAGTATCTCAGAGTCTAAATTGAAATCCAAATTTAAGAAGACAGGAAATATGAACAATGTACACAAAGGGACATTTGAAATGGCTTGATATGGTGGTTTCAAAAGAAGTGAGTCAAGGCTTCTAGCTTTTAAGGGACATGATGGTTCAGGTTTGCAAGTGTAATGATTGTTTGGAGATTTGGAGAGAAGATTGTATAATTGGTCTACCTACAATGCATGTTTTTGTGAAAAGCAGGCATCATGTACTTTCAACTTTTCAACTAAATTACATTATTTTTTAATTGGGTCAACTTCCTGGCTTGTTGCTGTAAAATGCTGAAATGACAGACAAGCAAACAATTGAAATTATAATGAACGATGTCTTATTAACATCTTATTAACACATATTTTTAGAGAAAATTTATATAAACATTAAATCTGTCAAAATTAACATGTTAAAAGTATGCAATTCATTTCACATTGTTGACACATTATTTATTTTTTCCACGATCAACACATTTACCAATTTGACATTAGATTCTGACATTTCATGTCTCACAGCTCCCTGTGAGTTTCATTCAGCTCTTTGTGAGTTCTGGACACTGGTTGGAGTAGGGCAGAACCTTTGCGGTTTGTCCACAGACATTATTATTCTGACATACACACCACAAACACACACAACGTACATTGCAATGAATAACCAACCTATGTGGACTAGTTCTTTCAATTTGTTTAGAGTGGTGGTGGTGTAGTGGTCTAAAGCACATAACTGCTAATCAGAAGGTCGCTGGTTCGATCCCCATAGCCACCACCATTGTGTCCTTGAGCAAGGCACTTAACTCCAGGTTGCTCTGGGGAGATTGTCCCTTTAATAAGGGCTCTGTAAATCACTTTGGATAAAAGCGTCTGTCAAATGCATAAATGGAAATGTTTACCTCTCATTAGACTTTGGGAAACATTTAATGTTACTTGAATTGGTGCTCTTTTAGTGCATTTCTATCTTTATACTGTGAAAGGCTTTATTTTTTAAATGTTGATAAAGCATTATTGTTACATATTTTTTTCTTGCTTAAGAAGGAACTGAAAGCATTTTGACTGGAAAATAAGTATATATACAGTAGAGTCAAATTTCAGCTCTCTCAAATCTACGATTATCTATGAAAAACTATGTGATTAATCACTAGTAAAAATTTTATCGACTGACATCACTAATAAATGTAGATCTTAAACCCCATAACAAAAAAAACCAAAATATTTGGAATGTTTTTAAAGAGAAAGGTAATATGTTTAAATATAAATATACATTGTAAATCTTTGACCCCATAACATGCAACCCCAAAACATGAATGTAACTTAGTTGAAACAAAACATGCTTTAAAAAAGAAATGTCAAAATATTTTAATATAAAATATTAACCTCCAACCCCATACTATGCAACCCCATAACATTTTGAATGTAACAGTGTTGACACACAACGTTTTGAAAGAGAAATATCATGAGTTATCAATATAAATATGCTATATATCTTCAACCCCCAAATAATTTACAGACATTTGTTTCTTCAACTCCATAACATGCAACCCAAAACATTTGGAATGTAACTGGGTTGTCACAAAACATATTTTGAAATAAGGGTAATGTTTATTAATATAAATATATATCTTAAACCCATGAAATGCTACCCCAAAATATTTTGAATGTAACAGGGTTGGCACAAAAGATCTAATCTCAGTAGACGAGCAGTGCTCCAAGGTGTGCTGATATTTAGTATAACAGCACTGAGTCAATTCAGCATTTATATCACTCTGCATGTCTGTTCGCAGCTGTCAATGCTCTGTGGCATGCAATGACTGGATGCATATCCAGCATATATTCAAAACTTACAGTGATGTGGTTGAAATAAGCACTGTAGGGTTATGCTTGTAGTTACGATAAATAGCTATTTGTACTTTGCAAATCCATGACCACATATTTAGGATTGAAAGTTTGTTGAAACCTATGAGTTGGGCCAAATATTATTTAATTTGCTGACACTACATTGCTGCCTCTCCTCTGCTGTCATGTTCTTTAACCTATTCAGTTAAAATAAATGACTGGATTCGAATTGAATAAACTTCCTCAGTGCTGCTTGTTTAACCTCTGATGCTGAATTTCTGATAGCAGACAGACATACAGTCGATATTCCTTTGACCTCTGACTTTCTCCACTGGTGTTTACCAGTGGAACTCCCTCTAATTTGGGGGATTTTCATTTCTTTCTGACAAATGGGTGGATTGAAACCAAAAGCAACATTCCGGGCATTTGAGAGTGACTAAATGTTACAGTTTCTCGATGACAGGAAGGATTTTTTTCTTCACACCCACTGGTCCTCATTTTGACAGCTGCACTTCATAGCACTTTTGCTGGGAAGATAATAGACTTTGAGACGAGTCTCTCAGACATTATCAAAACACTAGACACTCAGTGCAGATTCACTCACATAAACTTGGGAAACTCAGAGTCATTTTTCAAATGAATGTTTCATTGGTGAGACGGATACCTGCTATATTGCCGTGATTGGCTGTCTTGTTACACAACTTCAAAATAAAGTAATCAAAACCTTATCTTTAGAAGACTTTTGAAAAGTCAGGTGTGATTTCTGTGCCATTAGTGGCATCAAACAAAATACTAATACCAAAATAAATACCATTAAATAAAGTGGGCTTTTTTTCTCATAAGCCCTCAGAGATTAAGGCTCAGCAGAACAGTAAAACATTTTTATTATGGTCTCTGTTCATGGCAAAAATGCAGCCCTTTCGGCATTTGGAATGTGACCTTTGGGATCTAATTCCTGAATGCTGCGTCACGGTGATGACCCCTGACTATGTAACCCCTTTGTATCCATGGGAACAAGGTGGAGAAGATAAGCACAGCAGATGACTTGGGTTCCTGAGCTCTGGTGAGGGTTAATTAAGTCATCAGGGCATTTAAACAGAACAGAGCCCAGAAGAAGAATGCTGCTAATTAGAGGAAGGAAAATATGAAGACACTGAATCTGATTAAATTAATTCAGGACTCTATCTGAGTATTCAGAGAGCAGATTTAAGGATTAAAGTATTAGTTCACTCAAAAATAAAAAAAATCTGTCATCATTTACGTAGCCCTCAGATCTCATTTGTGCAGTCACAGATTCAAATCTGGCAAATTCAAGATGTGTATATTTGTTATTACTTCATATCAACCCTAGAGCAACACTGATTTCGAAAAGTTGTCTCCTTGAAGCTTCCTGACCTTATTCTTCAAAAACAAGATATAATGTCTTCCCAAAGCCTAAGCATTATTATCATTTTCATAATTGTCCTTTCAAACTGTATCACAGCAAACTTGTGGCAATTTTACATAGCAGTTTCAAAGCAATCTTGCAGTAATTAGTGATAAATACCAAAGCTCTTTCACCTCATCCTCAGCAGATAAGACTTTCAAGGCAGTGGTAAAAGCAGCAGGAGCTTGGGTTTGGGTGGGATCATTGGCATGATCTGGGTTGCCTCACTTGACTGAGCTATCTCTCACACACTGCACTTATGCAGTGTGAGTTTGCACTGAAGCAATTAAACACGCTCCCCATGGTCCCTCAGGGAGATGACGCCTTACAGAACGTTCCAGAAAGTAATGAAGAAAACAGTTTTGAGGTTCAAGGGTCCCGCAGTTGAGGCCTCTCATCAGCACTGTATGGCTGTAGAATTGTGCTACCCCCCCAAGAGAGAGGCATTTAGTTTAAACTCGTCCCACATAGACAGTATCGCAAAAATTCATGGGTTACAACCACAGAGACCCCCGATGTGATCCAATGAAGTCTTCATAGGAACATTTATCTTAGTGTTGGTTTTTCTCTAGGGTCCTTCAGCAGATTATTAGCTGGGTTTACAAGGTTTCTTGTGGATATGGCATAGAAAATTCGGGATGGAAACACCAAGATACAAATAAAATAACAAACTTTTTTTTTTAATAATACATTTCCATAAACTGCATTGGAAACACATTTACCGAATATATTCCAATAGAACCTATAAACGGATATAGCTGCCCAACAAAAACATCTTTGTGACTTTGCCTCGAGCCATGTGAATACATAATTGGCTCAGAGAATATCATCAGTATTATCGCTCTTTTTGCGTGAACCTTCCCTTTAAAAAAATGCAAGGTCTTGAGATTATTGTAGAAACTGATGTTCTTTCTCAGTGCTAGCTGATTACGGCTGACACCGAGTTTGTGAAAGTTCACTGATCTGAAGTTTGGCAGTGACAGCAAATTTAAGGAAGTACAACAACCCCATAATCTTTGCTGCAAAGTCCAGAAAATCCTCCAAAACAAACACTAGAGGACACATATGAGAAATGAAGGGTACGTCTAAATCCACCTTGGAAAATGAATGGCCGCTGGTCGGATGTTTTACAGAGCGTGCTGCGATAGTGCAGTGGTTTATGAGGCATGAGACAGGGACACAAGCCAAGAGGATGTCCTCAAATTCATCAGTGGACTGTTAATCATTAAGATGTCATTACGAGCCTTAATGACCAGAGCGACGATGCGTCATTGCAAATCACCCAGAAATTGCAGTTATGATGTCTACCCCAAGGCAAAACTTTGAGGAACTGTTTCCTCAAATCCTCCAGGAGTTGAACTTGGTATTGACTTTATATTAGATGGGATGTGTGTTTATTGTATAGCGTTGAAGTTGGCTGCTTTATAGTTAGAACAATGCATTCCAAAACTTCTTAATAGATACTGTAGACTTGGCTGCTATTTTTATGATATTATCATGTAAGAGCTTGTATTGGATTACCCCTTGAAGGAAGCCATTCTTACAAAGTATGCAGTGTTCTGTATTTGGTATGTTTTTTTCTCATGATGTGTTGTGTTGCTTTTTTGTGTTACATTTTTTCCATTTGTGTATCTTTTTTATTCATGTGCATGTTGTTATTTTTTTCCTTGTGCGTGTTGTGCTTTTGTTCTCATGTTCATTGCTTTTTTGTGTAAGTTGCCTTTTTTCCATATTTGTTGCCTTAATTACTATTTTAATGTGTATTGTTTTTTTGTGTGCGTTGCATTTTTACCTTGTGTGTTGAGTTTTTCTCATTTGTATGTTGCATCTTTTTCCTTGTGTATTGCTTTTGTTTTGTGGCAGATTCTATTTGAATAAATAATGGGATATGCTATTTACAGCCCATTGCAAATAGAGGCAGATGTTATTTGCACCCCAACATCGGTGCAAATAATGTTACATACTAATTGCACCCTCAACAGTTTTGTGTTTTTCCTTGTGTGTGTGTTAATCCTTTTTCTCATGTTTGTGTTATGGAAGCCACATTTAAATGTGTCTTTTTATTTGTCCATTTAGTTTTTAATTTATCCACCAGTTTTAATTTTCAAATTAATAGATTGATAATTTATTCCTTCATTTTTTATTTAATTGGCACTCCTGGGCTTCAGCAGGCATGGGTTGACAAATGGAAAAAGAAAAGGAAAGGTCAACCAATAAAGAAAAGCAACTGGCAAATGGATGAAGAAAATCAATTGCCAAATGCTTTTTGAACAACAATTTAAAAGCGTTTAAAAATGGCTTATTAATGTGCTGTTTTATTGCTAAATAAAAGTACATTTAAAAACATGAATTCAATAAATACATTTAAATGTGTCTATTTATTTGTCCATTTATAAATTGGCTTATTTATTCAAATTTTTAATTTTCAAATAAATAGATTGATAATTTATTCCTTCATTCTTTTATAAATGGCACTCCTGGGCTTCCATAGTGTGAATGATTTTTTTGTGTATGTTGTTGTTTTTTTCATGTGTGTGTTGTGTTTTTTTCTCATGTATTGAATTTTTATGTTTGTCTGGCTTTTTCCTTGTGTTGTGTTTTTGTTTTCTCATGTGTATTTGTGTTTTCTTTGTGTATGATGCATTTTTTTTCCTTATGTGTTGCATTTTGTTTTTCTACGTTTTTTTTCCTTATTTTTTCTTGTGTGTTGCCCGATCTGTCGTGATAGACAGACAGACAGAATAATAGATACTTATCATACTTGCAGTATACACACACAATTGTGCATTTGTACAGAAGCAGATTTATCTTTGAGTTTATCACTGGGATATTTGTGTTGTAAATCACAATGTTTTACATGTGGAGGAAGTCTGAAAAGTGAGCTAGTGAAACTAGGCAGGGGTTCTGTCTTTATAAACGGTTAATGGCTTGAAACATTGGCTTGGCCTGTTTGACATACACACACACACACACACACACACGCACACACCCACACCCACACACACACACATAAAGTGGTGTTTAGTCACGTACACACTTTACAGATCAAAGCTGCATTCTGCTTTCCTAATGTCTAAAAAGTGCATCAGTGAGACTTTACACAGAAATAGATTTTAGAATGAACCTGTAAAAAAGAAGGGACCAAGGCAATTGCAGAGGTGGACCTTTAACTTAATACTGAACATCTGGTCTACACCAATTATGCTTATTACACTGACAATGCATACAGTCATGTAAACACCTTAAAACACCTTTTCTTTAAAAAACGCAAAAATGGAGGTTACAGTGAGGCACATACATTGGAATTGAATGTGGCCAATTTTTGAACGTTAAAATAATAATTGTTTCAAAAGTATAGCCACAAGACATAAAGGATATCAGTGTAAAAAGGATTTGCGTGTGATAAAATCACTTACTAACCTTTTCTGTGTAAAGTTATAGCCAATTTTATAACTTTGTTACCATGACGATGTAGTCAACAACCCTAAAACCCTAAAATCCTAAAATGACTGTAAAAATGACAATTTAAACAAATTTACAGCACGAATAATGCACAAGTTTGTACTTTTATAAAATTATAAGCTTCACATTTCTGTCTTTAAACCATCCAAAAATTGGCACCATTCACTTACATTGTTCTCATTCACTTCCATTGTAAGTGCCTCACTTTAACCTTGATTTATGTGTTTTTTAAAGAAAAGGAAGGACGAGTCTAAATTTATTTTTGTGGTAGTCAACATTATGACACTGTCGATTGAGTTTAACTTGAATTGAACCTGGAATATTCCTTTGTTTTGACATCAAAAGCCAAAATTAACCGTATTACCTCAAACCTCATGTAAATGTGGTTCCCCTTCTGTCACTCTCTCGACGTTGTGTCGAAGGAAGTGACACAAGGGGTCTTCTCGGACGCCGAATCGTACCTCTGAACCTGAGAAAAGGCCAATGTCAAGTTGGCAGACAGAATTTGCATGCCCCACCCCGGACATACGGGTATACAGGGAAACGGGGCAGCGAATGCCAGTCAGAATTTTTCTCACTCCTGTTTCACTCACCTCTACCAGCAAGAAGCGTGGCTGTTGGATCCGCACGGCAAATTTCCTGCTGGCGTTTCTCTCTCTGCACGCTGTGCAGTTCATGCCCTTGGGCACTTCGACAGCGCTTCTTCCTGTTTAAAAGAGTGTTCTCCTCCTAAAAGAGCTATTTTTTCTCTTTTTGTGAGTTTCCCACACACAAAAAGAGCAATACACAGCAGCGCTGAACGTCCTTTTCAGGACGCGTCTTTTTCAAGATGCCTTTCTGCCCCTGTGTTGTTCCTGTATGCCGTCGATTTCTCTCCAAGAACGACGGCCACAGACGCTGCCAAGTGTGCCTGGGTAGCGATCACACTGAGGTAGCGTTCGTGGATGGTTCATGTTCTCATTGCGAGACATGACCATGGCAACGTTGTGGTCGCGGCTCTGCTTTCTGAAGGTGAACACCACTTCAGCCGCCCCCCGCGTCACTCCTTCTTCCCATGGGATTGAGGACGACCCGGCTGGCGATGAAGGCGATATGGGGATAATGACAGGCTCGGTTTCACCGGGTAAATCCCCACAAACCACCCGCCCCCCAACACGCTTGTGTGCTTCCGTCTGGGTTCGGGATGATTGCGACTAGCCACATGGCCAGCCGGCATTCTCCCTCGAGCCGTTAGGCTGGAACTACCACCACACCGCCACGTCTGGCTTCACAACCCTCGTGGTGTATTTGAAACACATTACCTCCCCCTGGACTGGGCAGGGTGTGGCCTCTGCAGGGTCTTCCCCTCCTGAAAAAATAGGAAATTTTGCGGGCCGGACAGCTACCTTACCTCCAGTCTCGCCAAAGCGCCTGGCACACCGGTGCTGACGAGTTCTGAAGACGCCTCCTGGGCTTGCTCCCATGCTAGCATGTAACACCTTTTTGCTAAGGTGAGTATGCGAAACTCTTTGAGGGGGTGTTGGGGAGGGCTACGTGCACTCGGTACAGGTGCCGCTAACACGTAATAGCCTGCTTTGCACCTGTTCCGACAGTCACGTAACACGATCAGTGCGTGGCGTTTTCATATCGACCCCTTGTGTCACTTCCTTCGACACAACGTCGAGAGAGTGACAGAAGGGGAACGTCATGGTTACTGTTGTAACCTCTGTTCCCCGTTGTGTCCCTCCTGCCACAGCACTAGACCTAGCACTGTAAATGGCCATGCTTCACCTTTCGGCTCCTCAGTGCAAAATCCTGACTGGCATTCGCTTCCCCGCTTCCCTTTATACCCGTATGTCCGGGGCGGGGCATGCAAATTCTGTCTGCCAACTTGACATTGGCCTTTTATCAGGTTCAGAGGTACGATTCGGCATTCAAGAAACGTTCGGCCCTTGTGTCACTTCCTACGACACAACATCTCGTTCCCTCCCTCAGGGGAACAGAGGTTACAACAGTAACCATGAAGTTTTCTTGCATTGTTTGTTTTTGTCAACAAACTGATTTTTGGTAATTATCAGGGTATTGGTGGGCATGTAAACACGCTCATTGTCACTTTGGTTACAACCGTTATTCTGTTGAGGGAATAGCTTAACTTTGGTTATTATTTCATACAGACAATGAGTGCCTTTACATGCACGTTCTTACACTGAGTTTGCGTAATAAGTCGACAACGTGTGTGGTAATGCAAGTGCATTAAATGCCGTTCTTATACCAGTGTATTGGTGTGCATGTAAATGGTTCAGTATTTTAGACAATCCAGTAAGTTGATGTGTCCAGTCACTACCTTGGTGCTTCATTCACTCAGTTTATCAGCCTCTCTCATGAATTCACTTTAGTATAAAGTTCCACTTTCAGATTAATGTATTCTACCGCAATTGGAGAACTGTAATATGATGCCGCATTTTCAGCTTTCTAGACCATAAGAGATGTTAAGAACACCAGAATGGAGCTCTTTTGCTGTTTTTTAAGTTGTGTGGTCAATTCAAAACATGATCCGCTGGTGTACAGTTTGAAAAACATCCATTATTTGGCATTTGAATGAAAACTGAAAGCTGATAAATGAAAGCCTTCATTTTTGCTATTCACTCTTTTCCTCTGGTTCTGCTAATGTGGGTGACCCAGAACACAACGGGCAACCGCAGCTTTTGGGTAATTAGAGTGACTGATTCCCAATGACCCAAGGAAAAAAGTCAGTTTAAATGGAGTCGGTCTATGTCTTCCATCACACAAAAAAGCCTTTCTAGACAGCATGAAAAAGACAAATGGTAGAGGACAGGAAAATTGATGAATATGGTGGATGAACGAGGTGGTATATCAATGTTTACATCCAATCTTAGCCTCAGAGCAAGTCTCTTCTGGTGTGAGTTTCATGAATCACAGAGAGTAGGAAATGACAGTATAATTTGCAAATGCAACTGTGTATATTCCTCTAACTGACAGGCTTTCTTATGTTTAGAAAGGAAATATTGCCCTTCAGTGAGGTTTCGAGTGAAGGTTTTTATTAGAGACACCATGAAATTGGGGTCTTTAACAAAATTGGAGTTTTGTGGCTTTAAGTTCATGTCTATTAGCTCTGAGGCTATCTATGTGCTAGTGTATTCCTAAAAGTTGGCATAACTAACTTTTAGCAGATGTAGACACATTTATACAAGTGTATAGTCTTTCTCTTCTGGGAAAAGGACAAAAAATATACTGGCCCATTTTTTATCCATTTAAAAAGAATTTAAAAGTTTAATAATAATTTGTGGGCACTTCCATCATAATTACTGTCTCTTCAATTTCTGTTTCTATCAGGAGAATTATTTTCTATAGTTCTTGAGAATCTCATAACTTTTTATAACTGTAGTCTGTAAGTGCTGGTCTGCTGCCTTTTGTCTTGCCAATTATGTTTTATTGCAAATATTTTTGGCAAATCAACTCCTTTTCAGTCCAGATTTTATTTTTATTTTACTTTTGGTCTTTTCTAGCCTTTTATTGCAGGACAGTAGAAACAGGAATGGAATCGGGATGCGACACAGGCCAGATTTGAACATAGATCTTCATTATGCAACAGCTGTAATGTGTTGAAAGCAAGTTCAAACAAGTGCCGGTACTAAGTTGGGATCTTTGATGAGGAGAGGGGTCGTTTGGGATTTTGAATGTTAAAATAGGGGTCCCCTGGAAAACAAGGTTGGGAACCACTGGACTAGATGGATGTCTTTAATGGTTACGATGCATTTCCGGTGATGTGCAGCGCATTCTAAGAGAGATACTAGCGCAACTTTTAAAAATGCCATTGGGAGAACTGATTGAGTGAAACACATTTCATTCTGTGTGGGAAGAAATATCTCACATATGAAAATGTGAGATGTGAAGACCAGCATCTCTGTTTTGGCCTGTTGGCAGTTGAAGGGATTGTGGATTGTATGTGTTTTAGCTCAATTCAGCGTGGATTGCATGTGAACCACTCACAATATGATTCAAGCTTTGCAAAGGAACTGTTATTGAAAGATGCGGTTGAAAGTTATAGGGCACAATTTGTCAACTAATGCAAATCATTTTGAGATAGCAAGATGTTTTTTTGAGTAACAAATTAAGATTGTGATTGGATGAGTCAATGTGAGCCCACTTTTGGGGGGGGGGGGGATCTTTCACTTATTAGACAGTTATTGAAAAATGTTTGATTTAATGACCTTAAACAATACTGAAAATTATAAATAAGTATTTTGTCTCAAAAGAAATGTGTTAATTTCAGGGATTTTCATTAGCTACATAAATTTGCAATGTTTAAAAACAATTATAAAAAATTAGATCAAATTGCCTCAAAATCAACTTTTAGACAACACAAGCAAAGATCTCATGGAACAGGAACATTTTCCAGTTCATAGTGACAAACAGGTGTTTAGTAAAATACTGCGGTAGTTTTTGATGCTATATAGTGTTAAGGTGGAAATAAAATCAAAGGAGCCTTGTTAAAATGTTGTGATATTTTATGTGTCTTTGAGCAAGATGAATATAAAAGGGGATACTTGTTAGTGTTTAATATTTTGTTATGTTGAGATTTGATGAGAAGAATTTTTGTTATGTTTTGGGGGGTTACCATCATGGTGGAGAGTGTAGCTTGAGTCTTGGTTGATGACCAATACATTTTGCGCATTCTACATATTGCTACATTGAATTATTTAGTTGCACTCGGTAGTGCTTCCCACCAGTATATGTTTATCATGCTATCATTTCATGTGATAGCTAACATATCACTAATCTAGTTTAATTAAGTTATTTTGACATGTAAAATTGTGTTGGATTTACTTAATTCAGTCAGGTTCCATCTACTTAAAGTATTTAAATTGAAATTACAAGGTCATTTTAATTTAAGAAAACTCATTTTAAACATGAGGAACCATTGTCCATGACAGAAGCAAGTTCAGCCGAGTTATTTTTTGAGTGCATGTAAGTTAAAGGGTTTATCTATGAATGAATACATTCAAATGTAGAACAACGCCTAAATATGCTAATGAGTTTTACATCCCATTTATTACATTTCACTGTATAAAACTTATTATATTTGAACATAAGAAACTTGAAATACTTTTATCTTACTGACTTAAATTCTATATACCTCCATGATTGTTGACACTCTCACTACAAATCAAATCTCACTACACTTAGTGTAAAACAAAATGTTGATACCCGTCTAAGTCAATGTTAGGAGGATATTTTACATTATAGTCCCTGCTTTTATAGTAAAATTTCAAACTATATGTTTTGTAAAGTGTGTTTGGCAATTGAAATCTTGTTTCTGGGGTTTGAGGTAGATCTGGTCCAAACAATAGTGAAGATCCCAGATGTTCTGTGAAATACATTTCTGCACATGTTTTACAGGTCATGGATGGTTCCGTCTTGGCCCACTCTGAACGTGTGTATACATTATGCAGCAATGTTTGATACTTGTTTATACAATGTTTAACCCCTAACCTTAAGAATGAACAATATTAGTAGTGATACTAGCCTTAGCAACACCACTAACAATCGGTAAAAAGCCAAAACAGCATCGGGAATAAATAAGAAGCTAAACTCCACCACTTTGGAAATATAGGGCCTCAGAGAGGAAACCGTGTAAAATTTATGACGTTCATAAATATCTCTCTCACTTCAGAGGACTCCCTGAATAGTTTGGCACCGATAAACCGTATAATAGGCCAAGCAACAGCCTGCATGTTGCTGTGCCGATTGATGCTGGTTTGTGTAGACATATATCTTTTGCTTTAGATGATTGTGATGATTGTGATTTAGATGTTGATTTTCATAAGTGGTGGGAAACAGATGCAATAGAGGGGAGGAAGATGTACACTTGATCAAGATTTCTTCCTACTATTGCTAGAACAGTTGCATTTTCAGTTCCAGAGCTTCTGAAGCTTGGCATGTCAGTGTTTTTCTTGTCACTCAAGCCCTACACCCGATCAAAGTCCACCAGCACTAATAGCACTTGATGAAATGCGAGATAACGAGTGCAACTGGCTGACTCCCCGTTGCTTGATGGGTGACAGAACCTGTCAGTGACCTTAAAAGCCTGAAGAGTCTCTCTTCTAGCTAATCAGCTGTCCATTAAAATAAGACCAATGCTTCAAACATTTAAGGGTCAATGACATGACACTTTTTTTGTCTTTTTTTTTTTTTTGTCTGGACATAATATTAATTCGTATTTTAGTAAATAATCATTTATATTGGGGCTGACAATCAATTAAAATGTTTTATCAAATTAATTACATAGAATATTTGATGAAAAATTGGATTCAATATAAAAATAATCAATATAAATCTATATATATATATATATATATATATATATATATATATATATATATATATATATATATATATATTAAATATAATTTAGATCACTGCAATCATTGACCACAGCAATCCATCCATGCAACTGACTTTGTAAATCTGTAGACAAGGCTGTTCTCACAGGAAGTACTGTGCTATTTTTGTTGGTCTATGAGAATTGCTCAGTTTATAGGAAAATTCTTACTTTCTTTCTTTAAATTATTCTTATTACAGAATTTACATACGGTTAATTCCATAACCTTGGGATACTGATAATTCACCATCGTTGCACAGAAAATCAATGTGATATAGTATTTATTTGTATGAATATCGTACTCAATTCTCTTGTAATGAAC
The DNA here is from genome assembly GCA_032164185.1 of Moxostoma hubbsi. Classification (NCBI taxonomy): domain Eukaryota; kingdom Metazoa; phylum Chordata; class Actinopteri; order Cypriniformes; family Catostomidae; genus Moxostoma; species Moxostoma hubbsi. The sequence continues at coordinate 8,363,632 of JAVLUX010000048.1, forward strand.
AAAGAAACAGATATTCTGTGATAGTAAGCCTAGATAGATATGAAATGATCAAAAAACTCTAATTTATGGAAGTGTAAAAAAACTAAATAAAATCAACACTTTTACATACCTAGGGTCACAGATGACACTATATACTTTTGTTTCTGAAGCCATTATCATTTGTGTGTGTGTGGGCAGATTTAAGTGGTTTACAAGGACTTTTTTTAGGTTACAAACTGGTAATTACAAGGGTATTATGCGCTTGTAAATGTGGTTTATGAGGACATTTCTAGTGTCCCCATAATTTCAATCACTTAAAAAACATACAAAACAATATTTTATTGAAAATGTAAAAAATGCAGAATGTTTTTTTAGGGGTAGGGAATATAATCTATAGTTTACAGTATAAAAATCATTATGTCTATGGAGAGTCCTCATAACGATAGCTGCACCAACATGTGTGTGTGTGTGTGTGTGTGTGTGTGTGTTGTGTCTTACATAATTTATTAGAGGTTTTGGAGAGACTCCAAAAATTGGAGGTACAGGGGGGTGGAATGAGATTCTGGGTCACTAAAGACTTTTGAGGGTTAAAAGGCTAAAATAGAAATAAAAACTCATTAAGCAGTAACATTATAATTTCTAATATATATATATATATATATATATATATATATATATATATATTAGGGCTGTCAATCTACTATTACAATTTTTAATCTAATTAATTACATTGTGTCCCGATTAATTGCATTTAATCGCACATACAAATATTTGCTGAGAAAGCCCCTCATATTACAATAATTCATATAATTTCATATAATGATGAAATAATTATACATAGTTACCTTTAAATATTTTAAAATTATATATATATAAAATAATAAATATTCAGATATTAAAATGCATTACATTCTTGTGGCCGAATTGTTAATCATTAATAAGACAATACAAAAAGCAGCTTTAGAATACAATGTATTGTTTACTACCATATTATTGATCATAAGACAATCATTGGCATACAGTTCACAGCAATCCATTTCACAAGTGAATTTGTCAATCAGTTCCAGATTTATTATGAGGGTTTGTTTAAGGACCCGTCAATGTATACCTGCATCAGACGGATGCTTGTGTAGCGTCTCGGGTGTGTTGCATCATAAACATAAAATTTTTAGATCACTGTGTCAAGTTAAATATAGTTTAATACTTAGAACACATCTTGAGTCCCTTAGTTCGCATTTGCACTCCTTCAAGTGTTTTGAACGCAAGATGCATGTTTGTGTTGTTCTGCTGCTGAAGGGTTGTTTTGTTCACTGTAACCTGTGCATTGCTCATACAGCTGAAGTTTCACTTACTGCCCTCTGGAGTGAACAGGTGGTACTACAAGCTTACATTTCTCAGGTTTTGAGAATTGTATCAAAAACAAAAACAGTTGAAATCATTATGAACAACAACTATAAAAATATATTACTGAGAACTTGGCACATGGACGTTATTGATCATTAGCCCTCAAATATGGATAATTAAAAAACGCAGATTAAAACCATTCATACATGCCCCATGGCCAATCACTCGTAAAGTTCATGAGCCATCACAAGCTGTGTCTGTGTTCCATTACAGACAAACCTCCTCATTCCTCTGGATCAGCTATTTTGAAAAATGTCACCATTCTTTCTTCATTTCCTTTGCCATCTGACCTTGTGTGATAAGCAGGAGATTGTAACAGGTGTTTGGCAAAGTCCCAGCATACTTCTCCAGCATTTGATGTGCCTGAGGATCACAAACAAATGTTCGTAACTGAGTCACGTCAGACACCAGAGCTCATGTGTTTACAATCTCTCAACACTGTGAACTCACCAGCACCCCAATACAAGAGTACAAGGAGGGAAACAACTCTGAATTTGATTATCAGGATATTGGATTTAAAAAAAAATACTTTGTTAAAAGACGTTTGGATGTAAAAGCTCAAAGCCGAGTAGAATTCTGGGTGGCCTAATCCATTTCCAAACCTAATCCACGAGTTTCAGTTAGTACAGAGAAATGGTAATCAAGATATCACCTTTGACCCCTTAAATCTTCAAGGTTTCGGCATCTTGGCTTTTGAAACACTTAATTGAGATTGAACGGAAGATGGCCTGGCACGTCAATGGCAGCATAGCTGATGTATTGAAAGTGTATTGAAGCGTGACATTGGATGAAGACCGACCAGCATCTGGCACTTTTCATGAATTGGGTACAAACTGGTGTCTACTTTTTTACAAATGTCACGTTCTTTAGAAGGAGAACTATTAGATGTGTTAGATAAATCATAAACACATAATGAACAATGCAAGTTCTAGTTTTCAAATGTGTTTGAATTGAAACATTTCAACTCCATTTTTGAAACTTGTGACACCCAAGATAACATAATTTTTGACACTTTCTACAGCATGGTGGGAAGACAGTTAAATAATCTCAATCAATGTTCTCATTTTTAAAAGAAATTGTACTGTTAGCTTAATTTGGCAAGCTCTACCGTTCAGCCATGTCAGCAAAGTCATTGAAAGTAAAATGATCGTTTGATGTTTCAAATGTTTTTCTTTATTTATAGAAAAATAATTTTAGCAATAATTATGAATCAGGATGTGGTCATAAACAAGCTCCCCCTTACAGACAGCTTTAGATTTAAGCTAAATCTGCAACATTTCTATGACACCATTTTTAGCAAAAGTTTTATTTACTAAGTAATTTTATACATTTATTGTTTGAATTTTTAAATAAATTTAATAAAACAAATTAAATAAAACACACAAATCAGGGTTTTAAACAGTATTTAGTAGGGCTGTAAATCGATTAAATTTGTACATCAAATAGATTACATGACATGCCAATTAATTAATCAAAATAATCACAATAAATAACAAATGTCAATATTTACTGAGAAAGGCCCTCCAATTAAAAAAAATGTATATGAATAATAATACATAATAATTAAAATAATGATTCACAGTGTATATATATATATCAACCCGATATCACGCCGAGGCGTGAAATAGACACGCCGGTCCACTCGCGGATGCGTGTCGGTGTCACGCTTTGCCTCCTCCAGGCGTGTACATGACACGCGCGCGTCTACGTAGAATACCGGCAGGGGGCGATCGTTTCCTCAATGCCAACAACTCTCCGCGCACCAAAGAGGAAGCGATACCGTTGTCGTCGCGTTGCACGTTCGTGCGGGCAGGATGCCGGCCAATTTCGCCGGTTACTTTCACTTGTGACCATATGTGACAAATAAAGGTTCATTATAGTGCTGCTTTCATGAAGAAATCCTAACGTTGCTGTAGCCTAACGTTGTTATATGTGTGTGTGTGTGTGTGTGTGTGTGGGCTGTCGAGTATCTTGTGCTGATGTAAATAAATAAATAAATAAATATATATATATATATATATACCGTATTTAAAAAGTGTATTTATGTACAAAAATATATATCCTGCTAACCGGAACTGGAGAACGCGATATATCGCTTCCTCTTTGGTGCGCGGAGAGTTGTTGGCGTTGAGGAAACGATCGCCCCCTGCCGGTATTCTACGTAGACGCGCGCGTGTCATGTACACGCCTAGAGGAGGCAAAGCGTGAAATAGACACGCATCCGCGAGTGGACCGGCGTGTCTATTTCACGCCTCGGCGTGATACCGGGTTGTATATATATATATATATATATATATTCAGATTGAAATTGTATTATTACATTAGTTTGGCGCACAAGTAAAGTATTAATTAGACAATACAAAAAGTGGCTTACGAAGTCAATTCATTGTTTGTTTTATTCCTATATATTTGTACACAAGTCTGTTGCCAACAGCAATCCATTTTGAAACTGAGTTCATCAATCTGTCTTGTTCTCAAAGGACTTTGAATTTTTCCACATTTATATATTGTCGGCCTATACACATATGCATCAGACGGAAACTTTTGGAGCATCTCATTGGTTTTTAGCATCATAAAAGCAGCTTTTTTTTTAGGATGCTTTGTCAAGTTAAAAGTAGTTGAAACTATAAACATTGTGTCACGAGATGCCTAGTGCTTCGTCCTGTTGTCAAGAACCTGTCCTGTATCACCAGCATTTATTCTGTGGCTGTGCTGCTTGTGAGGTTTGTTGAGGCGTGCTGACTGCCCACTTCTGACACGGCTCATAAAAACACAATATTGTATTTCAAGCTTGAATTGCTCAGAAGGTAGAAAAATATGTGCTTACATACGGGTGAAGAGACATGATTAATTGCTGTAATTTTGTACATGTTTTTTTATATAAATAATCAGACTAAATTAACACATTAAATCGACAGCACCAATAATCAGACATCCCAAATTTTGGTGACAGGGTTGCAAATACTTCAAACATCATACAAAATAATACAACTATTTTCTCAAGGTTACGTACCTCATTTCAATAAAAAAAAGTCTTCTATTTTTCACCCAATGTCAAGGAAAATGCCATATTTCCATTAACCAATGTCCAGATGCCCAAAGTTAAACACACTCATTGATAAAACAACAGCATTTTGTGCAATAAAAAATTATAATTCCTTTGTCATCTATTGGTGTGGTGATGTAACACGCCTGGAAACAAATTGCTAAACATCTTGAAAATAAACATCTCATCAACTCATAAAACACTCCAAATATATATTAATGAACAGCATTATATTGCATTATTGTGCGTAATGGGTGAATTCAGTCATAGGCTCCAGTGCAGGACTTGGATCTTATATGGTGAGGATACATTAAAGCAAACTATTTCCACTGAGAGTCTGGCTAAGCCTCGGAATCTCTGTGAAATACCATCTGTAAAGTCAATAAAACTCAAGACTACATTCAATCTGTACAAAGCTGCACACTGTGGCAAGGCACCTTAATGCTTCAATAGCCAGGAAGTGTCTGTCCATCATGTTGATAACAGAGCCAAGTGGACAGGGTGGAGCACCAGAAGTGTCTTTGCAAGAGATGTGAGGACAGGAATCTTCTGTGGCCGAATTAGTTTTTTAGACTTTCGTAATGAGAACTTGAAATGTCTACAAGTGGAAATGGGTGGGAAAGGGGATATTACATCTTTTATCAGAAATATGGATAAAAAACAGGGTTGGAAATATTCCTGATCCAACGCATGACACACAAGCAACACATGCTTGACTTTCAATGGCCATGATCTCATTGAAAGATTGTTTCCTTTGTCGACATGAAAATGGTTCTAATAAAGATGTCTAGCCAGTTAGCGGAATGTTTTTCCGAGCCTTTTTGGCACTTGGTTCGTTTCAGGGGTTCACAAGAATGCTGGCTTACGTGAATGCTCCTAACAAAATTATGCTTAGATTCTGCGGCTGGCTTATAACTTGCATAATGAATCCAAAGCATGTCAGGTTTACTTTATTTTCCCATTTGTGATATTAAAACTAACTTTGTCTGGTCTCCGTTGCTATTAAGAAATATTAGATTTTTTTAAAAGGAGTTTTCCATGTTCAATCAATACAAGATAAACGTTCTTTACTCCATTATTTAATGGAGAGCATTTTCGAAAGTCTCAGTTTTCCCTGGAGGAAAAAGTTTTTCTAGTGTGAATGAGAAGCATAAATGACAACGAAAGGAAACAAAAACGTATTAGTGTGGACATGGCCTTAATCCCACTAAAATCATGTATAAAATGTACATTTTATGGGTATACTTTTTTTTTTTTTAAACAGATGCATATTATCTAGGGCTGTCAATTTAACATTAATTTAGTCCAATTAATTTAGTAAAAAAAATATATAAATAAAATGTAAAAAAATGTGCATTAATAATGATGTCATTGGACTCTAATGAGGAATTTTTTTACCATCGGAGCAATTCCAGCTTGAAGTCTTGAAGTCTCAGTCAGCAGGTGACAGTAAGCGCAACTCCAGCTCTAGAGGCAACACGCAGTTGTTCGAGCAACAAACCGGCATTCTTGCGTTCTCATCTGGATGGAACGCAACTCCGAATTCAGGGATCTCGAGATATATTTTGACACAATGTTTATTTGTTACTTAAACAAAGTGAGATCCTCCAAAAGCCTCCGTCTGATGCATACGCATAGACGCATCCTTATAAAAGCCCTTATAGTAAGTCTGTCTTGGACAGATTGATGAATTCAATTGAAAAATGGATTGTTGTGGATTGTAAGCCGATGAAAACCTATGCTCAATGATATGGAAATTATAAATATATTGCATTCTAAAGCAATCAATCCATCCATACATCCATCGTCAACCGCTTATCCTGTGTACAGGGTCGCAGGAGGGGGCTGGAGCCTATCCCAGCTAACATTGGGCGAAAGGCGGGGTACACCAAGGACAGGTCACCAGTCCATCGCAGATAAATATATATTATTTTTTATAAATATTTATTATTATTTAATTCAATTAAATTCAACTATTAATAAAGCACTTTGCATAGTGGTATTCCATTCCACAACTTTGGGGCAGCACCCGAGAATGCACAATCTCCTTTTCCCTTTAAATGTGACCGGGGTATATCAAGCAGCAGCTGGTTATTAGATCGAAGTGATCTCTGGGAGTGGTGAAAATTAATAAGCTCAGAAATATATTCTGGTGCTAGTCCATGCAGAGCTTTAAAAACATATAGCAACACCACTTATTGTTTTCTAAATTAAATAGGCAGCCAGTGCAGGTATGCTAGAATAGGTGAAATATGATCCCTCTTTATTGTATTCATCAACAGTCTTGCTGCAGCACTCTGCACCCTTTGCAGTTGTTTAAGTGAAGACTGACTTTTAACCAGATATAAAGCATTACAATAGTCAAGAAGTGATCAAATTAAGGTATGGATTACTTTCTCCAGGTCATTAAATGATAAGACAGATTTGAGTTTAGTGATATTTCTCAGGTGAAAGAAACAATTATTCACAACTTGAATAAAGTTTATCTGCCTGTCAAACTTGTGTCAAAATAAAACCAAGATTTGTGGCATAGGCATGCAAATAAGATGACAGAGGGCCTAGAATCTCTGCGGCATTATTAACACAGTTACTAGGGTCAAAAATTATAATATCTGTCTTTTTGTTGTTTAACTAGAGAAAGTTATTGTCCATCCAGCATTATACATCTTTCAGACACTCAAAAAGGATTTAACAGATACATCATCACCAGATATCAAAGTGTTTTTTAGATCGAAAGGATCTAAGCTAATGTTTTAAGAAGAGGCTGGACAACAGCATGCTTAAAGCATGGCACAACCCCTAGAGATAATGCTTGGACCAATTATATCAATGAGCTCAACAAAATATTTTGGGGAAACCACATCACTGGACGAGGAAGTCCTTTTTAAGTGTGCAACAACATCACTAATAAGAAAGATTGACATTGGCTCAAACTGACTGAAATTATGAGAGCAAAGCATTAAGACAGATTAATCAGAGAGAGGAGGTGTAATGGATGATCTTATGCCCTCAGTCTTTTCAATAAATTTTTTAACAACATTTCACACATATTTTCTGATGGATTAGAATAAATGCTGCACACTGATTTTTATTATAGTATTTCTAGTCTTAAATAGTACAGGATTATGAGATTAAGATTATTTTGCACAATTATATCAGAAAAAAATATTTGGCTCTTGCTGTTTTAACTGCTTTTTGATACTTTAACGGACACTCTCTTAGGACCTCGTAAAATACCTGAAGCTTGTCTTTACGCCATTGCCGCTGCTCTACTACACTGCTGTCTAAGAGACTGAGTATTTTCATTCAGCCACAGCTGAGTTCTAGTTTTATGTCTCCTAAATTTGTAGGTTGTAGGTTGCAAAATGTATTGAACATGGTAACCAATTCCTCTGGACCTACAGAAGAATAAGGGGATTCAATAGTTTCAGTTGATTAATTTTATACTGTGTATAATTATAGTTTATACTGTGAAGAAAACACTTCAGTAGGCAGAACAACACAAACGTCATGGTTACTGTTGTAACCTTTGTTCCCCGAGGGAAGGAACAAGTTGTTTTTTCGAATGAAGTGACACAAGGGGTCTTCTTGGGACGCCAAACGTACCTCTGAACCTGAGTAAAGGCCAATGTCAAGTTGGCAGACAGATTTGCATGCCCCGCCCCGGACATACGGGTATAAAGGTAAGCGGGGCAGCGAGTGCCAGTCAGAATTTTACACTGAGGAGCCGAAAATAAGGTACGGCCGTTTAAATTGGTAGGTCTAGTGCTGAGGCAGGAGGGACACAACGTCTCGTTCCTTCCCTCGGGGTACGGAGGTTACAACAGTATCCATTCAACATTGTGCCTGTCGAATGAAGTGACACAAGGGTTCCCATATAAAAACACCATGCACTGACCATGTTATGTGAACTGCCGAGACTGCATGCTAGAGGCAACTGTGTCGGCTGCACGTAGCCCTGCCCAACACCCCCAAAGAGGTGTCACATACAGACCTTAGGTTCCCCGCACCCCTGAACAGGCGCTACATGACTAGCATGGGAGCAAGCCCGGCAGCCATGCCTTTTCTCACATTTACATTTATGCATTTGGCAGACGCTTTTATCCAAAGCGACTTACAGTGCACATATTTCAGGGACAATCCCCCTGGAGCAACCTGGAGTTAAGTGCCTTGCTCAAGGATACAATGGTGGTGGCAGTGAGGATCGAACCAGCGACCTTCTGATTACCAGTTATGTGCTTTAGCCCACTACGCCACCACCACTTCTCTCACTATGTCTCTCACATAGGACGTGAAGTGGCTGGGGCTATCCTAACGCTATGAAATGCATCATGGAAGATGGTCTTTCTCGGTCCTATTCTTTCAGGGGGAAAAGACCCTGCGGAGGCCACATCCTGTCCAGTGTAGGGGGAGGTAACTGTGGCAAATACACCACGAGGATTGTGAAGGCATATCTTCTGCTCTCAGCCTGTGTTTATGATACAAGCTTTAGCAGCTAGCTAAACACGAGACCCAGGAAATGGCATACACAGGTTTGGAATTCAAACTTCTTTAATGAAATTATACCATTTTCCTTTATCTTTTGTCTTTTATGTGAAATAGCAAAAAACAATAAAGATATTCTCAGAATATTGTCTCTTACAAAGTCCCTTTTGTTATGTACATACATACATCACAATATGAAGAAAAACACTATATAATACATAAACTGAAACCATTTAAATGTAATAAAATGTCTTTGCATATATGTATATATATATGTGAATTCAAAAACTATGATATCTAAACTCACGTGAAATCACTCACACAATATATTCAGTATATGGATTACACTCAAATAAATCCACAATCTTATGACATCCACATAATTAGATCACATAAAAATGATTTAGAGCATAAAATTTACGGATTATGCCTTTCTCAGGAGCAAATATATAAGCAAGAAGAACATGTATGCAGCCTTGATATCTCCACCATGTGCTCTGACTAAAACAAGATGACTGCTACATACTTAATTCACTACAGTTCTTATAATAAACAGTAGGTGTCAGCATTCAGACAAAAAAACCACAATTGAATCCAGAACACCGTACATGGGAAATGGAATGGTGGTAGGTCCAGCCTAATAAGGGGGGACTCTACAAGCACGGCACCCGGGGCAGCAGGGCTGCCCAAGGAAAACGCCGGTCTGCCGACAGGGGGACCGTACCATGGGAAATACATCACAGGGAGTTTGCCTGAAAAGAGAACTAAGCCCGTGGAGACCGACCCCAGTACAGAGCACCTGTGACTTGTGGTAGGTCTGGACGCGAATTGCTCCGCTGAAATCAACGGCCAGAAGGCTAGGGAGGAAAACATCCAGGGAGGATCAACTTGGTGAAAGGCGCTGTGTGCAAGCGGAACACCCGGTCGGTTGTGCCACGTTACTGAGTTCTACCGGCTCAGACCTGACAAAACACGGGATGAGACAGACTCAAACCTGAGATTGTAAAATCTGGCAAAGGTATTTGGTGTTGCCCAGCCCGCTGCTCTGCAGATGTCTGCTAAGGAGGTGCCATGGACCAGTGCCCACGAGGATGCCCACGGGAGTGCAAGGGGGCGGGTACGGCTTGGGTGTGATAAGCTAAGGAAATAGCATCAATGACCCAGTGAGCTAACCTCTGTTTGGAGACAGCGTTCCCTTTCCGATGAATCAAGCTGCTCGAAGGGGTGTCTCTGAAGGCCCGAGAGGACCACAGAGAGATCCCAGGAGGGGAACAGTCAAGGCCGGGGAGGGTTCAGTCTCCTTTCAGGAACCTGACAATCAAGTTGTGCTTACCTAGGGACTTGCCATCTACTGTGTCGTGGTGGACTGCGATAGCAGATTCATGCACCTTCAAGGTGGAGGGGGACAGCCTCCCCACCAGCCCCTCCTGCAGGAATGAAAGCACTGACCGAACTGCGCAAATGTGCAGGTATTCAGCTCGAGAAGTACACCTATTCGCGAACAAGCGCCACTTTAGGGTGTAAAGTTGCCTGGTGTAGGGAGTTCTTGCTTGGTTGATTGTGTCTACGACTGCATGTGATAGATCCACTAGATCTTCCACATCCAATCCAGGGGCCAGACGTGGAGGTTCCAGTGGTTTGGGTTCTTTCCCTGAGAAAGAAAGTCCATGGCGATTTATGTACATTACCATCGCAGTGTTGTCTGAATGGATCAAGGTGTGCTTGCCCTGGATTAGTGGGAGAAACCTCCGTAGGGCAAGAGATACAGCCAACAACTCTAGGCAGTTGACCAATGCTGCTGGGGTCCTGTCCAGAGGCCAGTGAAGCGTGCCCATTGCACATGGCACCCCAACCCTGTCGAGAGGCGCCTGTGGTCACCACAACTTTTTGTCACATCTGCTGCAAGGTGACTCTGTCCACAGAAAGCAGAGGTCTGAGCAAGGGTTGAAAGTCTGACAGCAAGAAGGGGTGATTGTCACACGGTATGTGCTGTGGCGCCATGCCCATCTTGGGACTCGGGTCTGTAGCCAGTGCTGAAGTGGTCTCATATGCATCAACCGGAGCGGCACGGCCACAGCTGAGGATGCCATATGCCCCGGGAGCCTCTGGAACTGTTTTAGAGGAACCGCTGTGATGGGCTTGAAGAGAGCGAGGCACCTGAGCACTGACTGAGCGCGCTTATTGATGAGACTGTGTCTAACTCCATGCCAAGAAAAGAGATGCTCTGAACTGGGACGAGCTTGCTCTTTTCCCAGTTGATCCGAAGCCCTAGAAGGGTGAGGTGCCGGAGCACCTGTGAGCACACAGTAACTCTCAAGAGTGAGCCAGGATGAGCCAGTCATCGAGGTAGTCGAGTATGCAGATGCCCACTTCCCTTAGCGGGACAAGAGCTGCCTCTGCGATCTTCGTGAGGACGCAAGGGGACAGGGACAGGCTGAAGGGGAGGACCTTATACTGATACGCCTGGCCGTCGAATGCGAACCGTCAGAAGGGTCATATCAAGGCAGAATGGAGACGTGGAAGTACGCGTCCTTCGGGTCTACCATCGCGAACAAATCTAGCTGTTGAACGCAGTCGCAACCAACCCATTTTTGGGTACGATGAAGTAAGGGCTGTAGAAACCCTTCTCCATCTCGGCAGGAGGGATGGGCTCTATCGCATCCTTGAGGAGCAGGGTCGTGATCTCTACTCGTAAGGCGCTGGCTTTCACGCCGCGCATGGAAGTGGAGCAAACACCGCTGAAATGAGGTGGGAGCCAGGCGAACTGAATCACGTAGCCGAGTCGGATGGTCCTGGCCAGTGCTGGCCTGCCGGGGCTGAGCAGTCGGGGGGTGGAGGCGAGGGAACTGCGTCCGGGGAGCTGGGACTGTAGAGTTTTGGGGCCGGGGTGCTGTGAGAATGGCACGCACCGGCTGGAAGACCCAGGAAGTGAGGAAATCACTCTTTATTGAGAATGTGGGTAAAACAAGGATTCTCCTCCCGGCCCTCCACCAGGGGACGGAGTGGACTTGGTACCAGCTCCAGAGCGAACGTCTGACTGCCTGGGTCGTCCATCTCAGGAGTGCTTTGGAGCTTTCCTGGTCCTGGAAGCTGGACGCTAATAGATTGATTTTTATATACTATGTGTGTGTGTGTGTATATATATATATATATATATATATATATATATATATATATATATATATATATATATATATATATTTCATTGTATTTATTTTTTTGGTGGTAATCAACATTCTGTATTTAACCTGGAATGGAAAACATGAATGAAACTATAAGCATATTTACACATCCGAGTTAATCCTGCTCTGTGCCTGCTTAAAATTCTATGTAACAACGCAATGAAGCATAAAAGCCAGACTAAATTAAGCCTGCTCTTACGCACCTCAGAGCAGCATTAAACTTTGTTTTTGACATGATAGAGCCTATATTTCATAATTTAATTTCATATTTTCATTTTTACAAAATTGTATATTTAAAATATTATTCTCATACTATGTATGCAATTGTAATTTCTATATAAATGCATTTATGCCTGCTCTGAGCAGCATTAAAGAGCCTGTGTAAATATGTCTAAATGCGAGTTTAAATGCAACCTCTGTGCCACCTTGGCAGTGTAAAGATGTCTTAAGAAAACACGATTTTTGACAATTTTAAAATGAGATTGGACTCCACTTTCAGATTCATGATCAATGTTTATGTAAAGAAGACAATGTTTTTGAATCAGTTCAGTTCAAAGGCATCTGAGATTGGCTCTTTTACATTTATACATTTGGATTTGTGACTTGTACGTTGGCCTTTGTGCTGAATGAGTTTCATGATGGATATAATCAACATGCCCCAATTATGAGATTGATTTATATATGACAGTGAGAAATCCCCTTTTGTCATCTTAGAATTCTGTTAATGACAAGTCACGCAATGAGCAGCTTAAATGGACTTTGAATGCTAAGAAAGACAAACCGGGGGACTGGGTAGCTCAGTGAGTATCCAGGGTGTGCTGAGTCACTCCAGCCAGATCTCCTAAGCAACCAAATTGGCCCTGTTGCTAGTTTCCATAGTTTTTTCTTCTTTTTTTAAACATAAAATTTACTAAATCAGTTTTTTTAGAAAATATTTAAATTTTTTTCCTCAACTAAATGTGTATTGGTTTTAATGACGTTTATAATGAAACTAAACGTTCATTCGTATAAGTATACATAATGGGTTAATATTACTTGATGTAATTTTAATCTCAAAACTGTATTTTAAGTGTGCACAAAAGCTCAAGAAACGATGGAAAACAGGATGGTAACATTCACAGGTGCATTATTTAATCTTTACCTCGACTTGATCTGGCCAGAGAGCAAAAATGCATTCTCTAGACCTTGAGCTGTTTCCTGTGCAACATCTCAACTCCCTTTCGTCGATATCGAGGCTGGGTGTAAGGCTAAGAAAACACCTGCAAAGTTTAATACCACAACTCTCCTGTCACCGCAATATAACATGCTTGACACCTCCAAAAGTTGGAAATTCCATGACATGCCTGTTGATGTGTAATCATAAACTGTTTGCTTTGCCTGCAGATATGCCACATATGTGGGCCACTGTGTGCCTTTCAAAGACCTGTCCCACTGGAATAGTGTAGCAGAAGTGCAGCTGTCAAGGAATAGTGTTAGGGTTAATTGGCCTTAATTGAGAGGGTTGTTTTTACATGCTTGAACACCAGCGAGAGAGAAGAGGATGATTCTGTTGCAGACAAGTGGATGTGTGTGAATGTTTGTATGAGTAATATATTTATGCAACTTTCATTTATAATTGTACTTCCATGTGCAGACTCCAGTGGGGAAGTACTGATATTTTTAACCTGATTAACTTGACACCATTTCTTATGTTTCATGATTGACGTATTTATTTTACATGTCTATCAAAGAACAGACCCACCACGAAAAGACCTAGTTATGGAACATTTGAGTGACAGACTGACAGAACATTGAGCTAAACTGACTGATGCTGTGTAATCCTATATCTCACAAGCTTTAAATTGTAACACAATTTACCAAGCTCCCCTGCATCTTATAGGGTTCAAGGGTAAGTTGTATTGTATAGTACATCTGTGGGTTATAACATACATTGTACAGATGCAGATTTTTCCTCTTTAATCGAAGTTCGAAACAAGTACAAACTACATTTTTGCTCTTTCTGAAAAAAATTAAAGTAGTTCTTAACTGTGCAAAAACAGTTGGGTATTATGGGTGGTTGGTAGGGCATGTTGCTATGCGATTGCCCTAGCAACCAGCCAGTACAGCCAAACAACCACCTAGCAACACTCTTGGAAACACCCAAACAACCATCTAGCAATACCCTAGCAATCGCGTAGCAACACTCTAGCAACCAGTGTTGGGTAATGTTACTTTTAAAAGTATCGCCTTAGGATATTGCATTACTCCTTAAATAAGTAACTTAAATAATTAAAAAGTAATTTTTTATGGAAAGTAAAGTGTTACTTTACTTTTGCGTTACTTTTTTCTCACAGACACTTTCTCTTCTGCTATGCTATGTATTCCATACAAGAGACATTACAGGTCATGCTAGCTACTGTACAACGCTCATGTCAAAACAACACAGTAAACAAACAGATATTTAGATAGTAGGTCTTCACGTCATATTTATAATAAAGAATCAATAACATGAATATATGCATGATCTGTTTTTCCATCAAAATGGCAGCCAATATGAACAATGAAGTATAACCACTGTCTTACCTAAAGCAGCAAAGTCCAACACTTGATCCTGCATCATATACTGTATGTCATCATATGCGTTGTCCATCGACAGAGTCAACTTAAGATTTTTTTCAAAAGACTGGATAAAATTCAGTGGGGAATGCCAGCCTAACATGTTCAAGGTCTGATGAATAAATGAATATTTTTCACTTAAGTCATCTCAGTGCATGCGTGTTTTTATTGTTGTTACCTGCAACACTGCTTACAACCACCCAGAATACACTAGCGACACTCTAGCTAATGTTTAGATCACACTAACAACGACCTAGCAACACATTAGCAACCAGGTAGCAACATTTTAGAAACTCTTGCACCCTAGTAATGGCATGGCAACACCCTAGCAACCATCTATAACACCTTAGGAAATACCTAGCAGCACCCCAGCAAATTCAACAGTAGCAACACACTAGCATTCACAGGAACATTTCAGTATATGAAAACCAAGAATTGCATTAAAGATTTGGCTGTTCTCTGTCAGACCTGCGGTCGAAAAACAGCTCTGCGGTGTTCTGGGATGGTGGAGCGGGTGGACAATTTCAGGCCTTACTGCTGGATGAAGACCGCGGCTGGCTGCTTGTCGGAGGTCGAGACCAAATCTACATGCTGAACTCTGAAAGCGTCACCCAACCAGCACGCAAGGTCAGAGCGCACTACCACCACCCCACAGCACTATCATTTCAACTCTCATTGATATATATATGATGTCATTTACAGAAAATTTTACTTAAGCAAAAACAAAACTGCACATAATGTACACTGGCCTAAAACTTAATCAATACATCTCTAATATCGTCATCATGGCCTCTCTGACGTTAAAGGTATATTCTGTGTCAAATGAAACTATATTGAATGCATCTGTTTTCTGTTGTTGATTAACTCTTTAGTTTGTAAAAACAAACCAAAATATATGTGTGCAATAAACTGTGGTATGATCAAAACATTCCTTTCAAAACATTCCTTTTCAAAAAATATCAAAACTGATAATTAATCAAGAGTTGAATTCACTCCCTTAGAGTAACACTTGGTTTAGTATTAAATTAGATTCCATGTGTTTTTTTATAGTAAAATACCCATAACAAATTGTGAGGTCGATCATGAGGTAATGGCTCAGTCCAATAAATGTGATTTTCAAAAGTTAAGATCTAAAGCACTTCAGGTTATAATTCTCCCAATTGCATTAGTATGTGCAGTGTACTGATTGCCAACTAATGATAAGGTCAATACCTGCAAACAATTTCCATATGGAACTGATCACAATTTGTAAGGTATGTACCTAGTTGAGTAATTATGGAGATACGCCAAGGAGGGTCCTTGAAAATCAACTTGTGACTCTTGACACACATATTTTAGAGGAACAAATGTGATAATATAGTGTACACTACCAGTCAAAAGTTTGGATACACCTACTTATTCTTAATATCACGATCATGTCACACTAGTTCTGGATTGTTTTTGCTATTTTTGGTTTAAATGAATTCCCTTTGTTTTTCACACTGAGTTTTGGTCTCGGCTCTACTGCATTACATAATGTAATTACAGTAATTACTAAGTACTAACCCTAAACCTAATCCCAACACTAACCTTAACCCAGATTAAGTACATGTATTTACATAATCTTACTTTCTTGAGTAAGTACAATGTAAATATACTGAAAGTGCACATACTGTCAAATAAAGTGCAACCAGAAATGTATATTTAGGCACATTGGATGTATGTAGACAAAACAAATTTCAAGCATAAACATTTAGATCAAGGGTCTTCAACGGACCCATGGTCTGCTTAAATCTTGTGATTAAAAATGTAAACATGCGTTAAATAAAAAAATGTATATTTATAATAAAATACTATATTAAAGTAATGTATAACTGGTGAATAATAATCCTTATTTGGCAACACTTTATCAAAACTACATGGTATAAAGTAATTGTAAAGCATTAGTTTATATATTCATTATTTATAAATCGATGTTCCTACATTGTAAGTACATTAATAGAGTATATTCAAATAGTCTTTTATTCATTTATATTTACAATTGCATTTACATTTAATAGTAAGTGTTTATAAAACAGTAATAAACACATTAATGAAGCATAAGTGCATATCCAATTAATTACAAATGTAAATCTATATCTAATTTCTACTATGAATTTATGCCTTATTAATGTTCGCATTATCACTTATATACCACTGTTTTGCCTCAATGGAAACCCATTGGTTAGGTATTCTTTGCTACAGTAAATATTATCGAATACAATACAAATTCTATATACAGTAGCCTATTAATGTATGAACAATATTGGAGCAATAATTTCTGAATGATCAATTTACTATAAACTAGTGCTTTACAAATACTTTATACAGTGTAGTTAGGCTATTATAATAGACTTAAGTGCTCCATCTCACTATGCATAAATGATGACCCCCCCCCCTCCAATTCCATTTATTGAGCAATAACATGCTATGACATCATAATAATCATTTGTTTGATGGTTGGTTTAACCCTTAATAAAATCACAACATGAGAGCATTTAAGTTTGTTGCTTTCCCTGCTTTAAAAATTACACTGCTTACAGTTGTATAAAGTGTTGTTCTGTAATGCATTGTTGTTGTTGTTTTATGTTCACTGGGAAAACTGTCTTTTTTATTTTTAGATTCATTGGCCAGCTGGACAGGAACACGTTGAACGCTGCAAATCCGCAGGAAAGAATCTTTTGGTAAGAAGTTCAACCTTAAAAATAGCACAAAGGTAAACCTAAGATGAAAAAAAGAGACCATCTGGTTCTAAATACTGTTCATGCATTTTTATCAGAGTTCTCATAGTCTTAGATGAGGAAAAAATCTGACAAAGTCATATTTAGAGCTCTCTGGGGGAATATTTCAAGTTGCGATCTCTTGAGGGAGGGGAAATTGCCATCTCTTAGCCTGAATTTTGGCATCAGCTTCCCCCCGGAATAACAGCAAAACTGTACAAATGCTGTACATCTACCGATACTTACCGTTGCCCTTTAAAAATCATCCTTTTAATCACATTCCACATGTATCTTTCAGATGGACTGCGCCAATTACGTGAGACTCCTACAGCCTTTCAATAAAACTCACGTGTATGTGTGTGGAACTGGTGCATTCCACCCGCAATGCACCTACATTGACCTGGGACCCAATCTTGAAGTGAGTTGTGATGGTGACATCTGCACCGATCTTTCTACCTTATTCTCAGACTACATTCAAAGATGTAGTATATAATAAAAAGTATATAATTTAAAAACCTTATTGAAATCAGCATTTGAGTTGCATCTAAATACCAGGTGTAAATGGTAATGTGTCCTGTCTGACCACTTCAGATAACCCCAAACGGATGTTAATATCAGGTTTGTTTTGTTGCAAGGACCACAAGTAGTGTAAAATGCAGTAAACATGACATTTAAAGGAAACTTAAAGCTTGTTATGGTGTATAGATGAGTACCCACCAGGGTGACGGGATCCTACAGCACCTACTGAGAGTTATTGACCCAAAAGCTGAACTAACAATGAGAGTAATGGTGCAAAGAGAATGACAGTCTTGTATATGTTGCCCAGGAACCCACATTCCAGCTCTCAAACCATGTTGAATCCGGGAGAGGAAAATGTCCTTTCAGTCCTCAAGAACCGTTTACTGTCCGACTGACAGGTGAGTTTCCTGACCTATCTATCTATCTATCTATCTATCTATCTATCTATCTATCTATCTATCTATCTATCTATCTATCTATCTATCTATCTATCTATCTATCTATCTATCTATATATCTATCTATCTATCTATCTATCTATCTGTCCATTTGTCCGTCCGTCCGTCCATCTGTCTGTCTGTCTGTCTATCTATCTATCTATCTATCTATCTATCTATCCATTTGTCCGTCCGTCCGTCTGTCTGTCTGTCTGTCTGTCTGTCTGTCTGTCTATCTATCTATCTATCTATCTATCTATCTGTCCATTTGTCCGTCCATCCGTCCGTCCGTCCATCTGTCTGTCTGTTTGTCTGTCTGTCTGTCTGTCTGTCTGTCTGTCTGTCTGTCTGTCTATCTATCTATCTATCTATCTATCTATCTATCTATCTATCTATCTATCTATCTATCTATCTAACTGCCTGCCTGCCTGCCTGTCTGTCTGTCTGTCTGTCTGTCTATCTATCTATCTATCTATCTATCTATCTATCTATCTAGCTATCTACCTACCTACCTATCTATCTATCTATCTATCTATCTATCTATCTATCTATCTATCTATCTATCTATCTATCTATCTATCTATCTATCTATCTATCTATCTATCTATTTGGCTGGCTGGCTGGCTGGCTGGCTTGCAACTCTCTAACAACTGTTTAGCAACACCCAAGCAAACATCTAGTAACCTCCCGGAACACCCTAGCATTCTCGTAGCAACACCAGAGGTTCTTTTAATTACTGAGATAACAACGTCCGGAGAGAGTGTAATGGTTAACTAACGTGATACAATAGTAAAAGTCACCATTTGCCAATACCTTACAAATGAATGGGGAGAGCCGTAAACTGATACCTACAGAACCGGTCACAAAATCGTCTATGACTTCTCTCATAAACCATCAATTTATCATAGGAATCTCCTCGCATAGTTCATTCCAAAATCACTGTTTAGTGTGAAACATTTTGAAGAGTAACCGAAAGCAGTCAGATCACTAAGTGATGAGGTGTTTCCTTACAAAAACAGCTTATTCATCACACTGAGGCATCCATTCAGAAAGAAGTGCCTCTTGTAATCGCACCAGTGTACCACCACACAATATCTATGAAAGAGCCCCTTTATGCTATTTTAGGCCCAGCTTGTAGGCTCCCCTATTACAAGGGCTCTGGCAACACTTGCAAATGCCTAACAACACCCTAGCAACCATCTAGCAACACCCTTGTAGCCACCTACTAACACCCTAGCAGCCACATTCTGTCTGTCTGTCTGTCTGTCTGTATATCTAATTGTAAACTTGACACATTTTGTGGTATATTTGTACACACTCATAGGGTATCAATACTAGGCATATTTTTATTCTCAGGATAAACATATTCTGGTGTTTTTCTCTCCCTGCCCTTCGGTTCAAATAAACCAAGACTCCCGAACACATAATTTAACCCATACTGTGCTCAAAACAAACTGTCAGCCTTTTTCCAGCATGAAATACTGAGGAAATATGCATGAAAACTGCCCATTTGTTAGATTTACTCCAATATGAGTCACTGGTGGATGGAGTAGTTAACCCCAGATGTTAGCTTTACATCGGGCAATTTGGAATGTCCTACAATGAACAGATTCCTCACCCTTATTTGTCCTTATTTGTCTCCACTGGACATGTATAACGCAGTTAAAGGAAAATGGAAACCATTGTGATGTTCCTAATTTACATTTTCTTTTTTGTAGAATGCAAAAGGTGAATTTTTGAACAATATCCACCCTATTCCATATAATGAAAGTGTATGAGGGCGGGGGCTGTCAAACTATAAAATGACAAAAAAGCAGCATAATAAAATGGTTTCAGTTTTTAATATATAAGAAAATGGCTTGGTACTGCTACAGTTTGGTCAGGAAATGAAACCCAAAACACAACATTATTTTACTCTATAAACCCAAGAGGACCATCTTGCAATAACTACATGCTAACTAATTAAAGGCTATTTCTGCAACCAGAGACCTTTTATGATTTAATGATGTCTTTTGTCCATCTGGAATTCCGGTAATCAAAATTTCACATTCACACAAGTTGTGTAAAAAAGGTATTTTGGCAACGGCTTTAGAGTTAAAGGGTAGATTCATTAAAAATCATGTGATAGGTTTTATACAAAATCATTATTTGGGAAGTGCTTTCCCTATATGACTCCTTCTGCCTGCCTCAGATGGGGACCTGTATGCCGGGACATCTGTGGACTTCATGGGAACAAACGGCGCCATTTTTCGTACATCTCTGCACAGCAGCAGTCAACATTATATCCGCACCGAGGCTTACCATGAACACTGGCTCAATGGTGATAAATCAAATTAAATAGTTGCATTGTTTCATTGTGTTTCATTTTTTTCATTGTGCGTGAACAACAGCATGTACTTGTTTTAGGGTAGTGGTTCCCAAACTGGGGTGCCTGGTGGCAAAAATACCACCAAAAGTGTCAAAAATGCCCCCGAAATTCAAATGATGGGGCAAAAAATGCCTCTGGAATTAGTATATTATTATTATTATTATTTGATAAATTCACATGACACCAATAATCTATTTAATGGCTAGTTATACATACTGCATAAAATATGAGTTGATATTTATTTACATTTATTGGTAACAGCTCACAATTATTCAGATCGAGAATACATTTGAAAGAATTGATTAAATGTTGTTTTAATGTAGATATAAAAAATCAATTTTAATGGTTGGAATGTCTCTGAAATTCAAGGGTGTAAATATTGCCCCTTCATGTAAAAGTACATTTTTGTCAAGAAAATATTTGTTCTGTAATTGCATTTACTGTATATGCATGGTCTGAATAGTTTGGAAACCACTATTTTAGAGTGACTGGAGCTGGATAATTGGATTTTGTGTCTTCTACTAACCATACTCTAATGTCACTTTCCATTATCAGAGCCAGAATTTGTAGGATCATATTCCATCCCTGACACACACAGCTTGGACGATGACAAGGTCTACTTCTTCTTTAAAGAGACTGCTGTGGAGTCCAACCAGCTGGACAAGCGTGTCTACAGTCGAGTGGCCCGTGTCTGCAAGGTGAGTGCCAAGTCCTGCGCTGTAATGAACCAAAAACTTGGAAGACTGTTGTTTCATTTCCAGAATCAATGTGCCTTTTGTAAGCATTAATGAATGTTTGTGTAAGTCTCGGTATCATCTGTTGCACAGTATTAGTAGCATCATGTATCTTATAATGGATGAATAAAGTGTTTGTTTGAGAGGAGAAAAAGCTAAGCTAGCAAACTTCCTTTCATCTGATCTTCCAAAGCAAAGTACAGTCTTTTATACCGAAATATTCTTAAAATACTTATATATTATTTAGATGTTATATTTTGAAAATATAATATTTTATGTACACAATTATAATTGTATATAATATAATTATAAAAATAGATAAACTAATTATAATTTAAATATCAAATGTTTTAATTTAATTTTAAATATTTTTATTTTCAATTATTTAATTAGAATTGTTTCAAAACACATACAAGTTGTTAATGTATGTGAATAGAATAATAATAATATAATATAATATAATATAGGGGCGGCACGGTGGTGCAGCGGTTAGCACTGTCGCCTCACAGCAAGAAGGTTGTGGGTTCAAACCTCGGTTGCCCCGGCCATTCTGTGTGGAGTTTGCATGTTCTCCCCGTGTCTGCGTGGGTTCTCTCCGGGTTCTCCGGCTTCCTCCCGCCATCCAAAGACATGCAGGTTAGGTTAATTGGTGTCTCCAAAAAAAAATTGCCCTAGGTGTGAATGTGAGTGTGAGTGTGTGTCTGTATATGTGTGGCCCTGCGATGGACTGGCGACCTGTCCAGGGTGTACCCCGCCTTTCGCCCAATGTTAGCTGGGATAGGCTCCAGCCCCCCGCGACCCTGTACGCAGGATAAGCGGTTGACGATGGATGGATGGATAATATAATATAAATAGATACACTACTAATAATATTAAAAGATGATAAAGGGCTTTATTTTCGTGTGTGCACAGCACAGCCTAACGCGCAATGACCGTGTACTACGTCTTATCTAATTTTCATGAGAGCACTAATTCCATGTGCAGTTTTCGTGCCTGCGCAAAGCACTGCTAGCAGTGGGTGAGAGTGTTTGCACTATCTGTGGGTGTATGTGCACGAACTGTGGTTGTATTTTATGTTAATGAAGTGGTGCACAGAGCAATTTGCTATTTTCCTGAGAAATAGGTCATTTCGCTAAGATGTTTGAAAAGCAGGTATGTTTTCAGTGCAAAGTTTGAACTCAGTTCCTGTATTTGCAGTTTGGAGATGATTATAAATGTATATAAATTTCTCAATTACATATAAAGTCAATGCAAAGATGCGAATAGATGCGAATTCGCAGTGGTCGGAGCGAATGAAGCGAATGGCGCGAAGCGAAAACGCGAATGAAGCATGTTTCGCATGATGTGTTGTCACGAAAGCCTATCAGCATTGAGATTGTACAGATGTCACTGACGTCCTGATGTAGTAGCAGAAGAAAAATGGATGAGAAAATGGTCGTAGCGGTGTGTGGGCACCCTGAATTTTATGACACAATGTCAACGTATCTGGGACTTCCACAACAGATACAGAGCAGCAATCATTGTGATATCGGCCATGGTTGATGGCGGAAAGATAAGTTGTCGTAGAAGCCCCTCCTCCTGTCCTTTTCCGGAAGAGAAGGGGGAATACTCGTGGGTTCGCGTTACTCGCGCGAGTTTAAACACAAATTTAATCCAGCGGTCAAACTCGCGCGAGCAATTCGAGGTGAAATTTACCTCTGCATTGTATTTGATTTTAGAAATACTCTTGATTAAATTTTTTTGTGTTTCAATATATTTATTTAATTGTTCAAAATCAACCGCCGAAAGTTAAGTGTGTGCCGATACAATCACTCTTACTACTAGCCATATTTTGTGTTTCAGTAGATGAAAATTATTTATAATACTTACATTCCCTATAATTGAAAGGAGAGTACATCCAAAATCTGACTAAATGAATGATTCCTAAGCATATAAAAATAGGTGTCCAAATTTCAATTAATCTAATTCATTGCATACAGTCAATTTACACTACTAACTTCTTTTGAATGTGCTGTTTTTGTTTATATCATTGGTGCTTGTCAAGTAATTGACTATATAATTGGATGCTGATGGTGCAATAACCTGAGAAGAACCTCAGAATTAAATGACACTTGACCCAGCACATTAGCGTGTTGCACGCATGCTTTTGCCAAACCCACTTGTACCTAGCCTTAGTGCATGCTTGCATGGAAATACCAAAGCTTCATGACCATGCCCATTGACTTTGCACTTATGACCTAAGGCATTGTACAGCGCTTAACACTAGCACTCTTAAAATAGTGCTCTAAAGCTGAAGTATGTAACTTTTTCTGTGTTAAAATACTTTCTCCTATCCCAGCTTAATATGCAGACAACTATATGTTAGCCATTCATTGGTTAGTTTTCTTGAACACTGTAAGCACTTTGAAAATGGCTTGTTTTGTTTCAGCAACCCACCCCAACAATGTTATTCAACCAATGGCGTGAGTTGGGGATGGGACTGTCTCTTTGTTTGACCAATGAAACACGGGGGCGTATTCAGAAAGCTGTTTTGAAAACAAAGTTTATTTTTGCCGTCATATGTGGTGGCGCTAATGTTGCAGAAATAACATATATTATATTATATTATTATTCATTAAACAGATTCGGTTAATTGTGAGGTACAATGATATCCTAGAATTGCTATTATGTTCTTGGTGTGTTTATCAGAATGACATTGGAGGAAAGAGAAGCTTGATAAATCGCTGGAGTACCTTCCTGAAGGCCAGACTGGTGTGTTCGGTACCAGGGCCTGGAGGCATGGACACACACTTTGATGAACTGCGTAAGTTCACACATGCTAATCACACACCAGTCACCCTTATTACTATATGGTGTCCGATCAGTTAAAGTACATTTGAAGATGGATCAGTTATTGTAAGCATGTTTGTTTGAATGACCTCTACATTTGTATTTTTTTATTTATTTTAGAGGATATCTTTCTCTTGGAGACCAAAGATCCACAGAATCCAGTCATCTATGGTGTCTTTTCCATTTCTGGGTAGGAACATTATGTGGAAAGTCTCGTTATTCCAGTCACAAATCAATAAGGGATTAAAGGAATAGTTTGCCCACCCAAAAATGATAAGTCTGTCATCAATTACTCACCATTATGTCATTCAATTATGCTGATTCATATGGGTTTATAACAACAATTGTGTCATTTTTCATTTCTTGGGTGAACTATTCCTTTCACATTAGTAATATTTTGAAACCACTTTCCATTCTAAGTTAATTGTTTACCTCAAAATTTCCACTTTATCAATGGCTCCATCCAAATTTGCCAATCTGTCACACTCATTCCAATTACCTCACCTTTCCAGGTTCAGACCAGTTTTGTTTGTTCCAACAACTAAAATGGGATTATCTCAGTTTATCCCATGGACTGAAATCAGTATCAAAATGCCCCTAAAATCAACAGTCTGGTCACAGGACGGTCTCCTGCCTGCCTGATCTATGTAGAACAATCCGTCTCGGTTCTCCAACCCGAGGAATGGATAGCTTGAGGCCATACAGGAGGGTCAAAGGTCACCAAGCTTGAGGAACTCTGTTATTCTAACCCATCAGTAGACTAATAGACTTTCATAACATCTCTCTTTTCCATAGCTCCGTCTTCAGAGGTTCGGCTGTGTGCGTATACTCCATGGCCTCCATCCGAGCCGCCTTCAATGGGCCCTTTGCACATAAAGAGGGGCCCGATTATCGCTGGATGGAGTACAAGGGGAGGATCCCTTATCCACGGCCGGGAACGGTGAGTTCTCAACAGGGAGGAATTATGTATGTCTGGTTGGGTGGAAATGAAGATTTTTCATATTAAGGAGGGAAATCCATTGTCTTTGTGCTCTATGTTGAGGGACTGAGGTTTTTATAAGCAGTTTAATGGAAGTGATAACAGACAGGAAAATGAGGTTTATAGTGCCTGAACGTACAAAAATTATTTTATATAAATGTGAAAAGGAATATTTGTAACCAAAATTTAAGTGTATTAAACATTACACACCAGTATCTAAAAACAAATCCTTATTTGGGTTGAGGACTTGACGCTTATCAAAAAATCTTCTCCTCTCAAATCGGTCAGTTCTGAACTGGTGTGACAGAATTGAAATCATGCTGACAGTCACTCCTTGTGCTACTAGCTGCACTGCCTCAAGGGAGCTGTAAAATGTTGACGAGCACTCTGGAGTTCACGTGTGAAGGTGGTTTGTGAAGTGTCTAAATTGAAGGCTTTTAGTGTTTAGTTCTCTGGTGAAGGAAGTCAATTATCAGGCCTGTAAGGTCTGCACCATTAGTTCCAGAGCTTACAACCACAGAGTTGTCCTAAATGACAGCAAAACCTTTTCAAATTATGGGGTTTGACTCTCTGATTAGTTACAGCTCGTATGGGCCAATTACAATCACACTAAAACTAAATTAACCTACTTTATCATGTTGTACATGTATTAGTGAAACTGGATCTTGTTTTGATTTTATTCAGAAAGCATTGGGGGTGTTCACATTCTTGTTTTACGCCTGAGCAATTTTTTACACTATGTTCACATGCGCTTGACAGATGTTTTTGACCATTGCACTGCATTTTTTTTCTTTTCATTTTTTTTGTCTTGTACCCTTAGCACAGGGGCAGACTGGGAAGAGAAATGGGTCCGGGATTTTACATAGAAACTGGCCCAAAATTTGTTTTCGTGGTGCCGTTTTGTGGTCTGTTCTGCATAACTCTTGTCAAAATGACTAAGGATCTGCTATTGGCTGCAGATTATGGTCAGGTGTCTATACTCATTCTTCTTGATCTGAGTGTGACCTTTGATATGATCTCACATAACATCCTCCTAGATAGGCTGGTCTTAGTTGGAATTACGGGCAACCCCCTGTCTTGATTTCGATTGTATCTTTTTGGTCACACTCAATTCATACAACTCAAAAATCATCACAATTCATCACTGGCGTTCCACAAGGCTCAGTTTTGGGCCCGCTTCTATTTATTATTTATTTATTATAATACTGTAATTATATTTCTATAATTATTCTTATTATTATAACGCGGTGGCCCATCTCATCTTATCGCAGCCTATTCTGCCCCGTTTCACGGGCAGCCCTTCGGGAAAAGTCCTGGTACTCCCTATGGCCAGTCCACCCCTGCCTTAGCCCATGTTTTTAAGATGTTGTATCAAGTTAAAAAGTATTTACACTTCTGACTTGGAACGCAGTGGTCAGTTTTAAAATGATGGACGAATCCAATGAATCTGGGGGTGAGATAGAAATTTTTAGCTGACTTAGTGTTTATAAAATCAACTATGTAAAGAAATGAAAATTCCAATAATCACACCCTCTGTTCTGTTTTCTTGCGCTTTGTCTAGCTTCCTGTGTGAACGTCCCCCTTACAGCTTAGACCTGTAAACATGAAGAGTTATGATGCAGTGGCCAAAATCCACATGTGCACAAATGCTTTAAACTATGTTTTTTACCTCACCCTGGGACCGTTGCGTCAAAACAGTAACAAATTCATCAGGCTCTCAAAATGTATGTGTCAAGCTTTACACATGACCAAAACTTACTCAAACTTTCTGTCCTATCATGTCCCTTTAGTGTCCTAGTGAGACCTACGACCCACTGCACAAGTCCACACGTGATTTCCCCGATGAGGTTGTGAGTTTCATGAGGTCCTATCAGCTGATGTGGGAGCCAGTGTTGCCCATTCATAGACGCCCGGTTTTCACCTGCATCAATGCCCCCTACAAGCTGAAGAAGCTGGTGGTTGACAGAGTTGATGCAGAAGATGGCCATTATGATGTCTTGCACATAGGCACAGGTAAGTTTGAGAGCAGGACCCAAGAGATATATCAGAGATAGATAGAGTATCGACGGATCACTGGTATACTTATGAATGAGAGAAATTACAATGCTGAAAATGGTGGCTCTGGTAATGGAAGTCCCACCTTACAGTTGAAAGAGCCAATCACATTTTTGAAGGAGACATAGGTTGTCAGTTTACTTAATGTGCATTAGCTGGAGCATCCAGAAAAAAATGTGTTTTTTGCAGAATCTGAGCTAAAGAAGCACAATTCAATATTGTCAGAATTGATTTAGTTTAAATATGTTAATTAGTCATAATCTTGACCAACAGTTTTAGAGATATCCGTCTGTTTTCCCCTTTCAGTCATGCGTGTATCCAGTAGGGGACAGAAATTAACTTCCATCACTACCACTTCCACATTCTTGGAATATTCTGTAACATTGAGCTATGTTCTTAAATCGTGCTCAGTGAACACAAGGATACATTGTTAATTAGGAATGAGTAAACTCTATCATCGACCCGTGTTCCCACGCTGGCCAACGGTCCTGTTGCCTGGGATTAACCTGACATTCCGAGGATCTAATTTTTTTTTCTGTCCAACATTTGTCTTTCTGTGTGTGCCGTGAACTCTGCCACATCTAAGTGAATCAATTTGGGTAAATAGATACCCTGTTCAAGGCAAATACACTTAACCTGTGTGTACAGAGAGCATACTTGCATTTGTATAGTGTAACAGCTGTATGCCCGCGGGGTGCTGAATAAATCCACACACTGTGTAGAAGCCAAATGCAGGTGCCCACTCACCATGGTAACTAAGTAACTGTGTATTATGGGGCATGTTTAAAGGTGATAAACTGATGTGTGTGGTTCATTTTTAGAGTTAATATGAAAATCGAAAGGTTCAAAATCACTTGATAAGCTGTGTGAGTTTAGGAATAATGCCATGGTGACACAACACTGCTGCCATTTTGTTTCTGCAGTGTCTTAACAAGAGGATTGTTCAGTGTAGTTTTGTGTTTTTATTTTTTCAAATATCTGCTAGATCATAGTAAATACAGTTCACACTACATGACAAGTATGTTCTAGACAGACGGATGGATGGACGGACAGAGAGATAGATAGATAGATAGATAGATAGATAGATAGATAGATAGATCTTACTGTGAATTAGTATAGTAAGTCGAAAGTCCTGCAGCTAAAATTGTTCCGTGCCCACCAAAATTCGATTTTGAAAACACTGCCCCTAGTGGCTGAGGCTGGAAATGTTGTCGACCAGATTCCGGATGAAATGGTGAAAAAAGCGAGTTGTATTTTTATTTGTTAAAGGGATAGCTCACCCAAAAATGAAAATTCTTTCATCATTTACTCACTCTCATGCCATCCCAGATGTGTATGACTTTCTTTTTTCTGCAGAACACACATGTAGATTTCTCAGCTCTGTAGGTCCATACAGAGTGAGTACATGCAAGTGAATGGGGGCCAAAATTTTTGACTCGACAAAACTGATCAAGTGTAAATGCTGGATATTCAAGATGCACATGTAACTTTTACTCCACCCAAACAGCATTACATCAGCATATGGAAAACATGAAATATAAAAACTGCTACCAAGTATTTGCACAATGCTTGCATTGTGCAATAAATAACAACACATTAAGACACTGATGCAAGTTGTAGGAAAGACAGGACTTTTTTTCTTCATTTATTTCATGCAGATCACTGAAGAAACTGAAACGAAACACTGGCAATTAGCACAGCTGACGTGCATGACACATCTTTCCTAAAAAAATAAATAAATAATACATTGCACACACTAACAGAAACATTCAATCTTTTAATTTTCTGCCTGGCATAAGCTTAATATCTTTGCATATAGTGCCTGAATTCAAGATCAGATTCATATCTGTTTGGTGGAGACACATTGATTTGGCCAAGTTTAAATGGAATGTGATTTTTCAATCGGATAGCAATCCGATCAGTAAAAACGCATGAAGTGACAAAGTGTAAATGGGCCCATTGGCTGCATAAAAGTAATCCATCCATACAGTCCAGCGGTTAAATCTCCACCTTTGATGAGCCCTAACCAGTAGGTGGTTGAATGTGAAAGTGAATGTCATTCCATGCCAGAATGTAGAAGTAAAAGTGGATGTGTATATTTGCAATAGAAAATGACTTAAGTATTGTTCTGTTTCTCACCCACACCTATCACATTGCTTCTGAAGATATGTATTCAGCCTCTGGTGTCGTATGGATTACTTTTAATGCAGCCGATATGTCCTTTTTGGTCTTTCTGAGTTCTGTTCACCATTCACATGCATTGTGAAGACCTACAGAGATGAGATATTCTTCTAGAATAATTTCTTCATAATTTCTGTTCTGCAGAAGAAAGAAAGCCATACACATCTGGGATGACAGGAGGGTGAGTAAATCATGAGAGAAACTCAACTCTAAACCTAACCATCAGGAGCAAAAATTTTATTTTAGAGTGAAAACAGCAACCTCCAAAGCATCTCTAAATTGTTTACGTGAACATGATTATTTCCTGGTTTCTATGGGACCAGAACCTGTGTTGCAGAGATTACATGTGCTGTAAGCTATCAGTAGCACCACAGGGGAAAGCTTTCTGGGTACATGAAAATTTGGACATATCATGATGATTTCCCATGTGATCAAGTTCAGATATATATTGGGTACAATGGGCTAAAGGCACCTCTTAAGCAAATGTTGCTTTTTTTCAGGTCACAAAATGTATATATATATATATACACATCCATACATGTATATTGTCTGCAAAAACCACACTATTATATATTTTTTATCTCCAGATGATGGCAAGGTATTGAAGATGGTCTCCATAGCTAAAGAGAACTGGGAAACTGAAGAAATCATTCTGGAGGAGCTGAATGTCTTCAAGGTAATTCCTTATAATCTCTGTGTGTTCCCTCTCCTCTGCTAGTTTGTCATACCATCTGATAGACTACCGTATGACCTTTGACCCCGGGCTCTTATTGGTTGTTGTTTCCATGTCAGGCACTTCCCAAACAGAAATAACTCCTAAGGAGGCAAAACAGATTGCTCTCAGATTTCTAGAGCACTTCAATGACTTGTACAATCCCAGGGTCAGGAGAGGCAATGTTACACCAGGAATATTTTGTTTGTCCAAAAAAAAGAAAAAGAAAAAAGGAACAGCTCATTTATCCAAAGCTTTGACAGTGAACAACATGTCTCTTTAGCCCTGGAGGTAGAAGGAATGTTAACCAAGCGCAAGTCATCAAGTTTAATATGAGGTGTCATAGAGAAACGTTTCCTGTAGAGAATTTCACCATTATTCTGTGTATCACAGAACAGTACAGGTCTATCTAACCCTAAGACTATGTTTCATAACTCTAAGATTAAGCTCACTGCCCTTTAAGCTACCAGGAGACATATGATAGCAGCCATCGCCCACCAGCGTCCCCCAGCCATTTGGAGAAAGCGAGTCATTTTAAGAGTCATGGCCCATTTGCTGCCTGTGTTATGAAGGAGAAATGAACCAATGGAGCAGAAAGCTTTAAAACATTCACAATGGCCTGTTATGATGAGCTCCTCTTATTTAGAACCAACAATGCGTGTCATCCCCCCCACTTTGTTCAGAAGATGATTCATTTTATGTGTTGACACATTTTCCCCTCTCTTTTTTTCATTCTGTAGACTCAAACCCCAGTATTAAGCATGGAACTGTCCACCAAAAGGGTAAGTGTACCTATTTAATGGGTGGCCACGGTGAGCAAACATTGAACAATTTTGAAAGAAATAATGACAAATAATAAATGAAAAAAAAACATACTTTGAAAAATGTTTACTGTTTGGCTAAATGTACGTCACTCCATGGAACTATTAAAAAAATGTCATTTATTAATGGAATGTTCTGGGTTAAATTTAAGTTAAGCTATTTGGTGACATGTTGATCTCCACAGAAAGTAATTTTGACCTATACTCAGTTTGTAAAAACAAAATTTGGTTTATAGAAATCCACTTAGAATTGAAGTCTTTGGGGCAAGGCATTGCACTGGGATAAATGTTAAAATACACACTGCATAGCCGGGTGATTCTCACAAAACCTGGTCATATTTAACTCCACATCAATACCAAAGAAATATGAAATTATATTTTCCATAAAGAAAATGAAGACTACATTTGGGACCATTAAAGTTGCACTCTGTAAGTTCAGTAAGTTTTTGCTCATGTCAGCTTGGACTTACACTGACACCTAGGGGTGTGGATGTAGCACCATTCAAACACATTATTGGCACTTTTCCACTGTATGTTACGGTTCAACTCGTCTCTACTCGCTTTACTTTTCTGAGCTTGCTTTTCAACTGCTGTTTAGTGCCCCTTCAATGTGGGTGGGATTATAGGCTGATAGTTGCGCCTCCTCTACTGTGGTGACATCATCTTAAACGTGACACAATACAATAAACAATAACATGACCGCTAGCTGTTAGCTACTAGCTCATTGGGCTGCATAAAGCAGTTGTTGCATGGTGATTTTACAAGTGTAACAGTTAAATTGTCCTGGTTGTTTTAGAAGCAAGCTTTCCAGTAGCTGGTCAACTAAATAAAGTGGAGCTTTCAAGCAGAGTGTAGAGTTAACGTAACAAAACGTACCATCCTCCATCATGGCTGAGACCAGGGCACTCTTCCTCCCATTGCCCGCCGGTGTAGATAGCGTCCATTTGGTCGAACCACTTCCACTTTTCCTTGATGGTTCTGTAGTAAATTTTACGGGGTTTTTTTACTTTTACCATCACTGTTGGTAGGTCCGGTGTTAGCCGTGTGCAGCCAACAGCTGAGACACTTCCTGAAAGACTTTTTCATTTTGTGTCATTTTGTTCGTCTGGACACTTATGTACATTTTATCACCAATTATTTTTACCTTAATGTGTCCAGAAGTTTTACTTTTACTGTTCCAATTGTTTTCAATGATGATTCTCATTACGAAAACATAACAGTATTTTAAAAATGATTTTTAAAATTTAAAACAGAAAATATGAAAGGCAGTACCATAGGAGTACTAATATGATCTAAAAATCACAATTTTCATGTTGTGAGAATTAGAATTATGATCATGAGTATATCATAACCATCTTTTTTCAAATTGCAGTCATGAGAATTGCATAACTGTCATGATAAGTCACATCGGCTTAATTTTCTATATGCAAAATACACTTTCTCATTTGTTTCTTTTAATTTTGTTAGGTTAAATAGGACGAGGACATTTTCTTGACATGTCTTGCGAGAGTAACCCATGAGACATAATAAAATTGCTTTGTCTGTGCAGTTATATCTAATCTTTCAACTCAAGTCATGACCATGTAAAGGCAATTTTGCATGATGCATGGCATGGACACATGGGGCGTGACAGTTATATGGAGTAAATTCCATCAACAGGAATTACATTGGTAACACATAACTAGATGTCCATCTACCTGTAAAATAAATCCCACCATTAAAAGGACAATTTAGAGAGTTTTACAGCTCAAATAACACAATGAAAGTAGATGTGATTTTTGTTTGTTTTTACAAACTTTAAATGTAGGTAAGATAGTTTCAAATTTGGTTACATTTTATATCATTAGCTTTATCATTAATTTGTTAAAGGGTAGATGTTTTGATACTGAATTTCTTATTTTTTTTTCCCAGCAAGTGTTGTTCGTAAGCAGCAATGAGGGTGTCGTCCAGTTACCTGTACAGAGGTGTGAGCTGTACGGTAAAGCATGTGAAGATTGCTGTCTAGCTCGCGACCCATATTGTGCATGGGATGGCTCGTCCTGTACTAACTACTTCCCTAGCAACAAAAGGTACAGCCTCCCCTTGTATGACGTTGAATTACACATATCACCTAATCGAAACACATTCAGCAAAACAATGCAAAAGTGTGTGTTACATCATTTCTCACATTGTCAAATAATGTGTCTGAGGATGTGTTTGCAGACGGGTAACATCCTCTTGTACATTGCAGGCGTGCCCGTAGACAAGATGTGAGGTATGGTGACCCCAGGAGCCAGTGTCAGGACATGAGAGATGGTAATTAATCACTTGTTATTTACCTCACTGCTCTTCCCCTACAGATTTAATATGATGAAGCCCAGACTGGGAATACAATGCACACTACTCCCTCTAGTGTTCAAAGCGGATGGTAATGGCATACTTTGATACGCAACAGTTTTAAGTCGACATGAATTCATCCTTCATTCCTATATTTATTATTGATCTTACTGTGCATGATTCATTAGTGCATGTTATATTGTCTTTTTATCTTTTATTATTATTATTCTTTTTCAAAATGTAATGACTTGTTCCCCTTCTAAAACAACTTTCCTTTCCGGCTGATGTCACAAAACCGCCTTAAACTTCCTGTCATATTGTAAACCACATTTCCTGCTCTACATTTGATCTTTTTTAATATCCTGCTTTACTCATACACCACATTATAAAGGAAGTGAAATGGATTGAAACACTCTTTCAACGTAATATGCATTGAGTTTGTGAGTTTAGTAGAGTGCGACCTGGTGAAGTGATTGTTTTACAAGATTTTTGTAAGAAGGTTTTTGACTCCCAATTTTGTTGTTTTTCTCCCAAATGCGGTTTTGAAAGTCTCTATGTGTTTCTCTCGCAGGTTCAGAGCATGCTGAGTTGAAGACCATATATGGTGTGGAGGGGAATACAACCTTCCTAGAATGTGCTCCACGCTCACCACGGGCAACGATCAAGTGGATAATTCAGACAAATAACAGCCACAGCAGCAAACAGGTGCATCCACATCCTGTTGATTTCGAAGATTTGACCACATCCACTGGTTAAAGGTGCAGCCATAAACAGAAAAGTAAGGGTGATGTACAGTCAGACGGTTGTTATTGCAAATTAAGTCCCCTGAATCACCCTAAAGGGGTTTACTTTGTGATAATGACCAGCTAACTGTGCACTATCCCGCTTATTACATGGCTACCTACCAAATAAGTAGATACATGGATGTGAAATTTTGATTTACCCTGAAATTATGTTATTATGTGTGAAGAGATCACAGAGTCTCATGACTGCTCATTTTGCAGCTTTTTACAGGACTACTTGCCAAATAAATCAATAAATGGAAACATTGATTTGAGTTATTATTATACATATGAGTTATATATTAAATATTATTTTAGAAGCTTACATAGAAAAAGGAAAGAGGACTGGCAATACCCGATGACCAGCCTGAAATCACTTAATCTTCGGATGTGCGTTGTTATTCAGAAATATCTGGCCACTTAATGTCGCAATTGACTGATCAGAATCAGGTAATCCACAGAGCCGTGCAATAAGTAAGTAATAATGTAAAATCAGTCAGTCATTATCACAAAAGTGAACAAGGTTGAAGGTAGGCGAAAATGAACAGCTGTTATTACATTATCCCTCTTAAAACATGGCTACTGACCAAATAAATCATTTGACTTGTAATGTTAATTTGCATCAAAATTATTTTATTAGGCCATGTAGGAGGCTGTGTAGGAATAAGAGAGACATTAAAAAGCACAGCTACAGTATGTAGGAAATCAGTTAAACATTACAAACTGGATAGTTTCGACTCTAAATTCTGATTGGATGAGCTGTTATTGTAAATTAACATTGGTGTTTTTTATCATAGTGTTCT
This sequence comes from Moxostoma hubbsi, assembly GCA_032164185.1. NCBI lineage: Eukaryota > Metazoa > Chordata > Actinopteri > Cypriniformes > Catostomidae > Moxostoma > Moxostoma hubbsi. The sequence continues at coordinate 8,398,596 of JAVLUX010000048.1, forward strand.
TGCCACAGTTTTTTAAAAGCATATAGGCCACTCAAGTTTGCGTCGTACCTAGGAGACTCCTTGCCCATGGTTAAATAACTGTTAGCACAGTCTTGTGGCTTATTGTTTTAGCTTAGTGCTCATCAAACAAACATATTTGACCACAGAAAACCACAACTGAGAGGAGTGTAAAAAAAAACAGACTGAGCCCCTTAACTTCTATTCTCATGCAAAACCTCTTCTGTCTTTCAGTTGGTTCCAGGTGAAGAAAACCTCATCCACATGCAACGTGGACTCCTGCTTCAGCGCTTAACATCTGCTAATGCTGGCCTGTATCTCTGCATATCCTATGAGCACTCATTCTCCCGCACATTAGCCCACTACAAACTAAACGTCATCCCCCAGAACCACATGCCTAGTATGCAGAACATTCGTATCTTGGACTCTGGAGCTGCCGGAAATTATGCAGCCTCACCGCGAAGCTACAAAGAACTCCATCTAATGGGAGTTAGCGGGCTAACAGCAGACGAGTACTGCGAGCAGCTTTGGTACCGTGAAAAACGACGACAGCAAAAACTCCGTACGCTAAAGTGGAAACAAGAGTCTGAAAACCGTAAAGCAAGAGTTCGCCGACAAAATCCACCTTACGAGCCTCTCGAATGAGGTGTAACAACAGACTTTTGGATGTTTATTGCTTAATGGCCACTTTTATTTTTCAACTAGCTGCAGCTAGCAATAGCTACTGTTAGCATAACAACAAAGAGCTACAGACAATAAGAGCTTGGTTTTTCTTCTTTAAATCTCAGTTCAGTCTTCTTATGTGTTTTAACAAAGTCTTATTGTATGGCATTCGTTATCTTGTTAGCATTAGCCTGTTTTAGCCATTAGCTACGAACTCTGCCTGTATTATAACCAGTTGCTCAGCCTGTAGCTGTGCCGCTGGTATGAATTTGTGCTGTGTGGCATTGGATTTACAGCTAATAAGATTTTACCTGTTTCCTGTCTAATAATTAATCTGTTGCTGTTTGTTTATAAGTGCTGCCTTCAAGTCCTTCTTACTACTTAAGATGTCGTAATTGCAATGTGACGTACGCTCAAGTGATTCCAGTCATAAAAATCAGCACGTTGGGCTAATAAAATGTTTTTTCTACTGATTTTTCTGTGTATTAGGATTCTGAAGGGTTTGTTTTGAGTTTTCACTCTCCCCAGTCAACAAATGTTTCTTGAACATACAGTATGTTCTGAGAACAGCAGGTGCCTCCATGTTCACTGGAAGTTTGTTTTGCCACTCACTTACGCAACCCAGGATGTACCCTTCAATGTGTCCTTCCTCTCCAAGAACAATCCCTTCTTCTCTTTCCTGAGAACATTCTTGAGTAAATATATGTTGGTTTTATGGCATGACAGCAAATTAAACCCATCTGAATACAGTTACATTTACATCTATTCATTTACAATAGCAGACTTTCCTAAAGTTAGCAGCATAAACTCTGTAGTGTGTACAGTATGCCTGATATATTCATGTGTCCATTCATCTGGGAAAGATAATACAAAATAGCTCAAAGATCATACATCTTCTTTGTAAGTTTGTAAATCTTCATTGGCCATTAAAATGTCCTTTGTTCTTCTCCTTCACAGCTGAATGGAAAGTTGTGGCATTGCTTCATGGTTAAATCTGAAATTGGTTCAGGGCTGGTTGAAATTGCCAGTTTGATTTACAGAAGTAAAACTTTTGATGCAGCATGTTTTAGTGTATTGATTGTTTAACAAATTGGTTTTTGCATTAAAGTCTCAATAAATCAGAATTTTGGACTGACCTAATAATAAGGTTCTTTCAAATTATGAAAATTATATTTTGGGGTGAAATATGACCTAAATTCAAGTTTTTGTGTGAATTTATGTATTCAACACATACCAACAGTACACCTAATGGAAATCACATTTTTTTGACTGCTTTTATTAAGAGCACAAGCAGATTTTAACCCTTGCATTTCAATGCCTTTTACATGTACTGTTTGTATGTTATTTGTATGTCAATGAACAGCTTCTTCAAGCTAGGCAGAGAACACACTTCTCTTGTTAATTTGTGTTCAAAACACATTATTGCACATATGTTAGTTATGTATCTGAGATAAATCAATACACTTTTAAAGAGACAGGATGTTGAAGACAGCTGTGCATCATAGTTGGTCCTTTTCATCTGGTGTTCACAATCTGGTCTGAATGCTGAATGGTATGCTTGCATATCACTTATATCATTTTACAGTCTTTTACAACCCAGCAATGATCTCTTTATGTATGATAACATTTCTGAATACGTTTTTATTTATGTTGGCCGTATTGTTCTGTTGACAGTGACACATTTGTGATTACAACTTAAATGTACTAAAGCTTAACTTTGTTTCTTAATTTTTAGTGCCTGAGATTTGTTGGTTTATTGTATGTACAGCATTCTCTTTTATACATTTTTGAAATAGTATTAAAGTCAATAAAGTATTGATCATATTTACTGTGAGGTCTTTATGGGATGTGTCTATTGAATTCCCATTACAGCTGCAAGAATTCCACTATTTTAATGGCGCCCCCAACTGTGGTTGCATGGAAATTGTAGTAGTCATTTGTCAAGCAAGTGTGCTACTTAGTACTAGACCAGCATTTCCCATAAAAAGTTTAAACAATTCTTATTAAATAACACATTAATACAAAAGATGGTTGCTATCAGTAAGTTGTTAGGTACTATGAAACCTTATAATGATCCACATCATGTGTAATTGAATAACATTTATTCTGGGTTCATTGATCTCTACAAGGGCGTATTTTGACAGTTAGAGTTTGATTTCATGAAGAATTCACTGGCTCGTTTGGACATTCCGTCAATGTAAGCAAAGTCTTTCTAGCAAGTCCAGGCATTCCAATTTCTCCCATTCATTTTAATAGACGTCTATGGGTGAATCTCTGTGTACATTCTTTTGTGTTCTTACGTTCTCGTGGACTCGTTCTATATAATCATCCACTGCCAATGTTCAATTTCAATCAATAGTATTTTCCTGCAATACCGGAGGCAGCATTTTCAGGGCCGCAGTCCTAGGACCGTATTTATAGGACCCTGGTTTTTTGTGAAAGCGGCACCAACCGAATTGGAGAACCGCAGTCCTAGGACCGCATTTCTAGGACCCAAGCTAGGACCGAAAAAAAGTACAAGCAAGGCAGTATTTCCACCAAATACTAACTACTTGTATTTTTAAAGGTTTATTACACCCAATACTAATTTCTTTCTTGCAATTCAACTTGGTTGCTAAGAGCTGCATGTTGAGCAATCCGTGTGACTAATTAGCATAATTAACTCATCAAGTAAAATAAAGAAGGAATAATATGCTATGGCCTTTTCAGTCAGTAGAACTCAACCACATATTTTAAAGTACAGGGGCAAGACACAAAGATGACTCTGGGGGCAGATTCAAGATTGTGTATACTTTATAAAATCATAAATAATAAAAACTGAACACACACACACACACACACACACACACACACAAACACACACAAACCCATGTGTTCATCAGCAGCCACATGGACAGAATTTCTGTCTTCACCGACTCCTGAGAGACAGAAAGATGGAGTGTGTGAGAGAAGTGAATGAAACAAGGAACATTTACTTGAATATGTGCAACTCTGTATTTTTACATTTCATATTTAAAAGAACTTAGTGACCACAGAGCACACGTATACACACACACACACACACACACATTATACTATATGTATATAATTAATAAATATCAATCTTCATGCCAATTAATGTTCATATTACTGTTATTGTGTACTGTTCAAAGATTTGGAACACTTTATTTTGATGCTTTGGGAACACTATTTCTTGAAACTTTCATGTCAATAAAGCCTCTCTGAATTGAGAAAAAAAATTAATAGAGAGAGATGCAAGAAATCTGAATAGGAATAACATGTTATTGAGCATTGACTGACAGTGGATACAGTGGTAATGCACTGTGGTCGGCAATCTAATCCGCATCTGTGTATGGTATACCCTAAAACATAAGAACACTGAACTGTAGTATTATTATGATGATCATCAGTGTACATTATGAATACCCAGAATCTGGTTACCAAAAACAAAACATAAAGACAATTGCTTGGATTCATTGCTCAAATGGAATTGATCATAAGATTAAGGCTGCTTTTCATGCATAGACATATTAGATCTCAATTTGCATTTCCCGAGAGAATGTTTGCAAACTTTACCTTCATGGAGAACTGCACTGTTGAAATGGCTCTCTAAATGGGTTTTGACTTTGCTCAACTTTGTTGCAGAACGGGCAGTGGAAGTCCTTGCAGCATGTGGTGCATTTCTTCAGTTCGGGCAAGGATCTCCCTTCTTGGATTGTTATGTGCTTCTTGAAAAAGAGAGAGCCCAATTGGTCAAATTAAACATTTTAAGTTCATATCATAAACATAATCATTAATAGACATAATTTAGGCCTAAGCCTAGTACTTGACCAAAATATTCTTTCTTTCATATTTTATGCCATGCCAGCTTCTATGGCTATATTCATGGCGGGAGCCAGGTTTAGATATTTACAAATAGAGTTAAATAAGGTGTTTAAGATTCATTTTTCCTAAAAACCTTAAAACTAAATTTGGATTTGGCAGTCAGCACAGTTTAAGTATTAAGATTATTTTAACTTAATTAAAATGGTTAAGCAATGAGTATTAAATAAGCTTTCAAAATGAAGACAGTAGTCATGACAGACACATCATATCGACATGATTTTATAATATTTTTAAGTTCAATGTGCTGGATAGAATTTATTATCATAGACATAAAGTCCACACATAGTTGGAGCTTGCCAGTCGCACTACAGTTTCATTAACGAATATGCTAACAGTTCATTTTACAGCATTATAAGCTAATATAGGATGGTTTCAATAATAGTGCATTTAAGGCTATAGTTAGCAACTCTCGGTCACAACGTTAACTTTGCTGTCCAATTCAATACATCACCGATGTTTTTAATGTTAAACAAATAAAAATGCATTCACATTTGGTACTCACACTCTGATTGTTGTCCATCTTCTATGTTGCCAGAAAAAATGCGGTCACTGGTCCTCTAATTCAGTAGTTGGCTTTGTCACTAAAAACCTAGGGTCCTAGAAATGTGGTCCTAGGAATGCAGTCCTGAAAATGCAGCCTCCAGTATTGCAGGATCATGCTACTCATTCCAATCCTCAAGAATGCAAGTACTGTGAATGCTGGAATTTACCCAGATGTGTCCTTGAATTCGAGGATGCATTGGTTGGTAACTTGTGGGCAAGAACTCGCTACTACGGTGACATACGAAGGACATTTATCCTTTTCATGTAAGCTCATGAAAGTCTGACAGCTCATGAGAGTTGTTATACTCTGTCAAAATTTTATTTTTATCTTTTTGGGCATCATTTTAATACAGTAATAAACATGGAGAGAACGAGTGTTTACACACTTTATTCTTTTAATATGTCACTAGTCCAGCAAAACCTCACAGGTGTGATGCCCATCTTGGGACTCGAGTCTGAAGCCAGTGCTGAAGCGGTCTCATATGCATCGACCAGAGCGGCGCGACTGCGGCCGAGGATGCCATATTCCCCAGGAACCCGCTCTGCCTGGCTTGAAGCGAGCGAGGCACCTGAGCACTGACTGCGCTCTGACAATACTTATGTACTTGTGATTTATTTAATTTTTTATTTTTGACAAATTTGCAAACAAACTTCTTTCACATTGTCATTATGGGGTATGGTTTGTAGAATTTGGAGGAACATAATGAATTTAATCAATTTTGTAAGCAGTGTCTTCAGAAACATTAAAGGAACAATATGTAAAATTGACATCACATGTTTAAAATGGGTACTGCAGTCCAAATTCAAAAGTATAAAGTGTTTGTAAAGCATTAGTTTATAGTCAAATGATCATTTATAAACTATTGTTCTAACATTAATAAGCTACATACAAATAGTTTGTTATTTGTTTATATTTACTGTAGCAAATTATTTATTATTGTTTAATAAGTTAATTTATTGGCAGTTTGATCATGTTTTTTTACATGAACATGGTATTAATTCATAGTAAATAATGAAATTTAATATGAAATTAACTGGATTTACATTTAAACAATGTATTTTTTTACCATTATAGTAACATACTAGTGTAAAGGAAACAATGGAAAGGAGGAGGCAAGAACCAGCTTGACAATATAAATAATATTTTAATGAAGAAATAAACCAAAAGACACAAACACACACACACACACAGAACAGACAGCTGCCCGTAAATATTCTCTCTCTATCGCACCACCATCCGCAGTCGGCCTTTATCCCTCTCGGAGGCTCGATTAGCCTGATAAGGGACCGGGTGTGTAAAATCACGACCCGGCCCCGCCCTCCACCCTGTCACATCTCCACAGTATCTCAATCACAAAGGCTCAAAACAGATACTAAAGCTTAAATAATATATAAATGTGTATTATATATATTGAGAGAGGGAAATCCACAGTTTATTAAAAGAGATCCTCTAACTGCTCAAACGCCACCATTTTCCATCCTATTAAGCTTTATGAGCAGACTTGTTCTTGTTATTTCCAATTAAAATGACTGTTTAATCAGTTTCACCAGCGGACCTGCTATAAATATTTCATTTCATTTAATCCGATTCCAGAAGGAAAATCCAAAAATCCCGCTACAGGCTATGCGTGTGCTCTAGAAACAGCCAGCACGTCACCACGGTCACATGACAGTGATGAAATGGCAAAAAAATAACAAATAAATAGGAAATAGGAAAGAGCATGTAACATGATATTATTGACTTTAAATTAGATTTTGACAATTCAGTGCCTCTTAAACATCATTAATGAAAATTTCCTAACAATCCACCTTTTCCTGGGGGTCTTACTGAGGAAACGAATGTGGGTGGGGCTTCAGCTGGAAGTCAGTCTACAGCTTTCCCTAGCTCTGGCTGCAATTATTTTAGACCCTCTTTACAGCTTGTAATAAGATGCTTTTCAGATGATCCAATCGCAAAGGTCAGGATAGGGTTAGGGTCCATTAACAATAAACTAATGCTTTACAAATACTTTATACTGTGTAGTTATTATAAATTGCTACCATTTATGCTGCCTATATGTCCTTTTTGGAACTTCTGGTCACCATTTACTTGCATTGTGAGGATCAAAGAGCTGAGATATTCTTCTAAAAATCTTTATTTGTGTTCTGCAGAAGAAAATAAAAAAGTCATACACATGTGGGATGATATGATGGAGAGTAAATTATGATAGACTGGCTGAACTATCCTTTTTTTAACCAAAAAATGAAAATTATGCCATTCACCATTCACATTCACAGAGCTGCAATGAATGTGTATGGTGACTGAGACTGTGATCTCAATTTGTGTATGGTGAACCTTCCATCTCGATTTGTGTTCATCGGAAGAAAGAAAGTTGAGGGCTAGTATATGATGACAGAATTGTCTTTTTTTGAACCTTCAACTATCCCTTAAATACTTTATAAAATGGCAAAAAAAAAAATCAAGAGCACTGCTAACAGCACAAAAGTCAAAGAATAAAACTCTTTGTGTTCAAGTTTAAACCCTTTCATGCAACACTTTTTTTTTGTATTTGTCAAAAGGGACATTTTTTTTGTTTCTTTGTAACAAACACCTGAAGCAAGTCAAACCACACTGCAGTGCTCACCTATCACCCACTTGTAAGCATATGCTCTCGGAGAGCCACAAAGTTTCAGTTGTTTGTTCTTTAAGGCACTATGAGGTCAGTTTAACTTCATCAGTTGTGCACTACAATTCGGTTTGAGATGTTGGCAACGTTAGAGCAGAATAGGTGCTGTTGGCTTGGCAAGGCAGGATATTTTTAGGCAGCTTTGTAAAGTCCACCTCAGCATACTGAAAGAGCAATGGGGAAACCACTTTTAGCATTTATGATGCAGTTGTGCCTGAAACAACATGATCAACAATATTATTGGATGTATGGATGGATAGGTGGAAGAGTGAAAAGATGGATGGATTGATGGATGGAACAGTGAAAGTTTGGATGGATGAAAGAATGAAAAGATGGATGATGGATCAATTAAATTATGAATTGAATGATAAATTGATGGATGGATGGATGGATGGATGGATGGATGGATGGATGGATGGATGAAAGAATGAAAGGATTAATGAGTGAAAGGATGGATGGATGGATGGATGAAATGGTGGATTGAATGATACATTTATTGATGGATGAATGGATGGAATTTACAAATTGTATTAATTATTGTTTCATATAATTTACCTGAGATTGATTCATGTTTTGGCACATATCTTGTGTTTGCTGTAGATCAGTATTGTGAAGTTGTTGCGAGTGTTCTGCAGATCTTTTATTTCCAACAGCAAAAGCCTTTAATAGTCCTAAGAATGGAACAATTAGACACAACTTAACATCATGGTTTAAATATTTAATTCCAACAACAACTTCACCTACAGGTAGGAGAATCATGTTCATATTTTTACAGATATTTAAGCAATATCACACAAGCAATAGTGTTATATGGCCCTACATCAGCATTGCAGTGATAAGGCCGCAGGTCGAGTGTCGTAGGTAAGCACAGTAGTGCTGATTTAGGGCCATATACCATGATTGCGAGCGTGATATTGCTTAATTATATGTAAAAATATTCTTATATACAACAGAGTACGGTCATAAAAATGCATTTGTGCATGGAACTACATTCTTACGCGACGGATCAGAATCTGTAGTTGCTGATTCAAAACAAATGATGCGTCCAAGCCTCCGTTAGTAATTCAGAAATGTCACTTCAAAAATAGTATCATGGCTTGTGCTGTTTCGAACAAGTTATTGGATAAACAAGTATGGGTGTGTGTGTGTGTGTGTATGAGAGAGAGAGAGAGAGAGAGAGAGCGAGAGAGCATGTGCAATCACCTGTTGCCACACCCAAGCAGAGATGCTGTCAGCTTTCTGAAGATCAGCTTTCTCAGTGGAAAAATAGCATCCAAGCAGGGGTATTTCGCCGTAGCCGGTGCGCAAGAGTCGATCACTATAGAAACCGCAATGTCCTCTGCAATTCTAAACAGCACCCATTTTGCAATTAATCAGTCTGTTGTGTCTCTCAGCTGCGATGAGCCGTAATGCTGAAGTTGTTTGCTTAAAGCCGTTTACAGCAATTTCTTAGCTGTAGTAGTAATTCAAGTGATCACGAAGAGCTGTTTTATGTGAAACTGGCTTACATAGATTCACTTCACGTCACCTAACTGTCTGATATAACACACAAAAATAATCTTTTGCCACCACCTGCTGGCTAACATATGTAATGTCAAAAAATGACAAACTGTAGCTCTTAACACATATGCACTGCTCTTACACTTCAGTTTAGAATGGCACGAACACAAGCGGAGTGATACACACACAGTGAAGCGTCGGAGTGCTGATTTTGTCAGACCATCAGTGCTCATGGAACGTCTCTCGTCCAATCAGATTCAAGGACCGGAACAAACTGTTGTATATTACTGTATATTAAAGACTGTCTAAGCTCAAGACAAGAACTCACCAATGAGCAGAAAGCCATTCAGCAGAGCAAATACGAGGGTAAGAGTCTGCCATGGTGACTGATTCTGCTGGATACATCTGACTTCTGTCTGATTCTTTTGAATATACTGGCATTCATCAAACTCAGTTAGTTGAGTTGGTCCTTTAAAGAAAGAATGAAGGTATCTCTAACAGAAAGTACTGCTAGTGTCAGTATAATTCATTCATTGACATCGACTGTGTATTTTCAAAGAACAGATGTAGAGTGAAATTAATAAAGGCTTTAATATGTGTCTTTAAAAACTGAAGTAGTAATAAATAATCAATATAGAAATAATCAATCATACTGATCACAAGACTTGATCACTGAACAGGCACTTACCAATCTGTAGTCTTGTACTCTTCCCGAATTTTGGAGGTGCGTCTGTGTTCATACAGTAATAAACTCCTAACACTTCAATGGTGACGTTATTTATAAAAAGAAGATGTTTAGTTTGCACTGAATATTTGTGTCTGAAGCTTTCATTGTAGTGAAAAGCAGTTCTTGCGACTGAGAACGAACGTAATATCAAAACAGGAGAATATAGTTTCAACACAAACCAATAAACATCATTTTCATTGAGATCACAGTTTATTGTCACATTTCGTCCCAAATCTGTAAGTTGATCAGTTAAAGTCTCCGCAGCTTGACACCATATGAGTAGAACTGTAAGATAAAAATCAATAAAAATCATCTTCCTGAAACCGTCATTCTGCCAAAACAACTGTAAAACCATATAAGCTATAGATGAAATACATTTTACAAAGCACATGAACAAAGCTACTCACAGAGCTGAAGTTGCATAATCCTCATGTTGTAGCTGTAACAAAGTACTTGAATGTACCGATACCTACGTTCCTCTAAACCACACTGAAACCTGCTGCAGCAGAGCAAAGAGGAATAGGTTGACTCACATAATACAGAGGAAGTCAAGTTGGCTCTGACCACAACTCTTTTTAACCATCACTGTCATTACTTCATAAGTAACCTTATGTTGACCAAAAGGTCAAAAGGTCCATGTTTTAGGCTAAGAACCACCTGCTTAGACAGGTAGAGAACACCTAAATTACCTCCTGACTGACACGTGAAGCAGCCAACCACAGTTTGTTTTGTTTTTATGTGCCTTTTATCTGAAATAGATTATGTCACAACAATAAACTGGTGTGAATTCTTTTTTTTTCTTAATAATTTCATCATAGTCTCGTGAAGGATTGAACACAAAACACTGGGAAAAAGCGGCCGATTGAAAAATAGTAAGTACAGACCATTTCACAGACATAATAAAAAAACAAAGCAGAATAGTCAATTCAGTCTCATGACGAAAACGTAATCATAGGGACTTTTTTTCCAATCAAAATTCATATTTGCTTGTGGTCAAAAGAGTATATGTGGAGGCAAGGGCATGGTCAAGTGCCTGTCTGGAGAGAGAGAAAGCAGTGATTAGTTCCAACTGAGATTAATTGTTATTAATTATTGTTTCTATGTTCGCAGTGTTCACCGTTTAAGCTGGACAGCAGTTTTGTGTTGCATCAAGCTGAAACAGGTGGATTCAGGTTGTACCCAAACCTCTATTCATCAATGCTTGGTTTAAAATGAGACACTGGATACACATAATCGGGTGAAGGTGAGGTGTGTGCACTGGGATATTCATGATTATCCTGTAGTGACTGTCACGATAATGTTGAGGAGGTGGTTACTCCTTACCTCACCCATACGCTAATTTTGGGAACTAATTGTCCAGCTTTTCATTTGATATTAAAGGGGTTGTGTGTGGATTGTGTTCTGTTAGGAAGTGAATTGGTGTTGGATGTGGCGAAGCTCTGGCTGGTGGCCCATATCTATTGGCCGGGCATTCACAGGGATGCTCGCCGGTGGTGTGCAGCATGCCGTGAATGTCAGCTGGTGAATCCGCCAGCCGCTCCCCAAGCACCATTACGCCCTCTTCCGTTGATCGACGTTCCTTTCAAATGAATTGGCATGGACCTCGGGTTATTAGAATGGACAGCACTCGGGCATCGCTTTGTGTTAGTCCTAGCAGATTATGCAACGTGATATCTGGAAGCAGTGCCTCTGCGCAACATCTCAGCACATAGTGTTGCGGAGGCACTCTTTAGAATAATCTCCCGATTGGGGATTGCGAAAGAAATCCTCACTGATCAGGGCACTACTTTAATGTCACTTGGACTTTGCAAGCTGTACATATTATTAGGTATTAAATAGATTCAGACAAGCGTGTACCATCCAAAAATGTATGGACTGGTAGAACGATTTAATAAGACCTCAAAAAATATGATTTTTAAGTTTGTGCACGAAGATGCTCGGAATTGAGATAAGTGGCTCGAACCCCTGTGGTTTGCAGTCAAGTGGTCCAAGCCTTTACGGGGTCTTCTCCATTTGAATTGTTATACGGGTGTAAGTCCAGTGGTGTGTTAAACACCATGAAGGAATATTGGGAGGAGCGACCTTCACAAAACAAAAATTAAATTCAATGAGATGAGATGAGAGCAAAACTCCACACACTGGGGCATCTATCACAGAAGAATTTGCTACAGGAGCAAGAATATCAGTCCCGGCTGTATAACAGGGGAGCTCGGGTACGGGAATTTGCACCGGGAGATAAAGTACTTGTATTACTGCCCACATCGAGCTTGAAATTACTTGTGAAGTGGCAAGGGCCATTTGGGGTCACACGGCGAGTTGGGGAAGTTGACTATGAGGTAGTGCATATGGATAGGGGACCTTCAAATTTAGCACCTCAACCTACTAAAACCATGGAGAGAGGCGGTCCCCGTGTACTTGGTGACGATTTCGGAGGTGAGTCTAATAGCCAATCAGTTCACCTCGGTCCCTTGTGGAGACAACATCTCACGGTCACAAAGTACAGAGGTTGCCAGATTGCAAAACAATTTCTCTGACGTGCTCTTGCCTCTCCCCGGCCACACTAATTTCATAGAACACCACATCGAGACAACCCCAGGGGTAGTGGTAGATTGTTGATCCCTACGGTTACCTGAACACAAAAAACATGTAGTACAGGATGAATTAAAGGCTATGCTCGATATGGGGGTAATAGAAATTCCACAGTGATTGGGCCAGCCTGATGGTTCAGGTGCATAAGAGTGATGGCTCGGTCCTGTTCGTGTGGATTATAGGAATTATAATGATTATAAGTGAATTTGGTGTCAAGATTTGATGTGTATCCAATGCTTCGTATTGACGAACTGCTCGAACGGTTGGGAACGGCACGCTTTTATTTGACACTGAATTTATCAAAGGGTTATTGGCCGATCCCCTTAATGCTGTTGTCCTGTGAGAAAATGGCCTTCTCACACTGGTTGGGATACACCAATTTGTGACCCTTCCGTTCGGTTTGTTTGGGGCTCCGGCTACATTTCAGTGTCTTATGGACAGAGTCCTCAGACCACACGCTGCGTATGCCGCTGCATATTTGGATGACATCATTATTTACAGTAATGACTGGCAGTGGCACATGCAGCATCTGGGGGCTGTTCTGAGGTCGCTGTGATGAGCGGGGCTCACAGCAATCCCGAAGAAATGCGCAATATGGCAGGTGGATGTATGGTATCTGGGGTTCCACTTGGGGCATTTGCAGGTGCGACCCCAAACTGATAAAACCGCTGCAATTGAGACCTGCCTGAGACCCAAGACCAAAAAGGATGTGAGAGTTCTTGGGGCTGGCTGGCTTGCTGGCTTGCTATTATCAAAAGTTTGTGACTAATTATTCAGTGACGTCACCAGCCCGTTTGTGACATCACCAGCCCGCTGACTGTTCTCACTAAAAAGGGAGCTCTGAACCCGGTTCAGTGGGCAGAGCCATGCCAACAGGCTTTCACACAGGTAAAAGCTGCACATTGTGGTGGGCCGCTTCTGCACTCCCCTGATTTCTCTCTCCCTTTTGTTTTACAGACGGACGCATCAGACAGGGGGCTTGGTGCTGTACTGTTCCAGGTGGTGGAGGATCGCTGGTGCTGTACATTAGTCGGAAGCTCTCAATGAGAGATATGAAGCACAGCACCATAGAGAAGGAGTTTTTGGCCATATAGTGGCTGGTCCTTACTCTCCACTACTATTGTTGGGACGAGCATTCACCCCAGTTCAGACCATGCCCGCTCCAATGGCTCCACCGCATGAAGGATGCCAATGACTCCACCGCATGAAGGATGCCAACGCCCGGATCACCTGTTGGTATCAGGCACTCCAGCCGTTTAAGTTCGAGGTGGTCCACAGATGGGGGGCGCAGTTGGTTGTTGCGGACTCCACAAATGGGGGGAGGGACAGTTCCCCTGGCCTGAGTTGGGTGGTTGGGGTATGTGGAGGCGAAGGTAACTTCGAGTGCTCGTCTGGAGGGAGAGGTAATGAGGTAATGAGTTCCATCTGAGATTAATTGCTACTAATTAATGTTTCTATGTTTGCAGTGGGAGACGGGGGAGATAAAAGTGGCCCAGCCTACAGAGAGAGAGAGAGAAAAAGAGAGAGAGAGAGAGAGTTGCACACCAGAGTCTGTGTTTCTGTGTTTTAGAGTGTTGTGCTGAAAAGATGATCTGTGTTACCGTTGATGCTGGAAAGCAGTTTTGTGTTGCATCAAACTGAAAAGCGTGTTGTGTTTTACAATAACAAAAATTGACTCACGTGGACTGTGGAAACTGGCTCCTGCTTTCTCCTTTATCTGCTCAAACGTGAACCTTGTAACAGTATACTTTGAAAGACTGAGTGCTTGACAACCTGGAACATGGAAAAACAAAGTAGTAATATACATCCAAACATTAGAATGTTGCAGTCAGTCACATGATATGCAAGAAAGTTGCAAATTTGTCGGGATGTCGGGATTTGACTTTTACGTTTGTGTGACTTCATACACCTGCATCTTCACCAAGATAAGAGTCATGGATTTCCCCCACAAATTTCAAAGTTGGAAGTCCAACTTTAAGTGGCACTGAATGGTATATTTTCTTCATGTTTAGCTCTTGGATATACAAATGAATATAACCACAATACCCTACATTAATGCAGGTCAACTAAAATAAAGGGTCAACTAAATAATGAAGGTAGATAAAAAACAAAAAGAACTGTAGTAGGTATTAGGTATTATTCATAAATGTCAGGTCAGGACAAGTTGTCACATATTTTAAATGTTTACAGTTTATTAATTACAGTATTTGTTGGCCAAAACAATGGTTTGATATTATTGCACATGACTTTTATATTTTTTCATTTGAAGAATAGTTTTCTTTTTCACTTTTTTTTTACTGTTTACCGTGTACATTTTACTGAAAGATTAAAATGGGATCCATGGTGACGTACCCAATAGTGTCAATGTGTGTTCAACAGTATTTGTTTTTACCCTGACAAATATGGTAGAAATGTTTAATAATATATTTTTTATTATTATTATAATAATTTATTGAGCTAAAATGGGACAAACTGGCTAAGGTACGTACCTATACGGAAATTGACTAAAAAAATATTCCTACCCCGAGAAATATTAACTGGAGTAAAACCAGAGATTATTTAACAGAGATGGGCCACTTCTAATAAAATGAATGGGAGAAATTGGAACGCCCAACATACAACGGATGTAGAAAAGGAAGTCTTAGAGGTAAAAGATGAAAAGTTGGAGGCCGGGAGAATGGCATGGGGAGATATTTCAGATGGCAACAATAATCAAGACATGGATTATCAGGAAGTAAGATAGACAAAAAGGAAAGCAGCATGGGTGATGGATCTGATTGTGAGCAAACAATTAACAAACTGAGAAATATAAGAAATGAAACCAGTAAGGAGATGGTACTCAAAGTGATTGTTACTTTTGCTAAACAATCAGAACAACAAAAGCATCCTGTTAAACTATCAAAAGCAATTGAGAAAGAGATAGGAATAGTGAAAGCTGTATCCTGTCTCAGTAACGGAAGAATAATGATCTTATGCAAGGACGAGAAGCAAAAACAAAAGATTGTTAAATTGAAAACACTTGCAGAAGGAAAGGTAGTATGCACATAAATAGGCAATTAAACTAAAAGGGTCATTTCAGGAGTAGGCCTACCTCTCAACTTAAGCATGGATGACATCAAAGGAATTTGGATGGTGGCACAGTCATTTCTGCCAGAAGATTGCAGACGTGGAGAGACAACATAAGGTGTGACAGCATGAGCGTGTTGATTCAATTTGAAGGAAATACCCTACCAACAAAAGTGAAGCTAGAATTCATAAGATTTTCAGTATGAGAGTATAAACACCCCCTCCTTTGAGATGTTTTAAATGTCAATGCATGGGACACACTGCAAATACCAGTAAAGGGAAAATATGCTAACTGTGGGGGAGACCATAGCGCTGCCTATGCAGGATGCCCCATACAACAAGAAGCTCTGGAAATACAAAAAATAAAGACCGTGCAAAATATAACATATGCAGAAGCTATCTGTAAGATAAAAGACAAAGCAGAAACGAAGAGAATAAATGTGCAAGGAATCAATGTGGAATCTTCCATCCAGAATAATGTAAATCCTGCAAGAAATGAATCAAATGATTTGTTTGTGATGAACAAAATTGATTTTGTGGCATTTATTTGTGCAGTGGTAAATGGTACAGCACAAGAAGAAAGGAAGTCAGACAAGTTAAAGATAACTGTAGGATGTGCTAATAAATTCCTAAAGTTAACAGGAATTTCAGCTGAAGAAGTCCATGAGATTTTAAAAGTGAAAGAAGAAGCTGTTGCTTTGGACATGACTCAGAGTAACAATACATAATTCCATAATGTCTTTCCTACTATTACATTGGGAAATATGACAGCAATGGGAAAAACACCAGACATTATTTGTATCCAAGAAACATGGTTAAATAGCTCCTTGGAATTTAAGATCAATGGATATGTAGTGGAAAGGAAAGACAGGGAAAATGGCAGAGGTGTAGAGTGTGCAACATTTATTAAAGAAAGCATAGCATATAAAAGAATATATAAAAATAGTAATGCAGAATACATACATATAGAAATAATAGGAATGAATGAAGTTTTATAAATAATCAGAATTATAAATTTGTATAATCCATGTAAAGAAATAAGTAATAATTTTCTAAAAGAGGTGATGGGTGACACAGAAGGCAAAATTATTATGTGTGGGGATTTTAATGCACATAATGGTTTATGGGGTAGTAAAAACACTGATAATAATGGGAAAATAATAGAAGAATTTATAGAAGAGCATTCACTGGTTTGTTCGAATGATGGGAAGCCAACAAGAATGGATATAACAAGAGGTAGATCTCACAATAAATAGCTAGTAAATGTAACTGCATGAAGATAATATGGGCAGTGATCATTGGCCAATAATATGACAAAATTCAAAATGCAGAACAAAAGCAAAATATTAATCAATGTGTAAGGTGGAGATGTATATGTTATGTGAAGAAAATTCAATAATATGAAATTGGAAGGAAGTTTTGAGGAAATATATAATAAAATCCATCCATCCATCCATCCATCGTACAGGGTCGCGGGGGGCTGGAGCCTATCCCAGCTAACATTGGGCGAAAGGCGGGGTACACCCTGGACAGGTCGCCAGTCCATCGCAGGGCCACACATAGACAGACACACACTCACACTCACATTCACATTCACACCTAGGGCAATTTAGAGACACCAATTAACCTAACCTGCATGTCTTTGGATGGTGGGAGGAAGCCAGAGAACCCAGAGAGAACCCACGCAGACACGGGGAGAACATGCAAACTCCACACAGAATGGCCGGGGCAACCGGGGTTTGAACCCACAACCTTCTTGCTGTGAGGCGACAGTGCTAACCGCTGCACCACCGTGCCGCCCCATATAATAAAATAGTAGAAATAATTATCTTTGCCTTTAATAAGAGATAATGTAAAGAAAAAGAAAAGTGTACTATGGTGGTCAGAAGATTGCACAGTGGCAATTAGAAAAAGAAATAAGGCATTTCGAAGTTTAAAAAGATTAGCCCAATATACAATCGTAGAGTATCAGAAGAAAAGGGCAATTGCAAGAAGGGTAATTAAAAATGCAAAAAAGAAAAGCGTGGCAAGAGTTCTGGAGTACAGTTGGGAGAGAGACTGAAATGCATGTGGTTTGGAGAATGATTAGGAAAATTAATGGTATTAATAACTACAAGCAGATCCCTGTAATAGAAGAGAAAGTGAAAATGGCCATTACAAATAAGGAAAAAAGCAGAAGTCTTAGCTACAACCTTTGCTAAAATCCACAGTACTGAAAACTTGGATGATAAGTTTTTAAAAAGAAGACAAGAAATAAGCAAAATATATAAGAATGTCCATATGAAAAAAACAAGGAGTAGATAGCAATATGGATTTTAATTCTTTTGAGTTAAAAGTAGCTATTAACAATTCAAAGAATGCAACACCAGGGATCAGTTACAGTATGTTAAAAAATCAGAGATTTACATTTATGCATTTGGCAGATGCTTTTATCCAAAGTGACTTACAGTGCACTTATTACAGGGACAATCCACCTGGAGCAACCTGGAGTTAAGTGCCTTGCTCAAGGACACAACGGTGGTGGATGTGGGGATCGAACCAGCAACCTTCTGATTAACAGTTATGTGATTTAGCCCAATACGTGACCACCACTTATAGCCATTAAAGCATTATTGAATTTATATAATCATGCTATATAATCAGCTATAATGATACCAATAGTTAAACCTGGGAAAGATGCAACAAAATCTAACAGCTATAGACCAATTGCACTCACATCTACATTGTGCAAAGTAATGGAGAAAATGGTAGTAAGAAGTTTGAATTACTTTTTGGAGAAAAATTAAATATCACCAGATCAGAGTGGTTTTAGGAAATAGAGATCTACAATGGATGCTCTGATCTTATTTGATCATGATGCAAAAAGATGAAAGAATATCTAATGAAAGAATATCTTGTTGCAGTTTTCTTTGATATTGAAAAAGCATACGACACTTTATGGAGGGAAGGACTTTTAATTAAATTAAATAAACTTGGAATAGGGGAGAGAATGTATAATTGGATATTAGATTTCCTAATTGAACGAACATTCCAGGTAAGAATAGGGGAAGAAATATCAGCACCATATGATATTATGAATGGGACTCCACAAGGAAGTTGTAACGTTTGGGTGTGCTGGGAATCAAGGAGAAAGTAGACACAGGAGTAGAAACTTTAGATCCTTCAATAATTTACATGCTGGAGTAGGAACACTTAACATCAACGTTAACATTCAGTATACACATCCAAGGACTGACAAAACAAGAGGGAATATATACACTTAGAACTAAAAGAGGGAATGACATGCAGGTGGGGATAATGAAGGAGTGATTAGGGCAGTGACTTCTGGGAAATGTAGTGAGGGAGAGAACTTCAAAATAAGAGTGCAGACAGACTGTGACATTACCCCCCCCCCATTAAATTGGTGAATCCTGGCGCCCCAAGACAGATGATGGAGGGAAACAGAGAAGAAAAAATATCCCAGGAGGAAGATCGGGGCCTGGGAGGTGGCTCTTCAGGGCAGGGAAAGGCTCAGGAGGCCTGGGAGGTGGCCATAGGACAGGGAATGGCTCAGGAGGCCTGGGAGGTAGCCACAGGTCAGGGACTGGTTCAGGAGGCCTGGGAGGTGGACGTAGGACAGGGACTAGGTCAGGAGGGACGCGGTCAGGAGGCCTGGGAGGAGGCCACTTTAGGGGAGCGGGCAGAGCCGCGGGAGGAATTGTCTCTAGGGGAGCGGGCGGAGCCCAGGAAGGCTCTGTGGGCGGAGCTGTGGAAGGCGGAGCCAAGGAGGACTCTGTGGGCAGAGCCATAGAAGGTGGAGCCCTGGAGGACTCTGTGGGCAGAGCCATAGAAGGCGGAGCCATGGAAGGTTCAAGGGGCGGAGCCGTAGAAGGCGGAGCCATGGAAGACTCTGGGGGCGGAGCCGTAGAAGGCGGAGCCAAAGAAGGTTCAAGGGGCGGAGCCGTGGAAGGCGGAGCCATGGAAGACTCTGGGGCGGAGCCGGAGAAGGCGGAGCCATGGAAGACTCTGGGGGCGGAGCCGGAGAAGGCGGAGCCATGGAAGACTCTGGGGGCGGAGCCGGAGAAGGCGGAGCCATGGAAGACTCTGGGGGCGGAGCCGGAGAAGGCGGAGCAATGGAGGACTCTGAGGGTCAGAGCCGGAGAAGGCGAAGCCAAGGAGGACTCTGAGGGTCAGAGCCGGAGAAGGCGAAGCCAAGGAGGACTCTGAGGGTCAGAGCCGGAGAAGGCGAAGCCAAGGAGGACTCTGGGGGCGGAGCCATGGAAGACGGAGCCAAGAAGGGCGGAGGGCACAGGAGGCGTGGAGGGCACAGGCAGAGACTGGGGAGAAGGTGCCCGCTTCCTTCGCTTTCTCCTGTTGCCAATAGGGAGCGAGGCTGCAGGCGCTGGGCTCTGGGAAGGTCGAGGCTGCAGGCGCGGGCTCTGGGAAGGTCGAGGCTGCAGGCGCGGGCTCTGGCTCGCTGACCGTGGCAGGCGCGGGCTCTGGCTCGCTGACCGTGGCAGGCGCGGGCTCTGGCTCGCTGACCGTGGCAGGCGCGGGCTCTGGCTCGCTGACCGTGGTCACTACTGCTGACTGCGGCAGTGAGTCGACTACTGGAAGCAGGACAGGATTAGCCCCCCCAAAAAAATTATTTTGGGATGTTGGACAGAGAAGGGAAGGCTTGGTGACAGGGGCCGTGGTAGGCTTGGCGACAGGGGCCGTGGTAGGCTTGAGTATGTCCACTGTGGGAGGAGATTCTAAGCCCTCATCCTCCAAACCCACAGTGAAATGAGAACCGCTGAGTTTTAGTGCCATCTCCACAAAAATCACACAGCATCCAGTGAGGACCCGCTGGAGGCATCTGCTCCTTCAGCGCACTATTCAGACCAGCTCTGAAGAAATATACTAGAGAGTTGTCCTCAGTGCACCAAATTCACAAGATGGAGAAACTCACACACGTGATCCTCGACTGGACGATCTCCTTGTTCGAGGAGGAGGATTTGAACAGCCGTTAAATCCATAGTTGTACGGTCAGTCCTTCTGTAACGTTTGGGTGTGCTGGGAATCAAGGAGATAGGAGACACAGGAGTAGGAACTTTAGATCCTTTAATAATTTACACGCTGGAGTAGAAACGCTTAACATCAACATTAACATTCAGTATACACATCCAAGGACTGACCAAGACTGACAAAACAAGAGGGAATATAGGCTATACACTTAACGAGGGAATGACATGCAGATGGGGATAATGAAGGAGTGATTAGGGCAGTGACTTCTGGGAAATGTAGTGAGGGAGAGAACTTCAAAATAAGAGTCCTTGAAAAGGGTGCATACAGACTGTGACAGAAGTGTCATCAGTCCAATTTTATTTAATTTAATGATTAATGATATATATGAAAAAGTTAATCCAAATATTGGAAAGGCATTATATGCCGATGATGGAGCAATATGGAAAAGAGGTAGGAATTTAAGAAATGTAGTTAAAGGAATACAAGAAACAATAATATAAAGAATGGTCAATGGATTGGTGATTCAAATTGTCAGTACCAAAGACTCAGTATATGATTTTTACAAATAAAAAGAAAATGGAACAAATGATTATGAAATTATATGATCATCCACTAGAAAGAGTGCTAGAATTCAAGTATCTTGGATTAAACATTGATGAGAAATTAACATGGAAGAGACAAATTTATTTATTTAAAGGTATAATACATTGTATGTCTTCAATAGCCAAGTATGAATGGGGAGCCAGCAAGAGTTCACTGTTACATGTATATCAAGCTTTAATACGTTCTAGTATAGACTATGGATGTGCAGTGTACGGGGCTGCATCTAAATCAGAATTGAAGAAATTGGATGATTTACAGTCTAGAGCACTTAGAGTCTGTTGTGTAGCAATAAGATCAACCCATGCCATCAGGGTTGAAATGGGGGAGATGCCATTAGACTTAAGAAGAGAAAAACTAACTGTTATGTATTGGGTTAACTTGCAAGGAAGTGACAACAATCTTCGCACACGCACAGTTTTAAAAGATTGCTGGGAAAATATAAATAATGGAGGAAATAGCTTTGGATGGAAGTATGAACAGTGGGTCAAGGATTGTGGTCTGGAGAATGAAGTCATCTGCTCTAATATGTCATTACATGGTGTGCCAGTATGGAACTTTCCTGAACCTATTGTTGAAATTAGATTATTAGAGGCCCGGGAAAAGAAGAAGAAGGCTATAATAGTAGTAATGAAATCAATGTGTTTATGAGAGAATTTTTTTTACTCTTTTATGCAGATGTTTACAGATGGATCTAATGATCCATTTAATCAAAAAGTTGGTATAGGAGTATATATTCCATGTTTTAAAACAAAAATAAGTCTTAATATAACTGATCAATTGTCTGTATATTCCACAGAGTTAATTGCTATAATAGTAGGGCTACAATGGATTGAACAGACTAAACCAATTAGGACTGTAATTTGTTCAGATTCGTCATCAGCTCTTAAAAGTATAATGTCTACAAGAACGGACAGAGAAGATCTACTGATGGAAATCTATATTGTTATATATAATTATATATTGTACAGATTGAAAGTAGAGGGTATAACAGTATACTTTTGTTGGATATCGGCACACATTGGGATAGCAGGGAATGAAATAGCTGATAAGTTAGCAAAAAAAGCATTAAAGAAAAACTTAGTGGGTATTAAAGTACCCCTGGGGAGAAGTGAGGTAAAATCAGTGGTTAAAAAGAAACAATACATTTATGGCAACAAAGGTGGGAAAGTAGCAGCACATGGAGATGTATTATAATATTGCAAAATTAGTAGGAAAGAACCATTTTATGGAAGGTATAGAAAGGAAGAAGTAATGATTTCTAGATTAAGACTGGGACACACAGGATTGAATTCAACACTTGTAATATTGGGGAAGCATGAAAATGGTATGTGTGATGAATGTGATGTTTTAGAAACTGTAGAGCATGTATTTTTTAAATGTAGGCTAATAAATATGATGTTCAACACAGTAGTCTTGTTAATAATATAAAGGATAGACCAGTAAATGTCATGAACCACTTGGGAAAGGGTTTGAGAGATTCTGAGACATATAGGGCTGTTTTAACCTTTTTAAAGAATACAGGACTAGAACAAAGGATATAATGTATGGGGATCGTGGTGCTTCTGCCCATCCAGGTGGTTGCGGAGCCCAGTGTGGTAGCTGGAGGAGATGAACACGCAGTATACCAGCTTATTATTTTTATTTTATTTTATTTTTTTCACGAAATGGGTAAACTCTGGTCAACACTCAGCTGGTAACAGTAGCTGGCGATAATGCACCTTCGTGTTGGTGGCAGTGCCACCCGCCATAAAACCGAAGAAGAAGACGACGTCGACCAATTTTTGTTTACTGCAAATCTTGCGATTGAAGTTAATTAAACTGAGACACAATTATGGTTAGGTAAGTTTTATTTTTTTCTTATGTGGCAGATGGACAAATACCCATCTAACACGCTAACATAAACATTTCTACAGTGACCGAAAATGTTCGGTTAATTTAGTTTGTTTGTGGCCACGACATATTATCTCATGGTAACGTGATAATAAGTCGTGGGTCACGATATCATTGTGTCGTTACATGCTTATGTCGTGGTCTCGAGATCTTATGTTGAGGTAAGGACATCCTTATGTTGTGGCCACGCAATGTGGCCTCGAGATCTCATGGTTGAGGGAACGACATGTCACTGTAACCATATGCTACGGTCGGCATGAGATGGAGATGCATTAATAGGCATTAAGACATGGGTATGTTATAAGTGAAAGACACCTGGAGCGCATTATTAAGTTTAATGGGATTTGCCGTCGGAAATTTGTTGGCTTGAATTAAATATTCGGATTCATCATTGACCAGTTGAACTGTCCCGGACGCCCCACGGATACCGCAATGCGGTTAAGTGAGTTTCATATTTGACATTAGCGACAATACTCATTAAACTCTCCGTGCAAATCACATTTTCAAGCCAAACCAACTAAGACATGCATGAATGGGTTTTCTGTGCCTAGCACAAAGCTGAATCATATATATATATATATATATAGCTGTATAAATCAATTAAACAATTTAACCATTTGATATTATGAAATCACAACAAATATAAAATGTTCTTAAAAATATCCCTTTCATGACACAAGGCTTTGTTTGTGAAATTTACATTCTATATGTTTTCAAATAAACATAGTGTAAATGTTTGTAATATTCTAATTACATTAAACTCAATGACCTTGTGACGATTCCAGTATTTTCTCGGTTCCCAACCCTACTAATCATCCAATCGTGTGGCAGCAGCGGAGTGCATAAAATCATGCAGATACGGGTCAGGAGCTTCAGTTACTTTTCACATCAACCATCAGAATGGGGATAAAATGTGATCTCAGTGATTTGGACTATTGCATGATTGTTGGTGCCAGATTTGCTGGTTTGAGTATTTCTGTAACTGCAGGAAAATATGAGGAAAAAAGGTCAAGAACCACTGATCTGTAACCTCTATAAAAAGTTATATTTTAACACCTAATTTATGTGACTAAATTATTCTAACAGTGTGACTGAGTTGGAGCTCCTTTCATCAGGTCTTATTGATTCAAATGAGTCATCTCTTTGAATTTCTGAAGGGCAAAATCAGTTATATGCTTAAAAAAAAAAAAAATATATATATATATTTTATACATATATATATATATATATATATATATATATATATATATATATATATATATATATATATATATATATATAAATATAAATATACACTCACTCACCTAAAGGATTATTAGGAACACCTGTTAAATTTCCTGAATTACCTGAAAATGCCTTGTTGATGCTAGAGGTCAGAGGAGAATGGGCCGACTGATTCAAGCTGATAGAAGAGCAACTTTGACTGAAATAACCACTCGTTACAACCGAGGTATGCAGCAAAGCATTTGTGAAGCCACAACATGCACAACCTTGAGGCGGATGGGCTACAACAGCAGAAGACCCCACCGGGTACCACTCATCTCCACTACAAATAGGAAAAAGAGGCTACAATTTGCAAGAGCTCACCAAAATTGGACAGTTGAAGACTGGAAAAATGTTGCCTGGTCTGATGAGTCTCGATTTCTGTTGAGACATTCAGATGGTAGAGTCAGAATTTGGTGTAAACAGAATGAGAACATGGATCCATCATGCCTTGTTACCACTGTGCAGGCTGGTGGTGGTGGTGTAATGGTGTGGGGGATGTTTTCTTGGCACACTTTAGGCCCCTTAGTGCCAATTGGGCATTGTTTAAATGCCACGGCCTACCTGAGGTTTGTTTCTGACCATGTCTATCCCTTTATGGCCACCATGTACTTCCAGCAGGATAATGCACCATGTCACAAAGCTCGAATCATTTCAAATTGGTTTCTTGAACATGACAATGAGTTCACTGTACTAAAATGGCCCCCACAGTCACCAGATCTCAACCCAATAGAGCATCTTTGGGATGTGGTGGAACGGGAGCTTCGTGCCCTGGATGTGCATCCCACAAATCTCCATCAACTGCAAGATGCTATCCTATCAATATGGGCCAGCATTTCTAAAGAATGCTTTCAGCACCTTGTTGAATCAATGCCACGTAGAATTAAGGCAGTTCTGAAGGCGAAAGGGGGTCAAACACAGTATTAGTATGGCGTTCCTAATAATCCTTTAGGTGAGTGTATATATATATATATATTATCTAACAAATGTTAGGATTTACGCTTTTCTGTTTCATCTATTTAAAAAAAAAAGTGTATTTTGCAGTTATGAAAATTTAAATGTATTTATTTTTGACAGTGGTATTTATTTTTTTTAATGATTGTTTATCATTTGGCATGCCCAATCCCCAATGTGCTTTTAAATCCACGTGGATGCGTAGTGATTCACCTCAATCTGGGCGGCGGAGGACTAATCCCAGCTGCATTGAGCAGTTCAAGCCATCCACCGTGGCATCCACGCTCAACTCGTCACACATCCCACCGAGAACTTACCACTTAATAGTGAACACGAGGAGGTTATCCCATGTGATTCTACCCTTCCTAGCAACCAGGCCAATTTGGTTGGTTAGGAGACCTGGCTGGAGTCACTCAGCACACATTGGGATTCGAACTAGTGAACTCCAGGGATGGTAGCCAGCATCTTTACCACTGAGCTACATGGTATGCAAAATTAATTTATTTTAAATATTTATTTATCAGGTCGTTTACAAGTCATTTAGCACCAGGTTCGCCACAAACTTGCAGTGCGTGATGGGTGAGGGGTGGTACTCATTCGACCACGCCCTAAGCCCGTAACGAACGGCTCTCCCTGCTGGGCCCTCGTGGGCCGGCTATCCCGGGCCAATCGGAGACCCGCGGCGCTGCGGTATCATTGCATTTAGGGGGGGATTCTGACTTAGAGGCGTTCAGTCATAATCCCACAGATGGTAGCTTCGCACCAGTGGCTCCTCAGCCAAAGCACACGCACCAAATGTCTGAACCTGCGGTTCCTCTCGTACTGAGCAGGATTACTAAAAACGGTCTAAATATTTTTTTTTATTAACGAATAGTGATATGATCATATTATCAATCTATTTCTGCCTAAAGTACAGTTAGTGTTGCTATAGTAAATTCAAGGCTGGTCATGTACAATTCTGTGCCGAAATCAAATGGTTTCCACGTCTTGTGCCGTGCTTCTCACCGATTCTCGCAAAGCTGCAATGATCGGAGTTGTGCATTTAAGAGGTCTGTGAGGAAAAACGCACCTGCTTTGCGCTCGCGCTGCTCTGTTCAATGAGCCTTATACATCTACAGAGCCATACAGGTGCATTAGCGGAGGTTGTGTATTTGATGCTGCTAAACCAGGTACTTCAGATTCATCACTAGACTTCAGAATCAGATGAACCGCAGTACAAATGCTTACCAACCTCCATTATACCTAAAGTATAATTGAGTCTAGATAAACAATTTAATGCAAACAGGAAGTTGACGATAGATTTGATTAAAATAACTGATAAACGCCCTCCATTTGTAACCTAACGCCCCCCTCTCTACTGATTTGCTCTCAGTGCCCCCCTAGCATCCTTTGAACACCCACTGGGAAGTGGCACCATGGTCTAGATAGAACAACTGCACATGGCTGGATGACCTCATGCATGATGAGATGGCTCATTGACTGCTCACATTATATTGCGTCATACACAAAAAATGTTATATAACCTGTTATGTTTTTGCTCTGCCTTGCTCTTTGACAAATGTGCCATGCATGAGATATCCAACTTACTTTTTACAGTACTTGACAAAATGACTAAATCAGTTAATTAAAAGAAGGGATGGGCATTCATCAATAATTTGGTATTTTAATGTTTAAGCTCATAAAATACGAATATTCAAATATTCTATTAGTTAAATGAAGGTAATTCATGAAAAAGAGATGCCGTAAAATAACTTTTTTATTCATAAAGGTTGCGTCACCATTGAAAAAACAAGCCTCTAATTAGTTCCAAAACAAGCTTATATTCTTTTTTTTTTTTTTTGGAAAATATTTAAACAAAAAAGTATGGAATGAAAGCATTTAAGCTCACGCAAAGCGAAGAAAAAGAAACCGTCATTGAAGTAGACTGGCGCAGTTAACATACAGGATGAATATAAACATGCGACTTATAATAGTTATGTTTATATTGTATCTCTATATTGTAAAATGAGCATATCCACGTGCTCCGTAAACTATACTCATATATATATATATATATATATATATATATATATATATATATATATATATATATATATATATATATATATATATATACACACACACACACACACACACACACACACACACACACCAGTTTAAATGATGGGATGTCCCTTACCTCCCCTAGTAAAGACTTTCTCGGATGCCATGTTTGTTGTTTACAGAAGTGTCGCAGGGATAACGGTGCTACGGTGACGCTGCTTTCTGACGAGCTGCACACATATGAGAGTAGTGTACACTGCTCATCCAGTACATTTCTAACAGTCAGCCTCATTCTCACAATAACCCGCTTAACAGAACGGTTTGCTCATCAGATGTGATTAACTTGTGTCCAACAGAGCCACCCAGTGCATTGTTATAACTGCCAGTTTTTGTTTGTGTGTGCACGCATCTCTCCGTATATATGGCCAGCAAAGCAAAACTTTTTGATTAATTATTGCAGAACGAGTACTCGAGTATTCGACTACTCGTGCACATCCTTAATTAAAAGTAGTGTTCATACTTCTGAAACGTATTTGCATTGTCTGCTGATTCTACGTACTTCAACTTTACGTCATTATATCATCATATTATTTATGATGATGTGTATTGCTGCTCCTCAATGTAATGGGGCTGGAGTTGGGCTACATTTTCCCCATTATGAAATACAAATTAAATAAAACTTTTTTAATTGTAAATTTACAACTTTTTTAATTTAATTTAAATTGTGTTAAAAGTTAAATATTATTATGGACAGTTCAATGTCTACATTCTAATCTATAACATTGTAAAGTTACAGTAATGTTACCTGAAGAACATTTGCTCATAATGGGGTTAAATTTCAGTAAAATCATGTGGACGATGTGTGCACTACTACTGTATATGCTTGTGTTTTTGCAAAATATGTGTAGAGACACAGAGTAAGACAATTGTATAGTATACAATTGAATGTTGCATTGTTAGCCTGGCCTGTTATAATATGCATGGAACAGGGTCAGAAATTAACCAGGTTTTGGGGCAAAAATGCCTTTTGAAAGTGTCAAAAAAAATATCCCAGATATTTAAAATTTGGGGCAAAAATGCTTCATACTGAATTCCTCTGTTTTTAATTAATTTATGAATGTATTTATTATTATGTCTGTTATCTAACACTGTCTAGGCCTGTTGATTCAGGTGAAATATTGGCCATAAATGGACAACATGCTGTGTGTTGTACTGCATATTTGAAGAAATATGCCACTATAGAGGAAATAATGCCCCTTGAAATTGATTCCAGTGGGCATATATTGCCCCTTAATAAAAAAGGTAATTATTGACTCTGGTATAATCGCATGCTACTGTGTTTATATACTTTGAAATGATGCTTACACGTTGCAAGCCATTAAAATAATAATTGTTGATATACACTCACCTAAAGGATTATTAGGAACACCATACTAATACTGTGTTTGAACCCCTTTCGCCTTCAGAACTGCCTTAATTCTACGTGGCATTGATTCAACAAGGTGCTGAAAGCATTCTTTAGAAATGTGGGCCCATATTGATAGGATAGCATCTTGCAGTTGATGGAGATTTATGGGATGCACATCCAGGGCACGAAGCTCCCGTTCCATTCTCCTCTGACCTCTAGCATCAACAAGGCATTTTCGCCCACAGGACTGCCGCATACTGGATGTTTTTCCCTTTTCACACCATTCTTTGTAAACCCTAGAAATGGTTGTGCGTGAAAATCCCAGTAACTGAGCAGATTGTGAAATACTCAGACCGGCCCGTCTGGCACCAACAACCATGCCACGCTCAAAATTGCTTAAATCACCTTTCTTTCCCATTCTGACATTCAGTTTGGAGTTCAGGAGATTGTCTTGACCAGGACCACACCCCTAAATGCATTGAAGCAACTGCCATGTGATTGGTTGATTAGATAATTGCATTAATGAGAAATTGAACAGGTGTTCCTAATAATCCTTTAGGTGAGTGTACAGTCATATACTTGCATATTCCATGAATTCTCACATCATTTAATCACCCTCATGCCATCCCAGATGTGTGACTTTCTTCAGCAGAACGCACATTTTTATAATAATACTTCCACTCTGTAGGTCCATACAATGCAAGTGAATGGTGATCAGACCTTTGTAGCTCCAAAAATCGCATAAAGGAAACATGAAAGATATTATGAATATTAAGAACATATTAAGAAACATGAAAGCAGTATAATAGGTATGGGTGAGAAACAGAACAAAAGTGAAGTTCTTTTTTTTACCCTAAATCTCCACTTTAACTTTTTGATGTGAAAAAAGTAAAAAAGGACTTGAACATTGACTGTTTCTCACGCATACTGCTTCTAAAGATATGGATTTAATCACTGGAGTCTTATGGATTACTTGCATGTTTCCTTTATTTCCTTAATTTTTGGAGCTACCTGGTCTGATCACCTGATCACTTGCATTGTATGGACCTACAGAGCTGAGATAGTTTGTGTTCTGCTGAAGAGAGAATGTCATACACATCTGGGATAGCATGAGGGTGGGTAAATGATGAGAGAATGTTTGGGTGAACCTTTAATGCATTTTAATGTGGGAGTGACAATGAAACATTTAGCTTAGCTGTTTTGTCTTTGGTTGAAGGGATAGTCATTATAATTATCTCATCATTTACTCACCCATATGCCGTCTCAAACTCGTATGACTTTCTTTCTGCTGCAGAACATAAACAAAGATTTGTTGATGCATATACGATGTCTATCTATAGTCATTGGTGACAAGTTTGGGGCTTGTCATCAGCCGATCAGCTGTCAGCATGATATGACGTCATTGAGCTGCAGTTCCAGAATCATTCGTCAACTTTTTACAAGCCAGCCATAACAGCTACTGAGATGAAAGGGAATACTAACATAGTTTTTTCCAGGTATTGTTACCTAGTGAAGCACAGACCTGCTTCATCATCATAATGTTCTTGAGCTTTATTCTAGATCTTAATTTAATATAATGATATAAAGACAGCTTAAAGTTAATCCATATGTCTCGATGACATTCTTCGGCGAAACACAAAGAGTTTTTGATGCATATGTGATGTCCATACAATGCTTTGTTTAACCCATGTCTTCTGAAGCAATATGATTGTTTTTGGGAGAGAAATAGACTATATGTAATAGAATATACAATGTAATTCCTTACATAATTAAGGAGTTGAACTTTGGTCCGTTTCTCACCCAAAACTGATCGTATTGCTTCAGAAGACATGGGTTAAACAACTCGAGTAATGTGGATTCAATTTATGCTACTTTTACAGTATGTCCTTTTATTAAGCTTCAAAGTTTTGGACCCTATTGACTTGCATTGTATGGACATCATATATGCATCAAAACCTCTTTGTGTTTTGCAGAAGAAAGAAAGTCGTACGAGTTTGAGACCGCATAGCGTGAATAAATGATGAGAGAATACTCATTTTTGGGTGAACTAATTCTTTCATTTAAAGTGTGCAAGTCTGTGAATCCAGTGTTAAGGAATGACACACCAATGGTGTGAGTCTAGCCCAAGACTCACACCATTGGCTGAGCTAATGCTGGGCTTGTCAGGATGCTCAAACAAACAGCAATGTTTTGATAGTCACACTTCAAGACTTTTAAGGTAACTCTCATTCAACCAGCTCTTTCTGTAAATGTTAGTTTTACTTTTTCCGCAGTCTTTGCGTCATCTATCTGTTTATCCTGTTAATAGGCAAAGGTGAGCTCCTACCAAACAAATTCATGCCACAATGCAATACACCAAACTGTGCGTTTTCTAAGTTCTCTCTCATTTCAGCATCTCTGCAGGTGACAGTTGTGGGCTTTACTGGAGATTTCATTGTTCTGCCGTGTTCTTCCAGTAACAATGACCTTAAAAGAAAAGAAATAACAGTGTATTGGAGACACAACAGCAGCAGAAATGTGTATAACATAATCGAGGGCAAAGATTCAATAGAAGGCCAGAACATGGCCTACAAGAACAGAGTTGAAAGTTTTCCTGAGGAATACGTGAAAGGAAACTTCTCCCTCAAACTCAACAATCTTCAATACACTGATGAAGGAAAGTACATCTGTTATATCACAAAGCCGCTGCAGAGTCCGACCGTAGAGCTTCTTATTAAAGGTGTGAAAAATATGATTAACAAGTTGTTCATTTGGGGGAAAATATCAATTCAGAATCTGAATGCAGTTTTTAATGATTTAGCAAACTGTTTCCTCTAAAGCATTTTTGCAATTGTTTTTTGTCTTTCAGGCAAACAAGCAGGAGACAAGAGAAGCCATGCAGAGGAAACGAGACCAGAACGGATTGTGTATTTTTTTATTTATTTTTTCTCTGTTTATTTTTTGCTATGTGTGTGAAAGCCATGAATTCTCAACTGGTTAATTAGATCAGATTTGCTTCAAGAAATGAGCGCAAGCTTATGATACATTATTTTAACTTGCCTCACTCATGTGCTCGAAATGCAAGTTCATTAATTAGTTATAATACCCTTCCATGGGCCTTTAGAACCAACTAAAACACTGGGTCATGGGTGTAGCAAGGGCTGTTAATTATCCTTATTAAATAATTATGAATCCATAAATTCAGACCTTTGCATAGTTGGGCAAAAGACTTTACTGACATATTCTACTGTAAAAATTACCCCAAAGTTTTCCAAATATTCCTTCTATTTGACAGCGATAAAAGATGTAGACGCACGACTCGTGTTCACAAGGACGTTAGTAGTAGTGGTAGAAATGAAATAATAAAATGAATAATTAGGGCTGTCAGTCGATTTTTAATAAATTGATTTATAAAAAATAACGTTTTAATTGACTACATGATTTATTTATCAAATTAATACATTTTTTTTTTGTGCGCATATATCAATGTGCTGAGAAAGGCCCACAAATAAAGGATTATATTTTTAATAATTACAATTATTTTGAAAATAACATAGAATTCAGACCATTCAAATACATGACATCATTGTTGCAGACAAGTAAAGGATTGATTTGACAATGCAAAATGTGGCTTTGAAGTCAAATTATTGTTAGTTTTATTGCCATTGAACAGAAGCCTTTCATTGGCCTTCTCTAGTCTGCAGTCAATTTTCTGTTGAGTTTGTCAGTCTCTGACAGGACGTGTTCCTTGTGTGCTGTTTTAATTGATGACCTATGTTCACTGTCTGCTGTCTTTGAGAGCGTCACCTGTGAAAGGCTGCGCTAACTGCCCCCTGCTGCCTGTGGATTTGCAAAAACATCAAGGCATTACTTAAAGCTTCAATTACTCCAATGGTTGGAAAATTCTTTGTTGCGATGCATAATAATAATATTTATATAAAATAACAAGTAGACAGAAATAATTTACTGTTTGGGGCTAAGGAAAAGGGAAATCTAGCATACAGTATGTGAATAGATCAGTTATTGTAATGCTTTTTAGTGTTACTTTTGCTCTTCCCCCTACTATATGGCTATAAGGTTATATTACTATTATTAATTAATAACTGGGATGTGCTCCTTTATTTAAAATAATCTGTATTCATGAACATTAGAACAAGGGTAAATACAAATTTACTGTATGCATGTATACACCTCAAAATTTTGTCTTAGGACTTAGCAGAAATAGGCAACTATGCATTTATTAGTGAATGAGACAATGTGTTGCACCATTAGCTACTGTATGTATCAAAATCATGCTTGCAGACACACAAGCCATTGGATCTGCATCCTTATGCATATACTCACTGATGCAATCTATATTCAATCCTGGTCTCTGTGATCTGAGACTGAGCTCTGACTGGTGGGACAATCACAAAAAGCAATCTATAGTAGAGCATTCACACTCACTGTTCCAAACGTCAGGTCCATAAAATGTGCAAGCTACGAGAATGCACTTGCTGAAAACAGAATTGATGAAAAGCATGACAATTAAAAAGTGCATGTGAGTGCACTTAAAACAGATTTACTAATAAAATATTGATAATCTTTTTGAGTTGATACAAACAAAAATCCTTTGGTTTCAATAATCAAGTATGGTTTATAACTAGAAAAGGAATGATCGTTGAAGCAAATTCGATGCTTTTTTGACTGAAATATAAAGCTTAAAAAACATTTATGTTCATAGGTTGCAGAGGACTCTGCATGGGCGCAACTGCTGTCCGACTGCCCCCTGTATTGATTCGTTGCCCCCTTTGTGTGGGCCCTACTGTATGTGTTGCTACAGTTTATGCACCTCTAGAATACTTTACATTTAAGAGACAGAAGATTGATGGATAGATTTGACTTACTAAGTAATATTTATAATTTATATGTATTACTATTATTTATCTAATTTAAATTATTTGATGTATTTATTTATTGTTGTGTTGTTAGTCTACTGAAGTTAAGTCTCTTTAGATAGGCCTACAGTCAGTTGTATTAGGTGTAATTGGAGTGGTGGTGGCATAGTGGGATGAAGAGCATTGTGTCCTTGAGCAAGGCACTTAACTCCAGATTGCTCTGGGGGGGATTGTCCCTGTAATAAGGGCTCTGTAAGTCGCTTTGG